>JASANG010003477.1:0-243123 GCA_030248215.1 Enoplolaimus lenunculus
CTTGGTGCTACCAATAATACATACTTTATGGGTCCACCACTTTGAATGAAAAGCTTTGCAGCCATAAGGTTCTAGCTCGCAAATAAACAGTTTTCGACAACTTGAGGTTACGTCTACGTTTTCAAAAACGCGCCTTGGCAAAAAATACACATAAAAACTAGCTATGTTACTAATTTGTAATCATATATAAGCTAATGTTTTTCGTAATTGTCCACTTAACATGTTTCGCATATATACGTACTAAACAATAGTATTTTCGTTAAATAAATAGCTTAACGTATATGGTTGAGAAAACTTGTGTAGCACATAAAAAATTGGATTGTTACAATCTACGATTCTGTAGAACACCTTGCGACAAGATTTGAATCCAAATACGAAGGCGAAACTTTGCGCTTCCGATTCTTATGAAAACGTTTATGTTTAATACTTCGACAATTTTTTTATTTAAATATAGCACATGAACACCGGTTGCCATGATCTTGAGTGACATACGTTTGTGTATAAATACCACCAAAACAGAATAGTAGAAATAATAGACTTTTGAAAGAAACATAAGAGAGACATGAACACTTTTGGAAGAAACATATAATAGTGACACTACCGTGTCCCTATGATTATTAAATATTGAATTAAAGCGGCGACATTTAATCATTGCAGTATTTTAATACATAAAAGTAATGAATAATCAACGTTACAGGCTTGCGGTACTCGGGTCAGGCCGTGTTGGCAAAACTTGCATTATCAAACGTTATTTAGAACGGACATTCACTGAAAGGTACCGTGAAACGATTGAAGATATTTATTCACGAGATTTCATTGTCAATTCAGCTGTACTTCCATTGGATATATACGACACAAATTTTGCGTTTCCTGCAATGCGAAAGCTAAGCATTGCATCATCGAACGCTTTCGTTTTGGTGTTTGCAGTGGATGACGTGTTGTCGTTCAAAAACGTAAGTGATTTAGCCTTTCGCCCCCGCGTCAATGTAGATATTACGACACACTGTAAATTGCAATGAGTTAATTAATCAACTCAGACGGAAAGTTAGTTATTTCTGAGTTAATAACCGGAAAATTTAACTCACTCTGAGTTGACTTGATTCTTCACTGTGAGTAGAGTTGACTCCGGGTGAGTTGATTAATTAACTCAGAATGAATTGAATCAACTGAGAATTCTGATTTCTGATAGTCCTAACACTGACTGAGTAGGCTTAGGCTTAGGCTTAGGAATATGCTTTTAACACTGTTCCGCTCCTGTTCTTTACATTGGCCGAAATTTCAAACATCGTAAAGCCCAGAAAAGACTGCTCGACGCTCAAAAGCATTCAAGTTAAACTCAATTCAACTTTTCCTATCTCTTTTAACCGTTTCCACTGAAATTCATACCTACGGAGTGCTACACCCGGGTGTGCCATACTTAGATCCTCAATCGAACAACCAGATACGGCTTGCACATTGGATAAACCGCTATGTTTACGACCCGATGCGCTAAAATTAGCCGTCCTTCGCGTGTTTCCAGCAAAGTTCCAACCTTAGCGGATTCACTAATCCAGTAGTATTCCTTCTACACCCGTTGGCTGCGGGCTCCATTGTGTGTGACATATTTTTTTCATTCACTTTATATCATTTATAGGCAAGCGATATATTTGCTGAATTAGAGCAAATACGCAAATCAGAGCTTGAACATATACCGATTGTTGTCGCTGGAAATAAATGTGACACTGAAGACAAAAAGGTACTAAAATATCTACGTAATGGCTATATTGTAAAGAACCAGGAAACAACCGGATATCCGTTTCCGGTAACAATAGGTATTCGTTTCCGTTTGCGTTATATAGAAATAACAGAAATTCAGATATTTTTACGCTAGCAACTAGTTTACAAGTTACGTATATGCTGCAATTGTTCAAAATGAAATCAAAATTACAAAATTCATCCAAACTCTTTAAAATTTCAGTGGATCCCGCCATTTTTGCTGCGAAATTTTAGGAAACTCAGTCAATCGTTGCACGTCTTTTATATACTTTACTTTGTTTACTTCTTTATGTACTGTAGCCAACTTGTGCAAACATTAATTAAAACTTGTTCTTTCTGTTCTGTAAGGTTAATATATAAGCCCTGAAATGTTTTGCAAAATTTTTATAAAGTAAAGCAACTACGACGTTACTAGCAGCGAGGCTAAACTATTACAGATGGCCAAAATGTGTTGCTGAGGGTACGCTGAACTTAGTTTCCAACTGGTGACACCGTCTGCTTTAGTTACAGATATTTCCGTCAACAGTCCGCGCGTGGCTTGATCAACATCCAACCGCCGACAATACACGCTATATTGAGGTATCAGCGAAGGACGACACAAACGTTTGCGAAATTTTCAAACTTCTTCTCGACTTGAGCGGATTTTCGTACAAACAGCAACGAGGTGGAACAGGATTTCACAGTGGATTTGGTAGCACAAAAGCGATCAATCGAGTAACAAGCTTAGGCAAAGACTCAGTGATCGGACGAGCGTTGACGCCAATCGTCGCACGACGCCGGCATTCAAGGCGGTCGAGTCGCGCGAGTTCACCCGGAACTGCGAGCGGAAGCAGCAACAGCAACGAAGAATCGCACACCGGACGTGGAAATCGTCACTCGAACAAGAACGACACTGTTGGTAGGTTTCAATCTCAAGGGCCGTTGATAGGATTTTATTTGGAGAAGGTACAAAACGTTATGCGACCAATTTTTTACCAACGATCGTAGCAATCGAGAATCATTTAACTTATAGAAAACCTACTGTAGAGTTATTGTAAAACACGGAAAATAGCCTAATTTGTTAACCAGGCGTTGATAATTAGGCAAACGCTAATGAAGATTTGTTAGAAATAATTGAAGACGGTCATCAACGAACAGTCCAAGTGACGCCCTTTATCGCTGGTTTGTTTTGTACAGAAATCTCTCGGCCCACGTATACAACAGGGCCGGATCGGTTTTCGGACGGCCTATAATAGACTCAGTTTAAGCTTTAGATTAATTTTTTGCTTATGCTTAGGCTTAGGTTTAGGCTTAGGCTTAGGCGTACGAATATGCTTATACTACTGTTCCGGCCGTGTTCTGTACATGTGCCGTAATCTCATACGAAACAAAGCGCAGAAAAATTGTTGCGATCCCAAATCGGTTCAGTATACAAAATCCGTTTCGAAATTTGACAGAGTTTGGATATTCAAGGTAAAATAGCGTAAAAGCGTTTACTTAATAGCGTTTTGTTACAGTAGTGATTCAACTGCGAGGTACTCCGCTTATTAATGAAACAGTAGTTTGAACGATGCCGTTTGAAATACAAAAAAAAGCATATATTCAGCACCTTGCCTGCTTTGAAAAGTCACACAGTCTGACACTAGGTCATTCTTGCAAAGAACCGTTAAAACACGAGATTGAACCGGCGTACTTGATGGAACATGGTAACGTCAATAAGCTGTATTAGATAGCATTTTCATTACTATTCCAATTTTGAGGCATTATAGTTGTCTACACACAGAGGCGGATTCAGCAATTGCTGACGGGAGAAACGCAATTTTTACTGTATGCTATATGTAAGGTGTAGGGACCTTATCATTTTATCACAAAAAATTTGTGAGGAGAAAATTGTTTTTTTTTCACAAAAACTTCTAAGGGAGACAAATTGTAAGGTAGAGACTTTACCATTTTATCACAAAACAATTTCTGACGGAAAGACGTACGCCATCCCTTTCCCGCCAACCTTTGAATTCGTTACTGCCTGCCAACTACGAAACAAGGCGAGTGTGTGTACTTGGAGACTATGAGATTTATGCTTTGGCTTGAGAGTTTTTGGTTACAGCTAGGCGTAGGTTTAGGTTTGAGTTTAGACTTTATGGCCACGTATTTACGATTAACTTGTGTACCAAATTTATATTTGAGCACCCTCAGACACGGAACGAACCGACATCCTTTCGCCAACAAGCAGCAGCGCGGACACGGAAGACATTCCGCTGGCAGGGGAACAACAAGACACGCTTGGACCGGAACTGAAAAGTCCCGGTCAAGAATCGACCGCAGGTCAACGGCGATGGTCTTTTGGAACCACGTCATTTGGCCGACGACTCACCGCGTTGACCCGTCATGAAAGTCTGGTACGACAGACAGCTCGTATGACAGTTCGACTCAGACACATTCATCCACCGTTGTACCCTCGGCGCAAGTATGATGGACTGAAACGGGACAGAAGCGGACCCGGGCAACGTAGCGCAAGCACTGAAGTTGATAACGGTGACGGTGAAGCTGATGACGATTGTAAAATATCGTAATCCAAAAGAATTTTGGCCGCCCCCCTAGAAGATTTTCAACTTTGCCTGTAAGTCGTCCAAAATTCTTGTATGACCGTCGTGAAAAATGTTGAGCACTCCCGCTATCAAGGTGACCTGGCTACGGGCTTGACGTGGACATTATATTTCGATGCCACATGTACAGTTTTAACTAAAATATTACAAAACGGTAGCGTTTGCGGCGTTCATGTTATAACTGGGGCAGCTTGGAACACGTTTTGTCCAAGTTGATTCGACGTCAAAATAAAGTTTTGTGATCCCAATAGCGGTTATGTAGACAAAATCTGAATGTCATATGACATTGGCTTACAAATCACTGATGTTAAGCGATCATCGTATACAAATAACCATTTGTCATATGATACTGCGGGACATTTATGCGAATATCATATGGTATTCCAAAATTCTACTAAATATCATGATATTTATACAGGACAATGGAATTTGTGCACGCTAAATAAAACAGTAAAAAGTCGGATAATGCAGCATTAAATGATTTCGCAAGTTGAATTAGCTTCTACGTTTCTGTTTCTTGCTAAGTTTTTCCTAAAATACATTCCTAAGTACAAATAATTTAAATTTGAAATTTTAGTATCATATGACATTCTACAGGACAATCAAGCTAGTTTACCACAACTTTGCAGACATTTTCAAACATATCATATGATACTCGCAGACAATATTTGGAATATCACATGATATTGCAGTACAAACAGTAGGTGTCACAGCAGGATAGCAGACAATTCAAATTTTTTGAATCTCATAGCGGATAAACGGTCAGACAAAATGTTACCAGCTACAGTCATAGGGACAAAACGTGTTCCAGGCTGCCCCAGTTATAACGTGAACCCCGCATTACTGGCTTAAATATACGGTTTGTTTTCTGGACAAAATGAACCCAAACATATAAATTAGTGTAAGAAAATTGTGCCAAATTTCTAAATAGCTAAATTTACCTAAAGTTTGCAAATTCTTACAAAGATTCCATTTTTTGATGTCAAAGTGTCAATTTAAACTAAAAACTGCTTCGCGAAAACAACGACTTTTTACAATATTTCACTAATTATTACGGATAAAAGCAATTTAGTTTCAATACGGCAGGGTTTTTGGACGCGTTCGCTTTTACAATTGTGTCGCAGCAAATTCATCAGCCACACTCTTGGTTGATCAGATCCTCCTAATCAAAATTTCGGTCCACGTTTCTTTTAGGGCCGTCCCAGTTTGTGGCGCGTCTGTAAAAGAGTAGGCTTAGATTCTAGACTGCATTTTTTGCTTAGGTTTTGTGTTAGGCTTAAACTTAGGCTTAGGAATACGCTTTTACAACGCTTAGGCTTAGGAATACGCTTTTGCAACGCTTAGGCTTTAGGAATACGCTTAATCTACTGTTACGGCCCTAAAAGTAACGTTAGCCAAAATTTCTTACTACGCCGTTCTTTTTTGCGTACCAATCAGTGGCCAATATAAAGAACAAGCGCAGAACAGTATTATAAGCATATTCCATTACCTAAGCCTAAGTCTAAAGCCTAAGCTTAAGCCAAGCAAAGAAACCGGTCTAAAGCTTAAGCTTACTCTGTTCTTAGTCTAACAGAAAAACGTTCCGCCCTCTTGATCTTTACATATTACGTAGGCCCAATCAGTTAGCATAAAGGTGCTCCGCTCGTAAATACTAAACTACTGTGCACAGGTTTATTAAATATCATCTAATCAGTGCAATTTGCATTCTGGTTAGACGTGCTACAACTTTAGAATTAATACAGGGAGATATAACAACGGGAAACTAAAAAATAAAATTGCTTAAATGTGCCAACTTATAAACCTGATATTTTTCTATTATCATCAACACGATTTCTTTGAATTTGACATAGATATATTAACGACACGGCTTGGAGTGAGTTCACAAAGCATCAAAGTTAAGTTTAAGTTTGGCACACCAGCAAATACAAAGTATTACGTAGAATAATATATATAAAATATTATAAATATGCCATTTAAACTTTGATATATAGACAAAAAATAATATGGCGTCTGTTGTAGCACAAGTACTTGTCCTACTCCAACTTTTATGATGGTATTGGCCAATATTACATTAACAGGCGTAACAGTAGATTAAGCGTATTCCTAAGCCTACGCCAAAGCGTGGCAAAAATGAGTTCTTAATCCTAAGCCTAAGCCTAAGCAAACAAATGTAAGCTAGACTCTAAACCTAATGTTTTATAGACCTACAAGGAATGTGGACGCCCCTTAAAGTAACATGGGCAATCAACCACAAAGACACTGGTTAATCGAAAGTATACAGCATACGTTTCAATGCATATTTACACGTAAAGATGATATTAAATGCCATAGCTAAATGTCGATTATTTTTTGTGAACTGCGTCAAAGTCAGTTTTAATACAAAGCCTTCAAAATTAAGGTCCATGTATTAAAGATCATGGGCGGAGCGTTTTTCTGTGGGACTGCAATAGAGTTAAGATAAGCTTTAGACTATTTTTTTGCTTGGCTTAGGTTTAGGCTTAGGAATATGCTTATAATACTATTCCGTCCATGTTCTTTACATTGGCCAAAATTAACAACTCGACTAGGTTAGACAAAATCTTCATTTCGACGCACATTAGCTATGACACCACAGCAGGGGCGGTGATTATTGCGCGGCATGCAAACGGTCGAAAGAACACAGAACCAACAATACTGATATATTTAGTATAAAATTCTGCAAAATATGATGCTAAAATTACATAGCTACTTGAAATATAAAATTTAAAAAACGATAATACTATTATTTAATTAAATTTAGGTTTAATGACGTTTATTTGAGAACAAAATATAATTAATATGCGTAAGAAGTTAAAGATGGTTGTGGTGGCAGACGAGTTCAGATCAATGACAAACACCAATTTGTCTAGAATAATTTCAAGTTTTACTTGAAACCTAGTAAGTGGTTAACGTAACATTTCCAACAATGCTTGTTTGTTACGTAACGCTGTTGCTGTCAAATATATAAACATAACAATGCTCCAAATATACAATGCTTTATAAATACAAGCAACCAGCGATATAACAAACCAGCACAAAATGTGACAATTTTCCAAGCCAGCAAAAAATTTGAAAATTATTCATTTCATTTTGAAACGCCTATTTTCAGCTTCTAAAAACAGCATAGCTTGTGGACCTGATGTAAATATAAATTAAATATATTTAAATTAAAGCATAAAAATCACGACAACTGTATACCAAACAGTAAAACACAATGTAAGCAAATGTGCATTGAACCAAGTCAATTTTCAACGACAGATTGAAAAATGCAAACTATGAATTGAGATGCTCGCACGCTCAAACTACTGTAAAGTACATATTATATATTCTGGCCGCTCTGTGCTATATTTGATGTTCAAACTTTTATAATTATTTTTTGTACCCATTTGACAGGGGCAGCTACATTTCCACAATCGTTTTGTCAAATTTGAAAAATATCACTAAATTAAAAGTCTTTCGCATGATTTCAATATAGCACAGGTCCAGATAATTATATATTAATGTGTAATTATATATGTGAATATATAAAATTAAGTTAAAATATTAGATAATAGAAAGCCTTAAGGCAGTTATTGGCTGAATTTTGAACAAATTGACTCTGGTGGAGTCGAATTTGACTCAGGTTGCGTAAGTTCCGTAGAACCTATTTCAGAGACAGTCAGTTTGACTAACCATTTTTTGCAGTGTAAAAGTTTCATAGCTCTGATTCAAAAAGTATAAGTATATTGTAAAGTCTTTTCTTATAATGTTTCACTTTAGAATCACAGGTGAGACAAATTCTAGATTGAAGTGATTATAATCGTCAGCATGCCACCACAAACTATCTATAAAACAATTGGCCAATGTAAAGTACAGGGGTGGAACAGTATTATAAGCATATTCCTAAAAGCCTAAGCCTAAGCCTAAGCGTAAGAATGACTTTGTTCCTAAGCCTACGCGTAAGCCTAAACCTAAGCCAAGCAAAAAATTAGTCTAAAGCTTAAGCTTAATCTATTGCAGTCCCACAGAAAAACGTTCCGCCCCTGATCTTTACATGGACCAAAGAATTAATAAATATTATAACGCATTTTACCCAGAATTCAAATAAAGGCAGTGAGCCGCAAAAACGATTTAATTAAAAAACACCCAAAACTACAGACAACAATCATTATATATAAGTATACTGTGTTTCTGGCAACCACGTGTGCATATTTAATTGGCCAAATAGAGCTGGTTCCTAAAATTTATTGTTGTTCAAATGACCAAAATTTCTGGTTCAGATAACAATTTTAAAATATCATTTTTTTACTATTTGACGCCTGAATCAGCGGTGTAAATTTCAATTTTGATGTGTATAAAACGAACAAACACACAACACACACGCGCGTGAGTTATAATTAAAGCAATTAAGTAATGTTTTTTTACTGATTCATTTCTTCTTGGGCGCCAGTGCAGATCAAATGGGCGAACGCTTTGTAGTCGACTTGTCCATCATTGATTGGTGGTTTACCCTTGTACATGTTGTCGAACTAAAAATTGGAACCAAAAACGGGTATGAAGCGAGCACAACTACTGGGGGAGGTAAAATTTTCAGGGGCATACAAAGGATTTCACATTTCTCATAGCGGGGCTAACCCCCTATTCAGACGTGCAAGTTGTTGCTGCGAGAACTTGCAGCTTCAGCTTACACTTGCAAGTTTTGTACAGAATCCCGGTAGAAAAACCTGCAGCTGTAAATAATTCATTAAAAAATCATAGCTAGGAATTTAGTTCACATGCGTGAATAGTCATGTAAAAGTTCACTGAATTTGTTGCAGCCGCTTTCTTATTGGGTGATGAAAACAAATGCAAGTTTTGCGTGCAATTTGCAGCTTCAAGCTCTCGCATCAAAACCATGCACATGTGAATAGGGCTTAAAATTACAATATATTGAATGAGGACGCAAGTTTTTCATAAGTATTTCAGAAAAAATTGTGTTTTAGCAAGGGTTCAATACAAACGGTAGAAAACAGACTGAATTATTAACATTATTGATTATATCACAAAAATTATGCACAAATTACATAGCTAAGCGAAATATAAAATACTTTATATACTAAAATATCATTTTCATTCAGGTTTCACAATATTTCATGGTCAAAAATCAACAGTAAACCAAAATAATTACAATTGTAAAACATACTTCCTCATCGTCAAATGGTTCACCTTTCTTGTGCGACAAGATTTTCCTCAAGCTGAAAATAACAGGCAAATACCGGTTCGCTCACAAAAATGGCGGAACTCAGACTCGTTACATGGCCGTGCTTAGGGCTCTCACACCTTGGAGAACGCTCGAAATTCCAATGAGTTAATTAATCTACTCAGATAGAGAGTTAGTTATTTCTGATTTATTTCTGAGTTACTAACAGTAAATATTAACTCACTCTGAATTGATTGTATTCCGAGTTATAATTAACCCACAACGAGTTCAAATAATTCAGAATTTTGAATTCCAAAAAGACGTAATTTAGAGCTCAGACTTCTGAGTAGATTTAACTCATCCTGAGATAAAATCAACTCACTGAAATTTACACGGAACTAAATTAATTGTCCGTTTTTGGCTTGGATCGATTACGAGATTTCGTTTGAGTTCTACCTTAACAGTTTTAGCCCTCGTTTAGCTATATAAACATACGAGTTTCCTCACGTAACGATGGCACACGTTCTGGCCCAGTCGGCAAACAAGATAGTTAGCCCCCAGGATTTGGACGGTCTTAAGACAGTCGTTGGATCCATGCTCAATCGATAGGCGATAATATTTGTTGGGCAAAGAAACGTTTTAGACTTATGTACTGTTCACTAGCGGTTTCAGATGGAGGGCGGGGGACGTACGCCCCGCCCCCTCCGTCAGATTTTTTGTGGTAAATTCGTAAGGTCCCTTACCTTACAATTAATCCTTCTCAGAAAATTTTTTGGTAAAAATGATAACGTCCTGCCTACCTTACAATTTTTCTCGTCAGAATTTTGTTGTGATAAAATAAGGTGCCTACGTTACTGTTTTGCGGTGCCAATGGCACTATAATATTGCAGTGTAAAAATTGTGTTTCATAAATTTGCCAACCCGCACCACGTCAGAAATGGTTCGGTCCGTTTCATGTACCGTAAGACCCATGTTACTTTTAGGGATGTAGATTTTGTCCGCGGGACTTCAATATATATATAAACTAGGATTAAACTTTACGCTAATTTTCAGCATAGGCTTAAGCCTTGGCTTAGGCCTACATTTATTCCCTGTAAAAGCCAAAGAATTTGCTATTTTATTTAGTAGCCCAAATTCCAACTTGTCCAGTAGGCCAGATGATGCGTCGACTTCCGAAATTTAACAACAGGATCCCCCACTCACTGGTCTTCCTTAACGAAACCGGTGTCTTTAGGATCGAACATTTGAAATGCACCAATAATTGTGTCTTCCGGATCCGTTCCTGAAATTACACACAAAATACAGTAAACAACGATTAAGCAATCACTTAACCCTTTCTGACATCAATATTTTCTATTTCATATGAGATGTAATTTCAAGGTAAGATTCGATCACCAGTCTCTCGGGTGGGAGGCGTTTACTATGACCACTGAGCTATAGGAGCTTGACGCTCGAACCCGAGAGGGCTCTCACGTCTTATAGAGATTTTGCACTGCGCATATATGTTAGAATTGTTAAACACTGCTCACAGTGCCTGTACTGCTTGTATATTACTTGTATTTAGTTGCTCATAGTATACTCTTTGAGTTACAGAGTTAAATTTTAACGTCTGATGCGCTTGGTTTGCTAATGTCGTCGCGATTAAGACTTTTTTCACTAAAACATTTGTAAACAAAATATTAAAACATTACAACAGCATTGGTGTGGCTAAGATCCTGATTTAAAAGGGGTTACGTCAATCATATACTAACGTACATACGAGTTTGTTCCTGAGCCTATTTGTCTTAGCTACCATTTAGTTATTTACAGTAATAATTTATTCAAAATCATCTTAGGGCCATGATCCAGCAGCCGGCCAATCTGACTTTATATCATGGGTATGGGTGCTTCGTGTGCAGTGAAACGGACCGAAGACTAAGACCAAACGTGTAATCCAGTATGATTTTGGCCCATGTAAAAATTAGGGGCGGAACGTTTTTCTGCGCGATTACAATATAATAAGCTTAAGCTTTAGACTAACATTTTTGCATGTCTTAGGCTTAGGCTTCGGAATAAACTGATTCTTACACTTAGACCTAGGCTAAGGCTTAGGCTTAGGCTTAAGAATAAACTCATTCTTACGCTTAGGCTTAGGCTTAAGCTTAACAGGCTTAGGAATCAGCTTATAATACAGTTTCACCCCTGTTCTTTAGATTGGCCATTACTTTAAGGGCCAAACTCACCCTTCGTTTTTTTGCGATTTTCAACCACAAATTTTTACAAACTTTTAGTTGGTAACATCCAAATTTCTTTTGAAATTTTAATAACGGATTAATTTCCTCGGTTTAAAAATCGTAGTCATGTCCATAACTTAAAGATTTTGGCTTCCCTGCACCCCCCGTAAAACGGGCTTTTTTGTGCCCAACCAATCACTACCACTATAGCTGTAGGGCACACTCTTTCGCTGCGCGAACAATTTTGCGTTTATTGCGTCAATGCTCGCATTGAAAACGGTTTGCGTTTTGTCTGTTGTGTTAATTGGAAACCGGCCGCATTCCTTGGCTTGACACTCATTACAAAGAGGAAGGCGTACAGTTCGCAGAACCCCAAAAGCGACAAAATAAACTTTAACACGTGGGTGAGCGATAATGTTTGTCTTATTGGCCAATGTAAAGAACGGGGGGCGGGGCGGAACAGTAGTATAAGCATATTCCTAAACCTATGCCTAAGCAAAACAAAAAAAATAGTCTAAAGCTTAAGCTTACTCCGTTATATGTCCACGGAAAAACGTTCCGCCCCTGATCGTTACAACGGCAGTCTGATTAAACGTTTAGCGACGGTTGTGTTTTGCTCTTGCACCTTGTGAGTGTCCACAACGCGTTGGTGTGTGTTTGGAAAACACACCAGATGTTTCCTGCTGAGCTAAGCTGTGTGTTCCAAAAATTGGAACACAAAAATGAACGTATAACAAACAAATCCCTAAGGGCTAATTTTAGTAAAATGCCAATTTTTACTTCTTTCCATGGCCACAGCAGTCACACCTCTACCGCTCATTTTGGATGCCCACAGCATCGTCACCGTGGAATCTTGGAGGGACCCAACCCTAGCCTGCACAGGCACTGCGGTCTTAAACCCCCGAATAACGGATCAAAACTAAAATTTTGTCTTTTCGTGCTAAAATGGCGTTTGGCTTCTATCTCTCTCATTTCTCTGATAAGCTTTGATAATTCCGATGCTGTCAGCGCTATCACAAAATTCTGAATCCGCTAACATTTAACTGTTGCACCAAACGAAAAGTGTGTCTGTTGTTTTACCTGTTAAAGTGCCTGGGTGGACAAGCTAGCGAATGCTGCGAGGGGAGCGTACGCCCCCCGTCAGAAATTTGTTATGATAAAATGGTACGTCCGTTCCTACCGTTACAATTTTCTCCCTTACAAAATCTCGGTACGTATATAGCATACAGTAAAAATAGCGTTTCATCACTTTTGCCAGCCTGCCCGCCCCCCGTCAGAAATTTCTGTATCTGCATTCGGGTGGGCCCAATCATGTGCAAAATGTGCACATATTCTGCACCAGGGTGCGACCGGATGCCAAAAACTGACGGAGCCGGAGCCGGATGCCGATTTTTTGCCGGAGCCGGATGCCGATTTTTTCCGGAGCCGGAGCCGGATATCCGGTTGCACCCTGTTCTGCACCCGGTTTGCTCCATCAAATTCCAAACAATTTGCGCTCACCTGTTAGTCGTTCACCGAACAACGTGAGGAACATTGCGAAATCGATCGGACCGGGGGCTTCGCTAATCATTTCGTCAAGTTGTGAATCTGGGGGAATCTGTCCTGAAACAATAAAGTATTTGTTACCAAAAATATATTTGATTTTTGCAACTAAAAAGTTGTCCGATAAAAGTTGTCAAACTGTTTATATTTTGGTAAATATTGCACAAAATGTTTTATTGTATATACTTTAATGAATAATTGCAAATGCGCGCGAAATACCGAATGAGGTCCAACCGGATTTAAATTTTAGTCGGAATCAGAATCGTAGGTGTTAGCTAAAAAATATAGATAAGCTAAAAGTGTGCAAACCACGTTTCAGCTTAACTTTTCCAATCCCAACGATTTAAGCTGCTTAGCTGGTACACCAATTTCGGAAGTTTTTCAAAAATCAGTTATTCGAGCTTATTGTTCAAGGCTGTCTTTAACAACACTATTCAGCTTTGTTGTCGCTGTTAATGAACAACTGTGCAAGAATTTAAAATCAAGCCTGTAGCCAAAACAGACGCAGGGGTTATCTACAACTGTTCACCGTAGAAAAACTTTGATCCCCTAACAAAAGTTTCAACACCGCTTGTAAGTTATCTTATCTGATGCCCGTGTATACCCCGTCGTAAAAAATTATTAGCCCCCCTACTAAGGTGAGTTAGCTACGGGCGAGATTAGAATGAGTCGAATATTTAACTCAAATATTACCTAGCTGAGCAAACACTGATTTAAGATCATTTTTGTCGATCACGCCATCTTTGTTTGCATCCATAATACCGAAAGCCTAAAATATTACCAGATAGTAAACAGGTTTTGTAACTTTAGAATTCTATTTAAGTTTTCAACTCAACAAATGCATCTTGTTCGCTTCAAACTTTAACTTATTTGTCAAATTTGCTGGTAAATTAATTACACTGTCAATTCCAATGAGCTGATTAATCAATTCAGCGAGCGAGTTGGGTTATTTCTGAATTAATATCAGTAAACATTAACTCACTCTGAGTTGAGTTGATTATCACTCCGAAAGAGTTTACGCTGGGTGAAGTGTTTAATTAACTCACAATAAACTGAAACTACTCAAAATTTTGAGTTCTGATAGTACTAACTCAGACTAAGTGATTCAACTCATTCTGTGTTAAAACTAACTCAATGAAATTTACAGTGTAGTATTTTAAACTCGGTCAGCGTACGAAATAGAAACAAAGTGTAATATATAATAGACTGCATATCCTTTATTTTTTCATCCGTTGAAGTATTTTTCCTCGACCTTAGGCTTACTGAAACGGAGATCAGCTCAAAGCAAGCGTAATTGGCAGAAACTCAATTGTCGTGTAATAAACAATAATAATCGTCAAACTAAAATTAACTAAATTAAAATGAAGACTTACTTCTTTGAATTCTTGCATTTCCTTCTGGCTGAAGCTGACTGGCTCACCACCGCCGGCTTTCTTGCCAACCTTCTTACCTTTTTTCGACTGAAAAAACAAAATAGCAAAAATGTTAAATTGCAAAATTGTTCAATTGAAAAAATGTTAAATTGAAAAAAATGTTAAATTGAACGGATGTTTAATTGCAAAAATTTTCAAATTGCAAAAATATTAAATTTCGTTATTTCATTTATGGTCCGAAGTTAACGATTAAAAACAATAATGTTTTTCTGCAAATTGCGCATTTACTAGTGCTCGTAGGCTTGCGAACCAGACGATTGGCTGAGTACCGTGTTAACCTCAAAATGAAAACGGTTCAGTTGTTACAAGGCAATGTTTTAAAATGAAATTTGAAACAAAAAATTTAAAAACTGCTTCGCACTTTAAAATAAATCACTGTGACGCTCAAAACTGGCTCGTGCATTCCAACGTTGAACAGACTTTGAAACAAATTTTTCAGTATAAAATGCAATAGATCAATTTGGCAAGCAGCAATGGCGTAAGCCAGCTCAACCTGGTGGGGAAACTAAACAATATGCGATGGGGCATACGGCAAAATTTACACCATTTATTACTATCGAGAAAAATTTACATGAAAGTAAATGGCTGAGCCGCCTGTAATTGAGTTTAGCTCTCCAATTTTAATAGTCGTAGAATTTAAAATTGTAGCCAATGTAAAGAACAGGGGCGGAACAGTATTATAAGCATATTCCTAAGCGCAAGCCTAAGCCTAAGTCTAAGCCAAACCAAAAAATTAGTCTATAGCTTAAACTTAATCTGTTCTGGTGCCACAGAAAAACATTCCTCCCCTGCTCTTTACATCGGCCAAAATGGTTCACAAAAACAAAATAACCAAATTAACTAACAACAATAATAATAATGTGACTCACCATGGCTAAGGCACACAACAACGAATGTATTTAATAGAATTAAAAAATTAATAAAAAGATAAGAAAGGGTGGAAACCACTGCCTGAAATAAAAATTTTTTTGACAATAAATATTAATATATTTCCGGTGAGTCTGGTTGATGGGCATGTATACGGGGGTTAAGCTACACCATCCCCCTGATGCTCAAAGCACTTTTTTATACATTTAGAAATGTAGTGAAGATCAAGATGTAGGCAGGTACAGCAGCTTATTTACAATCTGCTATACGTGGGATCCTACTTGCACATCCCAACTCCGAACTCAATATTTTAAGGCTGAGTCCATGGTTTTGTATGGATTGGTCATATGGTTAATTATAGCAAGAATCGATGATGCATGCTTCAACAAGAGTACGCAACTGGGTACATTCTGTGTAGAAACGAATGTACCCAGCACGCGTTGCGTTTTCGCCGTACTTCCCCCTAGTGCGAACCATTGACACTTTATGTATCCGGCAACAAAAATGAGCCCTTGTAATTTAATCTAGGGTTATTGCATGTGACAACGACCACCCTCTAAGTGAAGGGAGAGGGTCGGCCAAAAACGCAACGCCCGGTGGTACATTTTGTACCGGAATCCCAAGAGTTGCACACTCGTGTCATAATCCACTGTTGATTATCGTAAAAGAACTCGAGTTGAATGGGTACCTTTCTAAAACGTACATTGTAGGGAGAGTGCTTATGATTAACTATACTGAGGAAAATTTGTAGTATAAAACTACAGCGAAAACTTCAGTCAAACTGATATAGGACTCCTGTACACTTTCATCCACATACTCAGGTTTAGGCTAGGCTATAATCTGGTAAAGGGTATACCTAAGCCTAAACATTGCATGAGTCTTTACGCAAACCTAATCTGTAACGTTAAATATGAGGAAAAATGTATAATAGCTCAATATAAGAATAATATGAGTTTTGGTGATTAGCACAAAATACTTAATGGCGGACACGGGTTTGTGCAACCTAAATGCAAATATCAGAATCAAGAAATTTTTCCCAAGCAGCCACAGAATATGTTACTTTTAATTGGCCTATGTATATAATAGAGTCAGTTTAAGCTTTAGACTAAATTTTTTGCCTAGGCTTAGGCTTAGGCTTAGGACTACGCTCATCCTTACGCTTAAGCCTAGGCTTAGGGTTAAGATTACGCGTAGAAATATGCTTATACTGCTGTTGCGGCCCTGATCTACAAATGCCCCTTTATTAATACAGCAGTATTTTAACGTAGATTTGTGAAAATGTCAATCAATTTGAATTGAAAGTTTTCACGCGCAAAAACAATTGTATGAAATAATAACGAAACTCGCGCACAGTTGAAATTATACATTCTTAAAAAATCTGAACCGCAAGGTATCGCTAAAATGGCCCATCCATAGAACAGGGCCGGCCAGATCGTTTTCCGGAGGGGCTGTAATAGAGTCAGTTTAAGGTTAAAACTTATTTTTTTTGCTTAGGCATAGGTTTAGGCTTAGACTTACACTGTAAATTTCAGCGAGTTGATTTTAACTCAGAATGAGTTGAATTACTCAGACTGAGTTAGGATTTTCAGAACTCAGAATTCTGAGTTGAGTCGATTCATTCTGAGTTAATTAGTCAACGCACCCAGAGTCAACTCAATTCAGAGTGAAAATCAACTCAACTCAGAGTGAGTTAATGTTTACTGATATTATTAATTCAGAAATAACCAACTCGCTAGCTGAATTGATTCATCTTCTCATTGGAATTTGCAGTGTAGGCTTTGGAATATGCTTATGCTACTTTGCCGGCCATGTTCTATACATGGGCCGCTATAATTATGGGAGGGGGTACTAATCATTGACACTTAACTACTGTATTAACTAAAGGCCTATTGTTATTACTGTTTAGAGTTATTTGCGCTATACTCATAGGCAGCATTTGCCCGAATAAAGTTCGATTTTAATTTCTTCGCATTCAACTTTGTAATGTTTTTGCTCACTGGTGTTCCGGTATCAATTCACACACATCGAATTTAAATTTCACAAAATTTCAATTTGTTAACAAGCCCGCTACGCATACAGTTCCTTTAATAAATATTGCTGTCAGGATAAATCACGGCGATGGAACAAAGATTTTTTAACATGTTTATATAGCTGAGATCGGTCCTATATCGAAACCATAATCTTGCAATGCTTAAAATACACTTGAACCTGGTGAGTCAAGGAAAAATTTCTAAATTTTACAATTCAATATATAATATTAGTAATTCGCGTTTTAGTTTCGTTTAACATCAATCGGGTTCAATAACTACACCAGGACATGTTTAGAAACTTATTTTACAGAAATGGTTAAAATCTGAGCGAATGGATGTTTATAGGTTCATTGCAAGTTCAAAGGCGGATATGATTTCGCGAACGTATATTCTCAATTATTAATACTTCTGTGATCATGAAGCTTACGCCTGAACGCGGATTTCGTTGTCTGTTTGAAAATTTCCGTAAAGGAAATAGTTCGTATATCCCACCATTTGTAACCCACGTTTCAATATGAGAGGCCGCTGTCGCATGCTTAAGCTTTAGGCTTAGACTTCGGTTTAGGTTTAGGTTTTGGCTTACGGTGGAACTGAATATTGTTAAAAGTATCATTGGTTCGTTATAGAATAAAAGTCAAGTGATACGATAAGTTTGACAGTTTAGTTTTTCGTACGATTAATGCAGGTTAGCGAAGTTATTTGAAATATCATGCGCTTATAAACGAATTTGACTCAGGCGGAGTCGAAGTTCGACTCAGTTTGTGTAGTCAGGAAAAGCCTATTTCGGAGACAGTGAATTTGACTATCCGTTTGTTGCAGTGTGCGGAAGACAGCATTTAAATTGGGAATAAGCCACATTCTTTCTGCGTCTAATATTAATAATCCCGCGAATATTTATAATCATGTAAAATCACTCAGTAATGAATCTTTGCAGTACAAAAAATGGTGAGTCAAATTGACTCTCTCCAAAATAGGCTTTTCGGGACTACGCAAACTGAGTCAAAATCGACACCGCCAGAGTCAAACGCGCGATTACTGAGTCGAATTTGACTCCGTTCGTGTAGTCCGGAAAAGCCTATTTCGGAGATAGCCAATTTGACTCACCATTTTTTTGCAGTGTAGTGATAATGATGCGACCAGTACGTAAATATATTTGAATGCCCTAAACGTACTGCAATGATGTTAACATATTGTTCAAGTTCTGAACCAAAGTTACTTCATTTTCATCGGAATTAAAAATATTAAAATATACATTTAACGATAGGCACGAACCGTTCAATATTGCTTACTAGTGCAGTTGATATTAATGACAACTTCCAATATGACAAATAGATTAATAACGTAGTATTAATAATGTAATTTTTGCGGCAATGTTATCTCAAAGAATGTTGCTAGAGGATGTTGCATTCAGTGTAAGTGATTGAATCGAACTGGCTATGAAAATTGAAACGGAAAACAAACTATTGCCATCGTCAACGTCTGCTTGTCGTGTAGTCCTATCTCTGCTAACCAGGTTAATCTTACTCTATAAGATTGCAAAATTGCAAACTAATAAGGCGTATTGCTAATTAAAATTTTATTTTTTTGCTCTACGTTGAACATTGTTTAATTCAAGAAAGCGAATAAAAACCTGTCAATAACACTTTTCAGATAAGTTTCAAATTTTGTTTGAAAAAACTTACAACTATTTATTAATACTAAACTCGCGTTTTTTACCACATAAAACTGTTGATTCAGCAAACTAAAGTACAATTCCAGCCAAATAGTTCATTAAATGCAAGCTTTTCGCATCATCAAATATGGACGTAGTGACCTGACATTTTATTTGACGCTTTGGCCCCGTATACAGATCAGATGCGGAACGTTTCGCTGCAGGACTGAAATTCAATAAGCTTAAAGGTTTACACTAATTTTTTGCTTAGGCTTACGTTTCTGTGACGCTATTAATATGCAAACCTCTCAACCGGTACAAGTGCTTGTATTTTTCGAATTCACTTGTATGACAGATGCTATACGAAGATAAACAGAAAAGCACTAAGTCAACAGGAACTAAACAGGGTCCAAAGCGGAACTGGCTTATAGCGGAATCGGAATCGGAACAGCAAACTTATACCGGAATCATAATCCGAACTAGAAATTTGGTGACTGTACGGATAATGCGTAGTATAACTCATTGAAAGCAATTTAATAGATAAATGATACAGAATTTTTATGCAACGTATAACAACCAGTAGGATTAGATTTAGTATTATAAAATTCCGATTTCGAATGATTGTGCGATCGGAAACGGGACCGGAACTTGCTTTGAATCAGAATTCTGATCGGAATCGGAATTCCGGTTGCACTCTGGAATTAAAATACACAGTTTTTGTTTCAAAAATCTAAACAAATATGTTAAAACTATTTAAATCTAGAAAAATAAAAAAGTCTCCTGAACATAAGGCGATATTTGACAAAATATCAGCCTAATTCATAAGAGTACATATGCTTGTAATATCCGTCAAACCATATTTTACTTTCTTAACTAAACATTTTAATAAAAATACGCTTGATTTTGAGCTGGTTATCTAAGCTGCTGCTCACATTTTCAAGCGTTTCCAGTAGATGCTTACTACGTGAACAGCTTGGACGTGCAATTATTGTTTTAAAATTTTTCGCAGATTTTGCAGCTGCAATTCATACACAATTAATTTATAAACAAGAAATTAAATTAACCTTGCAATTGGAAGTAATAACTTAGCATTCACTCGAATAGTAATGTATAGTTTACTTAAACTTTCTACTCTCAAAAATCTTAAACTAACATGATTTAAGTTCAAGCTTATCCAGCAGTATTAAAATATTTTTCTTGATGAACTAAACTAACAGGCACTGTGTTTACGCTTGAATTCAGTTAAAATTTTGCATTTTTTAATTTAAGCTAAACTTAATAAACTCTGAGATAAAAACAATTTCTGGGCTGCATTTGTTACTTAAACTAAAAATACGTTTACTTTTAACTCGTGTTAAACTTGAAAACATGTTAGTTTAAGTAAAACTTAAAATTCTACTTTAGTTAGTCTGTCCAGCCACTTAAGTTTTACTAAATCTAATATTGAAGTTTAATTAAGTTATAAAATAAGTGTAACTTTTTCGTGAGTAGATATATACCGAAGTCGTTGAAATAAATTTCATTAAATTTCGTTAAAATTCAGACTGAAATCAAACTTCCTCAAAACAGCTGCTTAGCTTCAAGTTTCGGACACAAAACCAGGTACATGCGAACAACCAAAAATTGATCCAGCCAGTTGATCCAACAGTCACAACGAAAACAACAAAGACCGCTAAGACAAGGACCGATATTCTCAAATGTGTATAGCAACTGTTATCCAGTTAGTGATAGGCCTTGTAACTTTAAACCAGTAAATGAATAATTTTAAAATTTAGCAAAATTTTTAGATTTGTTTTTTACTCCTACCTACTGTGCCAATTTTAACTTGTCAATTGTATGAGTTCGTCAGTGTGTCAACCTGTCTCTAACTGGTGCTAGGTAAGGTTAAACGTATTTGAAAATATGAACCTAAAATACAAAATTAAAATACCAATCTTATCTAAGAACTATAAACGGTTTGTAAAAAAGTAACAACCGATAAGGTTGCGGCTCCAATATAACGGCGTCAATCATCATAGTCATGCAGTAGACACGCAGCTTCGAACAAGAAATAAAACACAGTGCGAAGTAATTATTACCCGATATGCCTTGCAAGCATGGTCGATGCTCGTTGTAGTAAAGGCCCTTATGCCAAGCATATGGACCCTTCTTGTAGGCTTAACCAAGGTGCGCAGCAACTGATACAAAAGCAGCGGCACATGCGCGAATAGCAATAGATAACAGAAGAACAAAACTCGGGTACAAAGGGATTGAGACGTCAAATAAGCGTGAATAATGCCGTGTTTAACCTGAACTGCGCTGAAGGCTCAAGTTTTTAAAAAGTATCACGGTGGATTGGTTTTACCATGGCTTCAAGGTGAGCACCCCATCCTAGGAAGGATTAAAAGGGGCCTTAGTCGGGTCACTGGTTGTAAGATTTCTTCAGAATATCTTTGTTGCTTTTCGTAAAATGGTTCGAGCAGTCTTGCTGTTATTTTAACAAATCCGCACTGACAACAAGAGACTTTGCATTCTAGCTTCGGATCTCAGAGAATGAATTATAGATACCAAGAATTTACCCTTTCTCACATGAATATTTTCAATTTCATATGAGGTGTAATTTCAAGGTAAGATTCGATCCCCAGTCTCACGGGTGGGCGGCGTTTTCGATGACCACTGAGCTATGGGAGCTTGATGCTGTAGCCCGAGGAGGCACTTACGTCTTGTGGACATTTTGCACTGCGCATATATGTTATAATTGTTGAACACTGCTCACAGTGTGTGTATTGCTCGTACATTATTGTATTTAGTTGCTCACAGTATACTCTATGAGTTAAGAACTGAATACAAAAGCAAGATTCGCGGATCCTAGATTTGTCAGTGTATATTGTAAACAGATAAGGGGTAAGTACAACTCGACGTTTAATTTAAACCACAGCACGCGAAGCTTCAGTTGATGAAACGCAACCACGAGAACAAGTCCTATAAATGCAAATTTCTTACACAGTAGCATCAACCTGTCTCGTTTAATGTATCAATATAGTTACCATTTCAGTCAAACCTTGATTTGAATTTGAAAAATTTTCAACGCTACAAGCAAAGTTCAAAATTGCAAGTAAATCGTCAGCTTCAAGTATGATGCTGCTGAAACATATCCACCATTCAACACGTGACACGTAATTTTAATATACAACAAGAATATTATTGCTTAAACGCATCTTTCTCGTTTCTAAGATACCGTACTTTGCCAAATTTCCTTCAATAGCTGAAACTATAGTAAACGGTATATATTTCTAGCTTAATAAAACTTTAACTAAATTAACAGAGTATATATCCATTTAGCCGGCAACTTTGCTATGATGCCACACGCAAACCGTTTCTACGCTTCTACACAACGGAAGTTATCGCTCTAAATGTGTTCAAATTTATGCAGTGTTGGCAAAAAAATTAACCAATAATTGTAAAGAAACGCCCATATACACACTTAGGTAACCTAATAACGCAAGAACTAGAAAGCAAACCAGGTAAAGCCATATTGCGATTAGGTTTTAATCAACGGGTTACACAATTGTATTTTAATATGTTCACGTCTTGCAAAATCATTTCTAGTAATAACACAAGCAGTCAGCTGAGCAGAACAGGCACTTCTGTATTAATTTACCACCGAATGTTCGCTATCGGTCGTAACGTACAGTGCGTTCAGGGAGTTTTACAGACGCGCATATGAACACGAAGTTTGATTGCGCAAAAAACCCCTTTTTGCCGGCCGCAATAACATTGCCAGGGTAAAATTTATAAAATATAAATATATATCAACTACACTTTATAAGGAGACACTCTTTAAACTGTTGTTGATTTTATAATAATCAAGCCGGGGCTAAATTCAAAAACACCAAATATTAATAACCAAACTCGATACATATAACCAACTTTTAAAGCTGAGATACAACGAACGCAGCAATACGTCCTGAACGCTCATAATATACAATATGCAACACGAGTTTGCAGAATTTTTGGCAAACAGTGCGAAATCGCCGTTATTTGCAACCGTAGTCAGCAACCATAAAACCTATTTCAGTGAAAAATATGGTGTACCTATAGTATCACGTATTTTTGTTCGTCAATATATATTTGAACGCAATACCTCGTTCAAATCACAGCGCAACAAATATATATAGCCACAACACTGTAAAAGTTGTCAAGACGTGTACGCAACAGCCAGAAAATAATTTTTGGGTTAAAAGCTAAAACGCTTCGCGTTCTGGTTTATATTTTCCGATCACACACACACACAAGATTTACCGTAGGTTTGTTGTACAGAACCTACGCCCCATATATGTAGGTTTAGCAGAAATGAAGCTTGTTCTGTTTCCTTGCCAATTATACACGTTGAAATTGGCAAAAGTGTTTTGTGTTGCACACCCCTGAGTTTGTAACGTCACATTGTACCATAAGCTCTTCAAGACTCCCATAGAGTTTTTTGTTCGGCGTAAACCGATTGACGCACCGGGGGACTGGAGTCAGAGCTTCAAGAAGTGCTTTATAGTTACATACTCACAGCCAAAAATATTGTTATGAATTTCACAGTTGCGAATGAAACTAAAACAAAGATGGAAAACTAAATTTTAAGTATTTTTTTGCTCTCACCGACATTAGGCAATCAAAATTGAAATGTAACTCAAGTAAGCCTATCACTTTTTGAGAACATTGTGCTTAAACAAAACAAGCACTTTCTTCCTGCAAGTGTAGAGTTAGCAACACTGTAATTTTCCGTGAGTTGATTTTAACTCAGAATGAGTTGAATCCACTCTCAGAGGTCTGAGGTCTGAATTAGATTTTTCAGAATTCAGAAAGCTGAATTGATTGAACTCATTATGAGTTAATTTAAACTAACCAGGAAAGATATCAGCTCAGAGCGAGTGAGTTAATATTTACTGTTATTAACTCAGCAATAACTAAAAATAACTAATTCTCTCTTCGAGTTGATTAATAACTCATTGGAGTTTACAGTGAATACCTAAGCTAATTGTTAAAAATGCAAACACCCGGATATGCTTAGCTTAGAATTGCTTACTTCGCGTGCAACTTGTATTCCCTGTAGTTCTTGTATGCCCCCCAACATTTCAAAAACACAAAACATTCGACTGCAAAGAAAAATTCTTTTCAGCCATACTTTTCATGCAGTAAAAATTAAGTTGACGCAAGAGACAAAAGAATCAAAATTGTTTGATTTATTGACTATAATTCGACCAGAAAATAGATAGAATACAGGGCCAATGTTACTTTAAAGGGCACAACAGTAGATGAAGAGTATTCCTAAGCCTAAGCCTAAGCGTTGCAAAAATTTGTTTCTAAACCTAAGCAAAAAATGTAATCTAGAATCTACACCTACTCTTTTACGGATCCACCAGAAACCTGGACGCTAATGAGATTATTTGCCGAAACGTTGATAGAGTAAAATTTCATTTTGCAAAATTGAAATATTTTCTTCACATTTTTGCCAGTGCTGAATACAAATTGGTGCACGAAACAAATTAAACTCGCCTTTGTACCGCAGCTTAAATTTATCATTGTGCTAAAATACCTAATCTAAGTCTTTTTTGTCGCTTGCATGGTTCTCAATGTGTTGTGTGTTTGCTAATTGCTTAATTTACATATATATACAGCTTGCAACAAAAATCGCAGTTAAACTGGACACTTTATCAGCACCCGTTGGTCCTTTGAAAAATTATAAATACATCCCCACCAGGGTTCACCCGGAAGTCGAAGAATATGAGAGCCGGTCGCCGGAGCCGGATATCTAAGTAAACATTTCAACATAGATTTAAACTCAATCACACTAATTGAGTACTACTTGCTATAATATGTTATAGTTACTACAACAGTGTCTTAGTATAAATCAGGTTTTTTTGAACCACATATATTTTTGCCATTTCGAACAAAGGTCATTGTGAAATATTGTAATATTAGCCAAACATAATACGGTCCATGTTACTTTAAAGGGCGTAAAGGTTTCTGGTGGGTCTATAAAAGAGTGAGTTTAGAATCTAGATTACAACTTTTTGCTTAAGGTTAGGAACACATTTTTGCAACGTTTGGCTTAGGCTTAGGCTTAGGAATACGCTTAATCTACTGGTACGCAACTCTAAAAGTAACATTGGCCAATAACACTATAATATAAAGTTATAAACTTTTCAGCAATAAATTTCCGGCAATGTATAATACCGGAGCCGACTGTCGAAATATTACCGGAGCCAGGTATCCGGTTCAACCCTGCTGCCCACTAAGTCTAACGCTAAACCAAAGCGTAAGCATAAGACTAAACCAACGCCTATATGCCTCTCAGTCTCTGCGTCCTCCGATCTTCATGTCGGTCAGTCTCCAGGCCTGGCCGGCAAGTTGTATAAATGAAAGATTTAGAAACTCGAAAAAAACTCCAGTAAACGGTAATAACTGTTATCTTTTTAAGCATAGAAGTTAGTGCACTGCAAAAACTGGTGAATCAAATTGACTCTCTCCGAAGTAGGCTCTACGGAACTACACAAACTGAGTCAAATTTGACTCCGCCAGAGTCAAACGTACAACTCAGTCACTCGGTGAGTAGAATTTGACTCTGGCGGAATTGAATCTGATCCAATTTGTGTAGTCCCATAAAGTTTATTTCGGAAAGAGTCAATTTGACTCACCATTTTTGCAGTGTGACCTCATATATCGAGCGCTTTCTTTCTTCAATCTGTATCACCAAGAGATCTTTTTAGCAACACCAAAAATGCCAAAACTGCTCTGCACGATGTGTAAAATAGCGAAAAAAAACAAGTTACAAATTTATTAATAACCGAATCAAGATTAAAAAAATTACATTAAAATAATATTTTGTATTAAGCCACTTTGACGCTTTTCAGGCGGACTTCTATAAAAGCACGGCTACCTGTATCAAGTCAGAAATTATAACAAATTAAAACTGCATGCTGCAAAACACAACAAAGCACCGTTTGGCAGTGTTTTGCCTTTACCCTCCACTCACACGATATTAATGTTCAAAATACAAAGAACGTTATAATGAGCGAACCGAAACATTCGTAACTCTTGGAAGCTTGAGTAGAGTGAAACAAATTTTTGCTCTGAGAATGAAATTTTGTTGCAAGCCGCGTGTTCTTGTGTGTGTCTTTGAGGAAACCGATATTGTACACTGGCAAAAAATATTGCTCGCCTAATGTAGAGCAGAACCTCAGGGGTACTGCTTAAATTCAACGGTGTTGTATGAGCTGTACAATGCAGGATTTAGCTGTACAAAAACTGTGTAGCCGTAGGTACACACATATTTGTTACAAAGTTATTATGTATTGGTTAAAATAGGTCCAAGATGTAAATCAAAGCAAAAATCAGTTCTTCAAAGGCAATATATACATATATACATACATACATATATATTGGATTAATTGTATTGCTCTGACTCAATTGCTGGCAGTTGCACGGCACAAAATGCAGAGCCTAGGATACGGATGGTGTATCTGAGGCAGGGAACAAGTTAAAGTACTAGAAGCTAAAGTCTTAGCGTAAAACAGGCAGTTGCAAGAATTGCGGTACTGGCTTAGGCCCACCAAGTGCAGTCAAAGCGAAAAGTTTGTATCAAAATTTAGTACTGAAATTGTACCTGGCGTTTGGCTCGCTTTGCTCGCGAGATTTGTTTAAGAGTGTATCTAAATGTAAGCCTTAAGCTGTGCATCCGGATGTGAATCAACTAGAATCGAAGGTGAGGAAATTTTACCGCAACTGGAGGTGAAGCAAAAGTTTGGTTTATGTAAAAGAAACACCGTCGAATTTGCTGTTGTCCAAAAGTTGGTTTTAAGCAAGGCGCAACCGGAGGTGAAAAGCACTGGAATCAGAGATCAACCAAGCTTGCCGGAGCCGGAGGTGAGGTGAAATTAAACGATGGTTAGGTTGTACCCTGGTTTTAACTTCATGTTTGGAGAAATTTCGACACGTCCATTTTCTGCCAAAGATTGACCTCCGGTTGCAAGCTGAAAGAAGTTTCTAAAATTGCCTTCATAAGTTTCGAACGAGCTGGCTGAATGAACATTTTTTCTAAAATATGAAACAGTTCAGTAAATACCGGAATTGCCGAACCTCCTCCAAAAATTTTATGAGCCTCGGTTTTCAGCCTAAAACCTAAGTATGTATCTGTCTAACGCTAAAGCCTATGAATTCAAAAGGCGTAGGTTAAACATTCCTAACACGGGCCCATGTAAAGATCATGCGTAGAACGTTTTTCTGCGGGACTACAAGAGGTTTGGCGCCAATGTACTTGCCATTGGCTGAAATTTTCCGTAATTCTTTAACGGAAACAGTTATCCGGTTACACTCTAGTTATCAACCTAAATGGCTGTTGCTTAGTAAAAACATGACATGGATATAGAACTCCACTCAATGCACTGAATTGCACAAAACATTTAATTCAAAAATAATTTACATTCGACATGCAACAAAACCATTAATCAATGCCTAAAATATAACTCTACTGCATCGGAATCCGAACTGCAAGATTCTTGTCCAACACCGTACTTTCAGCTAAGCTTTTCAGTCAATTTAAATAAAAACACAACACCGGTGAATCACGAACCAATACACACAAAATGCATTTCAGTATACATTGTAATACATTACAGCCGCAGACAGAATTAAGTGCACAGCAAAAAGCGACTGCGATCACAGCGTTCAAGCGATCAAGTAACCTGCTCGTCAGAATACCGATTACCGTCGTGGTTAACATGCATTTGTGATCGCACTTAATTCTGTAAATATTGTTTGTATCTCAAAATTTAAATCACTCTTAACAATCAATAGTTCCATCACAAAACGAACAGACCAACAGTCGTCTTATTTAAATAGTCAAACATAAGCTTGCACCTCATAGACGCGATTAGCACCATTATAATCTTCGGGCTAGGAACATACAAACCAATGACGTAGCAATGCTTCAAATCAGTTTGTTGACGTCTGCGGTTGCGTCAGGTTTACTGATTTCAATACAGCGTCTACGGCTTTTAGCATTAGTTCTGATTCAGATGAATTGTTCAAATCCTGAAAATTTTTGATTATGTACAAACGATGTAATTATATTTATAACAGTAATGCGTGGTTACTAATTAATTTGTGTACGCGATGTGGAAATTCTCACTGGCTATGGACGATGACTTTTGCGATTTGAAAAACAGCAACTAGCGTTGGCTAAAATTTGATTTTTGTTAAATGTGGCATAGCCTTGTATGTATAATCATTGTCGACCTTCGAATATTGTAAATCCGGTGTTTCTACAGCATTCGAAGTAATTGTAGCCACGCGGATACTTCCGAAATTTATTTACAGACGAACCTAAACAGCCATCATACGATAAATGGCTATTGGCATCGGAGATCAGAATACGAAAAATATCCGGATATGTATCCGAAAGCGAAAAGAAATATATATCCAGATATCCGTAATGCTATTGTGTAAAAATTCTTAGAATAATTTGCATTGTTTTACCACTATAGTAGCTGGAGTAGACGAAAAGAATTTTCTACTCAAACAAGAGTAAGAATATTGAACTAAATTCTGACAATTTTTGTGAGTAGATTTGGTATACAAATCTCCAAGCTTTAAAACAAAGCTTGATCCAAGCCCAACCAAAAGTAATCTCAAATTTAAGCCTAAGTACTCTATTTCGGATATCCGGATAAATATTCGGCAAGAATTGCCGGATATGCAAATATGAAGACAAGAAATATCCGATCACATCACTATATAAACCTTTAAACGCAAGGCGATATGGCATCATTCTATGCGATGCTGGATAGAAACTACACATTTTGCGTAACATATAACTTTACGTACTTCACCGCTATATCTTTGCATAATTTCATCAGCTGCCCAGGATGCCAGCTTTGTGCAGTCTTTACGTTTTTGTCCGCTAAGTTTTCCACCGGTCAACAGTTGTGCACAACACTGAAACGCAAGTGAAAACGAAATAAACACTTTATTATCATGCGGCACATCTGCCAAAACAATAATAATCTAGTTAGTTAGTTTGATCAAGCGGACGGAAATCTGAGTATCAACAAACAATAAAATCCAAGCTCGAACATACAAAAGATCTCTGCAACATTATCGTAAGCAGTGATGAGCATCGGATATCTGCATTATTCTTATCCAACTAAGTTTTGATCCGGATATCATCTGTCTGACCTCGACTAGCAGGATGTCCGGTTACCCCGATATTTTTGTTATCAACTAACATTGCAACGAAGCAATGAACATTCAGCGACTAATGCATAATTGCACAAGGTGTAAAATTTAACTAGAAAGAACGTTAAATTTATGCGCAGTTTTACTGTGAATGACTGCAAGTGATTTGTGTAAGAACTAGTATATTGTTCCATCTTCAGAAAGTACCGAATATCTGAATTATTTATTTTATCCAGCGCTTTCCACGCCACCGATGGTTAGTTTCAAAGCTTGTACTGAGGTGCGAGTATAGGAATAAGACAAACGTAAATTAGTGGATTCAACACAAGTACAATCTAGACACAGCCTGGGTAACAATTGTACTTGCGAAGAATACAGGACTCCAAGGATATACAGATGTAAACTTAGGAGTCAAACCATGCCTTTGATATTTTTTCAATGTTTTAGTAACTTTTCGGCCCGGTAACGCAAGAAATGCCTTCAAAATATTAATAGAACGTAACTTCGCCTTTTCAAAATGCCTATGCCTATAAAACCACGCATGTGATGTTTACTTCCAAAACACACCGTAAACAATCCATACAGAGCACGCATGTTGTTTGTATTCAACTTGGCAGCTTGACTGAAGTACGACTTTGCAGTTTCCAAGTTGTCCAATCCGCCTTGTGTATATTTGATCTATAAAATCAGAACAACGTCAAATAAATATATTGTATTATGTCCAGCCAAACTTCAACATGAATGTTTACAATCTTGCAAAATTTACATTACTACCACGTCATTTAAATTGCTCTTTGTAATATATCAATTGAAAAACAATCATTTAAACACTAAATTGTCACTCAGCGTAAAGCGGTTTTTAAACTACGGACTGTGTGCAAAACCTTTACTCAAGCGCATGGTGAGGTCGCAATATAAATTATACTTACTTCAGCAAATCGCTGATGAAACAAATGATTGTGCGGATTGGACAGAATGAGCTCTTCAAAGCAAAAAGCAGCTCGGACATAGTCTTGCTCAGAGAGGTATAATTCACTTAGCTCCATCCACGCTTCGTTATCGTTCATAAACCTGAAAGCACGAATGGCAATGTTTCCAAATTATCGCAAAAACGATATTTTGTCAAGCAAAGAAAACCATTCTGTATACTGCTAACGATCACAAAGCAGGCAAACTAAAATGTAATATAACTTGAACTCGTAATAATGCATGCTTAAAACGCATGGTGCTGTTTCACGAATACACGTATATCTCTTCGGCAGATATAATACAAAAAAAATCTTTTTGACTTTTAAAAATATGGTTATAGTTTCCGATTTCAGACAACGACTTCACTCAAAATAAATTTCTGTTGCATCACCCCGGCGAAAACAATCATCAATATACAGTTCAAGTATATTTCCGTAAAAAGATAAAAAACAGCATCGTAACCTAAAAATTTAAATAGGTAATGTTGGCTGCAGCTAAACCTATACACTGACTTGGATAAATATTCATTCAACAGATCAATAGCTTCCGCGACAAGCCCTTGTGCTTTAAATATGGCAACTTTGCGCTTGTGGTATATCTAAAAATTTTCAAAAGAATATACCATTTTATACCAAGATCTACAGACGAACACGAAAAACAATATACTCCGATTGTTTAAGACAGCATACAAAACGTTAAATCTACAGACCTATGACCATTTATATTGTAAGGAGGCTGAAACATTATGCATCGCACGGTCAGAAAATATATACAAAAATATCAATTCAAAAATTGGAGTTCATCAATTTGACGCAACCAATTTACTTTTACTTTTTATGAAGTTCCAACTAAGAGGTTTCAGTATTATGCGAATCTTTCGAAGGTCTATGCCCAATCGCCTAACATCTCGCTCGACTTTATTTTTGTAGTAAACTGATACAATTTGAGACAGTCTCTTGAAATTAGGGATGTGCCGATCAATTGGCATCGGCATCGGTAATAACCGGCAGTTTTCGTGGGTATCGAAATCGGTATCGGCACTGCAGAAAAATAGCCGATTCTTTACGGATACTTTTTGCTCATAACAATCAGTTGGAATGCTATCAATTTCATTTCTGGGCGCATATCAGTCTGTCTGCCCAGGGAAATTGTTATATCTCTTGCGTTTGTTTGAAAAAATGAATTGAAATGAACCTTTCGTCTTTAGGGTTTACGTCTTCATATATGATGTAATGTAGTATCCTATCTGTTTATCAAGCATGGTGTACTAAAGTTGGCATCGGCATCGGTTCGGCATTGCCAAAATTTCAAAATATAAATCGGCATCGGTATCGGTAAAAAATTTCAGTATCGGCACATCCCTAATTTAAATTGACTTACCGCATTAGGTTCGTCTTTTTTGATTAGCGAATCGTAGACCCTGAGAGCTTCTTCAAACCTAAAATACGGGTAAGCAAAAATACCGTGTATGTACTTAAAATAATTTAAAATTAGGCAATGCTCAGATTGAAACACAGCGGTAACTGGTTATAAATGCTTAAGCTAAAATATATGTCGTAGCCTAAATAACGTACCTTTATTGCCATCTTCAAAATTTATTCAAATACTACAAACAAGTTATCAAATACCAACAGTATTAAACTTTTGCTTACTTCCCCAATGTTTCTAGTCGCATGGCTTCTAATTTGAGAACTCGGTGGCTTTTTGGAAATTTGCTGTACAGTGCCGTAATACATTCCTGCAGAATACTATGCGACTATAATTTGTTAGCCAATGCGATGCACAAATTCGTTTTTAGCGCACACGAAAAAACACTCGTTTACTAAAGGTCAAATAACCCAGAAGAAGTAATGGGCACTTAAACTTCCAGAAACAGTGGAAAATCACTAAGCCTGCGATGATTTTTAAATGCCAGCTAAATACAAATACGCCCTCCAGTATAAGAACTGAAATAAAATAAACACATCAAAGCGCCGAACGGACACACCAAAGTGATAAAGGTATTCCGAATTTTGGTGAAAGCCAAATTCAAGTTCGATTTCGTTTGAAATGCATGTTTAGTCGATATGGGAATTATGCAATTTTGCATTTGAACTAAAGACCTATAATAGTAAAAGGTTTTATTCACTTATTAAGCAATTATCTCCGAACGTAAATCGTATGTAAACCATCAATAACCCTTACAACTCAAACTAATCAATGATAAAACTGTGAATGAAACCCGCATATTGCCGCGAAATAACTAGTTAAAATTCATGTTTCCATATGTACAAAGTCGCAGTTCCAGTTGCTTGTCCGGACTAACATAGTAATTTTGTTTTGTACGCTAGGCTAGGACATACCTGAGCAACGTCTAAGCGTCCGCAATCCAAAGACGCAATGAAAACTTGCTCATATACAACCCATACTGAAAAAGAATTTAAAATAAAATACATGTATACATATACACTACAATATAAATGTTCAATGTATAATAGGATGAGTTATAACACTGAGAACCTTGCATAAAAATTCGTTTATCTGTGATTTCAAACTTTGCGGTACAGGGAAGTTAGAGAATGCGATAGTTTAATTAATATTATCGCACCGTTAGAACTACGATGAAAACGCATGCTCAGATTAAAAAGACGTTAAAACGCATAATAAATGAACTAACGTTCATCACCCAGCGCAGTTGGTTTGCGGCTGAGCACGTGTTCCCAAATCTCCACAGTTTCTTCAGATCTTCGTGCATTGTCTTCGCGCCAACTTCGTAGTGTTTGTCTTCCCTCTAAACAATGTAGTTCAACTAGAAATGTGGCATCGAACAGATGTTTTGACAAAATGTGTAATTATGGAAATATAAGCAACGTAAACAAGATTTCCAAAGGAGTGTAACGAAAGTTTACAAGTTCATAGACCAAAATTGCAAACATCCAATTCAAAAAGCTACAATCAAAGCAGTGCGACAATATAATTAAAAACCTGAATGATATGGTTTCACAGACTGATACATGAAAACGAGTTGCTTAAAAATACATCTTATGCAAACGTGACCAGGAAACCAGGCAACACAATGTACAACAAACATACATGCAACTACATACATATACATAAAGTCTGCTCTAAGTACTTAGAGCAAGCTCAAATCATTAAAGCCAAATAGCAGAAAGTATACATAGTTTACCAACCGTCAAAACTGGCGTTGTACCAACTGTTTTCAAGATCCGCCATAAATACTTCAGCACACTTGATTTGTCAATGAGGGTAATACCAGTGATGCCAGGTGATGAAATGTATATACGTATTTCAAAAACACATTTTTAATACTTACAGGTGCACATACCGACTGCAGACATCAAACAAAGTATATGCATCAAAGATTATTGTGAGCTAAGCAACCTATTGTCTTCAGCACAGAGGCCAGGGTGCTACCAGATATCCAGTTTCGGTTTAATATCTGGCAAAAACTGATATCCGTACCCGGTCCCAGTAACCGGTATAAACATACCGGATATTGAATACTTATGGCTGTGGTGCTAAATATGATAAAACTGCTTTTTACAAGTGAATATATATTTACTCCTCGCCGCGATTGTATTTCCGGGCACGTCAGGAAACTCAACTTTTCTATACCGAGGATAAATGGAAAGTCCAAGCTAATAATTAATTTTAATTCTGCAAATATATACTTTTACGCAACTCAAACACTTCCAACAGAACACAACTTTAGATGTTATATCCGATAATCCATTTCGGTATAAAATTCACTATCTGGTTCCATTATCCGGTAAATTAATACCCGGTCGCACCCTGACCGAGGCTTTTTCTACGCAGCTAAGTTTTTCAGTTTTATGCCTTGTCAGAACCTCAACATTACCATAGATATGCATTACAATGTTCACATAGGTATGCGCATTGTCATCACGAGGCTTATTACTAAGTATGCATCCGCATGCCACTCTGGTAATTAAATATCTTGCTAACAGAAACAACACGAGACTGACGCATTCTCTCCCACCGCGTGGACCAGATAGTTTCATACTTCCATCCTATCAGCCAATATTAGCGTTAACGAATGAGTTGGTCCTAATTATCGTTACACAGTACGTATAAACCTCTGTGAATTACAGTGTTAAATTTGAGCAAAATTCTAACATGTCGCAGTGGCTTTCGTTCGAGATGGCAAAACTAGGTAAGTTTGAGAACTGACTGACTCCGGACGGTTTTTGGTATCCGGTCGCACTTTGGTACTAACATCAAAACGTTCCAAAACAAATTAAAATCTTCGGATTTTAAGAACTTGAATCAAACATTTAAGTAAGTGAGACTTAAATGTCACGTGTCAACAAATAATACGGTCGACTATAAAAGCAGTTGGAGAGGCGGTCCGCGTGGCGCAGTGATACAGTCTTTACCTAAGGATACATAGGTCGCTAGTTTGAAACAACCCGTAACCCACTTTTCCAGCTGCTCAATGAAAGAGTGGAAGGAAGTTCCAGTTCCTTTCTAGACTGACATGGGGGCTACGCCGTGAGCGCAATAGTAAATAGTCCTGCTTTAAACACGGAATCCAGCCATAAATAAGATGGGCGGTCGTCAGAAGACGACATCGGTGAAAATTGGGCATGTAAGCATGTGAGACACACTTTGATGCGAACATGCAATATAAATAACGCAAGGCACTGTATGCATGGTTGCCGGCAGCATACAACTCGACATATAAAATGTAAGCATAAGTATGTGACATATTTGTCCGTTATGTGGACAGTGAAGGCACTACCTTGTCGAAAATTGGGGCACGTAAACATAAAACATGCGTGCACATGCAATATATGCAGTGCGCTGTATGTATGCTAGTCGGCAGGATACAGTCGACATATATTCGATTATAAAACCACTTCAAGAGATGAGCTGCGTGGCGCAGTGGTGCAGCGTTTGCATTAGAATTCTAAGGCCTCTATTTCCAACCTCCCATGTATGCTTGAAATTATACGTGAATAGTAAAAAAGTAAGAAATCTCCCCGACAGTACCAACATAGACTGACTTGTGTACTATGCCGTGAGCGGAATGGTGACGTAATTTCCAGCTCTTTTATTTAAGTTTTCGAGTCCTGGTTACTATCTGGACCTGACTGACAAACCACAAATATTAACTAGCTATATAATTAAATAAGTTAAAAATAGATACTAGTGGTAATATAAACATGCTGGGCACAGGATGCATCAACCTTTAGTCGACGATGTTAGAACTCTACTTGTGTTAATGTTGCACTGCAGAATTTAATTAACACATTGTAAACATTTTTTATTTGCATGCTAAGTCAACTTTTGGCCTAACCTATTTTGGAAATTTGGATTCCATTTCAACGACAGAGACGCTTGTACCATAGCGAGCGGTCGCCGTAATTATCAGGGCGCAGCCGTTGTTAGCGGAACGGATGTTAACAAAATTTACCAGAGCAGGAGCTGGAGGTGAAGCCGGACGAGAAGCCGAAGGAGAAGGTTGAGGTTTAGCAAAATTATGTACTTAAAAACAAATTGAATTCGCTAGCAAATGGAGCACAGCCCTAAATAAATGATTAAACAACTGCAAAGTTTTTTGGCATCTCGTAAAATATAACGACATTTATTTTAACCCCTTCTCACATTGAGTTGCCTATAGGCAACTAAGCGCATTGTATATACGGTTAAATAGTGTATATCGCACCGTGTTTAACAATTGGAACACGTATACATAGTACTAAATCACCACAAGACGTGAGAGCCCCCTCGAGCTCGAGCGTCAAGCTCCTATAGCTGAGTGGTGATGGTATACGCCTCCCATTCCAGTCACCGGAGTTCGAATTCTAGCATAAATGTAGGTCTCAGGGAAAATAGAAAATATTCATGTGAGAAAGGGTTAAGAGAGATCAAAATTTCGAACGAAGAGGCTAGAAACAACATGTACCAACAAAAAATTGACTGTTAGCTGATAATCGAAAATGATTTTAATCAACTTAAGTACGATTTATGGACTCTAATTAGGGTCTAAGGCCTCCATCCGCTTACTAACTCTTATTAGTGATACGGACTCCTATCGATTATGGCCCAAAATGGGACCACTTTTCCTTATTACTTCCCCTTTTATTCTGGTCGCTAAAGTATACAACCATCCTATCACATTCTGAAAAGTTTCATAAGTAGCATAAAAATTATCAAGCTAGCAACTTTTGGTCTGAAGCTCGGATTCTCATGTGTTTGTAGCATCTGTCACCACATGGGATAGGTCATGTAACTTTTGAATCGGTAAATGGTTAGCTCAAAATTCAGCACCTTGGTCGCATATTATTTACTTCTACTCCTGTAATCTTTTGAATTTAACAACTGCATTAATAAGTGAGCTTGAAACCAATTTCTAACTGTTGACCGTTACTATACACATTTGAGAATATGGAGCCTAAGATCCTGCTATATGTTTAGGACTTAAGTACATTCCATTATATACCAACTACCACTGCATCGCGAAACAGGAAGTGACTGGATATTAATTTACCGGAGCTGTATGCCTACCGGATAAGCACTGTCAGTCTGGGTAGCTTCGGTCGGGAACTTCAGATTTATTAACTAAGCATGCTGGTAAAGCGGGTGATTGCTGGTTTTGATCTAGCGACCTACAGATCCATTGAACCACGCAGCGCGCCATCTCGCATGTTTACAAGCATCTTAAGTCGTACACTGTTGGTAGTATTCGAGATGATGCACAAAAGTATATGTTATATTTACTACATTGAAATTTAACTGTTAGCTTGGATTTTTCATTGTAGTTATGGTACAAACTTTAGCTAATTGGTTTTCCAGCAAATGTGATCAGGCAAATCAAACACCGGAACGCTGGAACTGACAGTAAACGTATTTTGTGTGCATGTGTTTTTAGCCATTTCGTTTAAAAGATATAAAAATGCAGAAAAATATAGTATATATTTCCACATATAACAAGCAGTCTTAGGGTATTCTGGACCATAACTGCACATATGCAGATATAGGGTATCTTACCCTGCGAATCCTTACGCGAACGATCTACCACGGTGCTACGTAGCCTGCCTATATAATTGCGTGCATCGTCGACTATATATGTCGACCGTATGCTGCCGGCAACATACAATACAGTGCAGTGCATCCATTCGTACGTAAAATTACGTATATATGTCATGTCCCAGCCAAATATCTATTTACTCCACTTGGCAACTGTTACGTCCCAAACGACAATTGCCGTTCGGGGCAACCCAAACAACTAGTGGAATGCCAACTGATTTTGATTGGTTGTTCAGGTTTGACTATAATCGAGAAAACTGGCTTACACTGCAATTATTTGCCTTCGCCATATTTGCAACCTGTAAATTAAACAAGGTTAATATGGGGTGAAGGATTACAGAAGTGCAATTTGATTGGCCAATCGAAACAACAGAAATAAAACAGCATTATCCACATAGCGTTGTATTCGATTAAACATTACAGCACACGCTCACGCAGTAACGTTTGTTTACTATATAAACGTTGTTTAATTTATAGTTTGCAAGCAGGGCGAAGGTAAATAAATTTCGTGCAGGTCAGTTTTCTCGAACACAGTCAAGCCTGAACAATCAGTCACGAACAGTTTGCTAAAAAGTAGTTTGCTTTCCAGCAGTTGTTTGAGCTGCCCCGAACAACAATTGTCACTTGGGGGACGTCCCAGTGGCCAACTGGGGCAAATTGCAGTTTGGGGCACGACATACATACCAAATTTTATGTACGTATGCCTGACTTGATACTGATTAGCTACTGTATGATATATAATCGAGTAGTTTTAGCTCTTTCAATATGTAAAAATGTGGTTAGTTTGATGTTATAATAGTGTTAACGAACACACACGATGAGCGCCTTGCAGCCTGGCGTTGTGCCGATGCGATTGTTTGCTACATGGGAAGTGGAGCGATCGCAGGCCTCAGGATGTGTTCCAAGGTAAAGTTCTCCTGTCGGTTATATGTAGAGATTCTTTCGTTGCAGAACAGACTAAGTAATACATATTTGTCTCTAATTGAAAAGTTATATCAATTTAACAAAAACACTCTAGACGTTCAAATCTGACAACTTATTAACAAAGTTAGACGAGGATAGACTTCGTTTTGAAACAGTTATTTTCTAAATATTTACCAATTAATTTTGAATAAAAATTACCAGGAACTTTGTTTCGCAGAAATTGTCACTACAATTTTTCTTACTTGTATAAAATAACACTGATAACTTGTTCCTATAAAAATTTTCAACATCAAAATGTGCAGGCGCTGCTTTGAGTGCCATGAAGTGAAGTACGCTTTTGACCTGCAAAGTGGCTAGCACAGTCTTATCTCGAATTAAGTGCGCACTAGTCGCGATTGCGTCAGGGATCGCGGTTTTCTAACGCGTCTGAATTTTCGTTGATCACAACAACCTGTCGCGGTTATGGATGTGGTTGAAGTCGGTTGTGACCAAGTGTGACCAGATATTAATTAATCGAATACGAAGACCGTGGTGGGATTGTAAATTTTTACTGGAACAGGATGTTAATGGAATATATCATCTGAATTTATGGATTTTAAAGTACTTCAGTCAGGCGAAGGTATATGTTTGAATTAGAAGTATATAATTGTTTGCTTAAATTTTTCCTTTTTGTTTCAGTGTATTAAAACTTGAACTTCTTGACTTATATACGTTCCAAATGGCGTTAAATACGCTCGCTAAAAAGTTGTTTTCTGCAATTTGAAACCACCATCATAAATATCTATTATTTGGTAGGTTTATAGCGGAACTGGATACGCGTATTCGCATATCGGTTTTTGCCAAATATTAAACCGGATCCGGACATCCAGCCGTTCCGTGGTTATAACGGCGTTTACAAACAATGGAAATTTTAATGTTGAGGATTTGGCAAGTATGGGTGCAGTCGAAATAACCGCGCGCGATAAGATCTGAGGTTGGCAGTGCTATCTCGATGGAACTTAATTCTGTTCGTAACTGTACGTAGGTTGCTTTATTTTTTACTTCTAGACTTTGTACCATGCATTTGACACGACTTACGTCCAACAAGGCGATGGAACAAGATTCGCTAGTAATATCAGTACGGATGCAAGTAAGTTCGGACTAGACTGAAAAGATCGCCGGAATGTGGTAGTGTACAATCAGGGGCGTAACTAGGCTTTTTGTGGCACTTTTAGGGAATAACAGGGGCGTCCGTTTAGGGAGGTTCCATGGTGAATTAGGGCGCGCACCACATTTTTTGTAATAACACTTGCTTTATCTGCAAGTTGCCGCATTATCACTGGATGGCTCGCCGTAAGCGAACTTTCAACTATTTCATCATCAAGTTTTGTGAAAACACAACAAAACAGTTTATTGAAATAATTGAAGTAGGTGCAAAAACATTTATGTCGAAATATCAATTTTTCAAACAGAATTTCCAATATTTAAATGATTGGAAATAATTTGCCACAAAACCGTATAAATTCCGGTATCTGCATCGTTGACTCCAGGAACAAAAACCGGAACAGGACTTGAATTTTTGCAGGAATTCTGGCCTGAGCAGGAGGGTGATAAAAATTGAGGCGACTTTTGCATATCGATAATACCCATGGATGGACTGAATGTTAAATTCAACGGAACCAGATCCTATTTATTTTCCGGTAATGGGTACTTACCGGATATAGCTTCTAAATTTGTGCATGGTTGGTTATATTTGAATAGTGCAAAAGTATGTTTACTGAATTAAAATTGATTTTTAACTTCTTTTTTATTTCGCTTCAGTATCAAAAATTAGTTCTTGAATTGCCCGGAAGTGTAGCGGCAGTAAAAGGTCTAGTATTGTCATTTCACGTGCAAAAATCAGTTTTATGTTACTCGAGACTACAACCGCAAATGCCCGGCATTCGGTATATTTAAACCAAATACCGGACGCGGATATCCGTTTTTGCCAGATATTCGTTCGTTTTGTGATAATATCAGATGTGAACGTTGACTCCAGTGATTATAATTAAATACACTGTTTGGTCAGATGTATATTTACAAAGATTAACTTTATTTGGTTTGAATCTTAAGTTATAAATTCTAGCAAGCGTGTAACTGTTAAGTACAATGGTGCCTTAGCCGGACGCTGAATTAACTGGATTTTGCTGTGGCATTTCACAGTATTTATATAGTTGGCCATGGTTCTTTTTCAAGTAAAACTTCATCAAGTTAATTTATTATTGCTTATTAGCCGGATATACGGCAGTATTATGTCACATTGCTAACACGATTATTAGTTTCAGGGTTCTAAACGTATTTTGCGTTCGAACGATATATTTGTGAACAAGCTTCCAGCGCTAGGTATAACTGGGCAAGCTACAAATAACAACGTCAAAGATGCAACTGGATGTCCAATTGGAAGTGCTAGTAGTACTGCGCAACATGGGGTCGCTGGGGCGGGTGGCAGCTCTGGATATATTGATCAAGAGTTAGATGTTTCTTTTACAGTTCAGTATCCACATTTTGTCAAGCGAAAAGGCAACACAATGTTAATTATGCTGCAACGACGAAAGAAGTATAAAAGTCGTCCTATTCCAGGATTTAAAACTCTTGCTGTCGGTTCTATAAATATGACAGAGGTAAATACATTACGGTGTTTTGAGTTTTCGAATAGTCATAAATAGGTTTTAAAGATGAAATCTGTATGCAGTAAATTTGAGCGTAAATGTTCCGCTGTACACTTATGACAAAAACAGCTAACAGGATAGTTTTAGTATAATATTAACGTACGTTTTTATTTTTGTCTCTGTACTTTGGCAAAATTATTTACCTGCAGCCGAACGGGCTGAATTGTCCTTTACTACAAAATCTTTGTTACATTATCAGGTGCTCCAGTGTCATGAAGAAAGAGAATTATTAATGTATGCAGAAAATGAAGTTGTTGCAAAGCTGAATATAAGTGGTCTACAAACTCAACCTACCGAATTCGAAGAACGACCATTAGAAAGTCAGTTTAAAATACTTATTTTAATATGAGTGGTTTACAAACTCAGCCTACCGAATTCGAAGAACGACCGCTAGAAAGGCCGTTTAAAATAGTGATTTTTATGTCGTAATACAAATACCGTGTGTTCTTATAGTTCAAAAAGATGCTTTGCTAAATATATTACATGTCTCTGTTCGATCATACGGTGGTTTATAAATTAGCCTGGCGCAATACTTTTTGACTATTTTAATGCTTCCCCCGGCATCGTGCGGCAACTCGTGTGATTGCCTCATACCACCTTACAGCAATTTGTGAGCAAGAAGTTTTAGCTTCGCGTCAGCGGAGGTCGCTGGACACGACCACACGTCAAGTGTAGCACCACTATTATTGTTTGTATTTAAACTGCTGTATTAATTAATGTTGGTTTTGTTTTTGTTCAGTTGGAATCTACTCTGATGAAGATGAAGAGGAATCGAGTGGCGGAGAAGATGGTGGATCGGATTCGGAACCGCTTGTAGACGAGGGCGCCGCGGGCAATTCAAGCGTGGTTGCAGCCGATGCTTTAGCATCGACAGGGTCTGCTGGACGCTTAATTTCGCGAAACGGAGCGTCTTTCGGCGGTATCGGAAGTCGATTTCCTGGCCGCCCGCCTGGATCTGGAAGTCGGCATAGTGCCCGTAGTGGTACCGCGAAACTACGGTCGCTGGCAGCGGTATCCAGCCGGGTAAGTGCCCTGCAAAGAAATGGTCGTGATGATTTGCAGAGGTTTTATGCTCAGGAATTTGTTGTAATGTGTAGGCCATGCGCTGGAAATAGACTACGTGTAGCTTTGGAGACTGTCAGTCATTGTTCAAGGTCTCTTGCTCATTGATCTTTTTACTTTTCCTATGTCAAAATCTTGACAATATAAAATTCTCTAAATGCTATTTACTCGTAATTTATTCATGCAATCAGCGTAACTGCCGGAAAATTCGCATATCTGAAAATTTAGCATGATTTGACATTTGAAATTGTCGGCGTAGTTTTATAAATTGAGTCCGAAATAAAACCTTTCACATATTCAACAGTTTACGTTTTTCGACTAATGTTTTGTTGCTTACCGTGTTTGCTTTTGTAAAGTATTATTTTGCTTTGTTTAACATTTTAGCAGAAGAATTTTAAATCGAAATTTGTTGCTTTGCTGAAGAAATTCAAAGTATCTGAAGAAGTAAGGTTGGAACGGCGAATGTATTTTCCTGGTTAAAACCTTCAGTCTCAGCCATGGTTTGTTGGGTAAAAAAGTTTTTACCCACTTTACCCACCATGATCTACGAATTTGTCCATTTCAGTGGAACCCCGAATAAGATTTAATACAAAATGTGTGTGGCTTCTCGCTCGCTTCGCTTGCAAGGTTTCTTTTACTAAGTTCTGTTTAGTTTTGCCCCTTAGTCGCCTAACAGCGATCGAATTTCGACGAATTGTAAACAAAACATTTGCATAATATATTATAGTAAAGATCTAAACTGAAATTGCATTTGGCTTCTCGCTCGCGCAGTTAGTTCACTATATTACATAGCGTTTGCGCCCCTGCCTTCCCTGTCAGAAATTTGACCTTCCCCCACTCACATAAGTTCACTATGTTACAGTGCATTTGTTCCCCTTTGTGTCAAAGGTTCTGGATCCACCGCTGACATTAGTTCGCTATTCTGGAAGGGTGAAACACAATTTGGAACCTCATCACCAACACCAAGTAGGTTGTTTATGATTTCAGATTTACATTTTTCGTGGTTTAAATATGAACTACGACCCTTTACTTTATCAATCTAATACGACTTTACGGATGTTTAGGTGTTTTCTAACGGCGAAGAAGTTGAATCAACACAACAAGAGATTCAATCGCTAATCGAAGAGTTGGAAAATCTGTCGGACGGCGAATCTGGGCTCGAGCAAGAAGGCGACAGTGTTAGCATTCGATCGACACCTAAGCCTAGTTTGCGGTAAGTGTCATTAGATGTGGCTGTATGGTACCAAAATCCTGTTTAAAGTACTATTCTTATTCCGATCCAAAATCAAGAGCAAATTAAAATATGTGAATTTTTGAATATGTCAGTATGTGATAGCAAAAGAATGATTTGGTAATTTAGTAAGTGCTAAAACTATAAAATATTATGTATTTTATATATGAATTTTTTAGCGCAATATCTCCGTTGTTCATACACATCTTTTTTGTTTTGTTTCTGGAAATATCATGTAATGATTTTTGTACACGGATTGTTGTTTTGATTAAATATGAGCAACACGCAAACATCAAAACAGCGGTGCATTTTCAGTTCAAAAACTAAATGCCTGGAGAAACCTAGCACCCAAGCGACCGAGATGCCAAACACAATTTTAGCATTAAATCTTAACGCATGGTTTTGATTTTGAAAATCGATGGGGTAGTACGGTCATCTGCCCCGATTTTACTGTACAATGCATTAAAACCATAGTTTGTCAAGACATTTCTATGCTATTCCATTTTATTATAGGCCATACTTCCGAGCCACGACATCTCGGGAAGACATTCCTCCTAATACTGATGTAAGTATTGGAAAGCGTGATTCGTTATAGAAGTTTGTATATATGCCATAAAATATTCTTAGACAATTTTTTGTGTAAAAAAACCTATGTCTGAACAAGAGCTTTCAATTTGTTTGATTGCTAATGTAGGTAGCTGGAGTTCTCTATAGTGACATGAATAGTGCTTTATTGCAAGCGTTTTCGAAACAGTAGCTGCCGCATCTGTAATTAATTGGCCTGAACTCAGCGGTTGCAAACAAAATTTAGTTTATTTATTTGTTTGAATTTTGCAATAAGCGTAACGGCTTGCCAATGTTCAGTAATTAAAGGATTTATTATGCTTCACGTTGTTTTCATTTGTCTGAGACCAGGATTCAATCGGATACCAACACATACCGGAGCTGGGTAGTTCAATATCCGGCTGGGGCAATTGCGGGAGCGCATATTTAATTAAAATGTATACTTAAAAATTAAACAATCACGCTAATTTAGTACTATTTGCTATAATATGCTGTAGTTTTGTTTCTATCAGGGTCTTAGTGTTATCTGGACTTCTTGCTTATGTTGTATTTTTCAGTGTTTAAGTAAAGGCCATTTTGCTGTAAATATAGCAGATAGATTGTTTTAGAATATTGCTATTAGCGAAGAAAGCAAGGAATCAGAAGATTTCGATCTGGTGCGAGAAATTGTTTATTTTATGAATAATTAATACTTTTGAGATTGAAACCCTGCCTTAAGTGTTTTGGGCAGTCAATAACGTACGCCCGTAGTCGGTTTGTGTCATAAAATAAATTAACTGACATAAACAAGCTTACAAACATCAGTTGTGCGCAAGATTGTTTTGAATTTTTTATAATTTGTCGAGCATATCTTTAAAATTTAAATAAGTGGGATATTTATGCCATAAAAAGTAGTTTCTTATTCTCTTGAATGAAAGCTGATAGATCATTATCAAGACCAACTTTTTGTTGTATTTTGTTGAGGTGAATGTGTTGTACACTGTTTTTATCATGTGTTCCATATTCCAAGCATTTTTGCTGCGGATTAATTTTGATATCTCTTTTGATGTACTTGAAGTTGTGTTTATTCTAGGACGACGATGGTGACTTAAGCGATCCGCCCTTGCTGGCTGCTTCAACAGTAGAGCAAAGGCCTTCTATCGCTCCTTCAAGCATGACCGCTCCTGGTCACATTGGCGGCAAAACTGTAAATGGAAGTGGCGCACAGCGGCATAGCAATTATTACCAGTATTCTGCAGGCCAGTCGTTCGATACTGGTCTTTCTCCGGCACACATTGCATACGGTGCTTCTGGAAAGCGCACCTCTACGCTGGGCGACGCACCGTCTAGTGGAGGATATGGAAGCCACACAGTTGGAGCTCGATTTACTGGGCAAACAGGTGGTACATTAGTTGCAACCGTGACAAGTGCCAATTCAGCAGCTAGTTCAGGCGGTAACGCAGCTCAGGCTGTATCATCAGCTGACAGGTTAGTGTCCAGAGAATTTGCCTCTTGAGTGCAGTGAATGTAGAAAGTTATATTCAGTTTTAAAATTGCAATGCTTTTTGACAGGGTGGTTATAGAATTCCGATTCCCCTTAGTAATTATATATCACAAAACTAGCTATTTTAGTAAATAGTATTAACTCTGAAATTGCCTGTTTCGATTCTGGTATGTTTTAGTTTCGTTTTTACCGTACTTGTAAACTAGTGCTAAATTTATGTTCCTCATCGGTCGTGTTTGTAGCTGTGTCATGTGTTTTGAAAATTATTGCCTTTTGCGGGTAGCAATCGTTTGGTCTGTCAGTCATTACAGATATTAATTGTATTGGAAAATGTTTTGCTGTTTTAGGCGTCGCAATCAGCGTTCTTCTGTTAGCGGCAATGTTGCAACTGAAGCGGAACAAGGAATTTCTGTTTCGATTGCCGCTCTTGGACTTAGTGGCGCAACAGGTGCCCGGCAGAAACAAGTGCCAGTTCATCACTACATATCAAGTTCGGGCACTGGAGGTGCAGCAGTTACGCATAGCGGATGCGTAGCTGGACATGGAGGTGCTGATACTGGTGCACATAGTGCAATACCAAGTCAGATTCAGGCAAGTGTAACACATTTATTGCTGGAAGGTATTGATTAATGCTTGCACGTGTTTCAGCGCACTTCAGGTTGAACAATTCTGAAGTTATAATATAGAATAGTACCAATGTGATTATTTACTATTGTTACTATTAATGCTTAGCGTCCTTTTATTGTTATAATTTTAAATCAGAGGGGTGTTTGAAATTTGTATTAAAGCTCTCTGTAAGAGTTAAACTGAAAAAAAACTAGTAAAGACGAATTGAGATATTTTTTCGGAAGAAACTTAACTGAGTTGCCAAAAATTTAGCAGATGCTCAGTATTTCTGATTCTGTTATATTTTTGTAACGGAAAATTATTGTAGTACTTTTTGGAGTCTCAATATGAAAATTAAGATATTATTAATTTGATAGTTGTGTTGACGAATTTAGGTCCCTTCCATTCATGATCAGTTGAATGCAAACATGCCAACTGAAGAACTGTCAGTTCCAACAAGCTTGTTTGTCGTTAGCTGTATTGACGTCCATTCGGAAGTTAGTGTACATCAATAACCTAAATGAATTTCTTTAAAATATTAGGGTGGCGCTATTCTTATTAAAAATTTTAACATCACCGGATGCCATCCGTCACCTTGCGGTAATGTACGCGCCGAAACCATATGATATCGTACCTGAATTGCTCGCTTACGATACACGTGGAGACGGACGGTGCCGCACGACAAGTATAACACAATTGTAAGGTGTCAGCACCAGGGTTTTTTCATAAGTAGCGAGGCTATATATATATAGTTCTTGTCCGTTTGCCACCTCAATACACCCGCTGTCGACAGCCCTATGCGGTGCTGATTTGACTTTGAATATTTCTAAAATAATACGGCTAAATACAGCTACTATAAGGTTTATAACTGTACAAATAAAACAGTTTTTTGCAGAGTATACTAATAGTTAAGAAGGGTATTTTTACTGAATAAAGGTTAAGTTTATTTTAGCTTTTTGTGCAGTCGTTGTCCGGCGCCGAACCGCACACGTATCTAGTCAGCACTCAGTCCGACGTAAAAGCGATTTACAGCAATTTAGCAATGAGGATTCAGCGGTTGTAAGTGTATAATAGCTTTGTCATATACCAGTTTTCGAAATTCTGCTTCTATAAATTACTAGGGTAAGTTGGTAAGTTAACGGTAGGTTAGTGTAGCAGTCCTTGCCAAGCAAATACTTATTTTTCAATGCGCCAAGCGTTAAATTAAACCTTAATTTACGAGTCTGTTGCGGAAATGTAGCGCACGCCGAAACTGAAAACATATTACGTGTAATATTATTCTAACGGTTTTAACAGTACAAAATCGAAATTTAGTGAGTAGAAAGTTATGTATTATATTATTTATGCCTTAAATTAACCGTTGCAATGTCTTTAGCTTGAATATATTTTAGCTGCAATACCAACAATGTTGCTCCGATGGCAACCAAAATTGCGCTTGTTGGTGGCGATCGTTTTCTCAGCTATTGTCTTCGTGTTTATGTCGATTTGTTAGCGCATAAAAGCAACGAATGGGTTCATTATGTCAAGTTCTTCATAGTGCCCACTGGTAGGTTTGTCATAAAACATAGAGCCATCCTACGTAGATGGCTTCGCACACGAAGTTATACTCTATATACACGTCATAATATATAATATATTTTAAAGATATTTTTCTGCTACTGCTATTGCTCTGTCACACATCGTTTAGTATTAATATATACGCACACTTAACTACTGTCGGGATGTATATGGAGGAGGAAACCATTTGGGGGTCTCTGGATTGGAATCGGGGATGAGAAAGGGTGGTCTTTAAAATCCTGGACAAATCATACAGCATGAACGTGGGCGCTCTATCAACATTGGTGTGGCATGGAAAAGACTTTCCATGGGTTGGGGCCAAGCCGGTTTGCCTCCTCTGTATTGGGAAGGCAAAATTAAGAAGGCATTGTTCATTGTCTTATATATTGTATTTATATTTAGGGTGCAATAACCTGTCTCGGGTCCTTTGTACGTTCGACAGTAGTTATTCGAATCTGTTGTGCGACGCAAAATGGCGAGAATCGTGGGAATCACAGATTTCCTTCAGTGCTGGAGGTAAACACAAGCTTTTCATAGTCATAAATTGGCGTTTTTATCTAATGTGGCAGCAAGGTAATTCTGCTTGCTTTTGCTGTCGTTATTTGTTATTGATTGGAACATAACTGTGGTGTCCGTTTCAAGATTGTATTAGGTTTGTACTCGGCGCCTTAATTTCGTTTACTTTTCGTATTTTTTAACAGTATTTCTGTGATAGAGCGAAGCGACACTCTGAACAAAGCCTGAAATGTGGATGTTAGGCATTCTGTCCGTGTGTCTATTGGGAAGAAATAAAATTCGGTGAAATTTTGGTTTTTATTTTCTGGAATAGAATGGTCAGTTTTTGCGCTGTCACATTTTTTTATTGTGGCTGATGCATTAATATGTTTTAGAATGCTCAGAAATCACTAATCGCATTAGTTATTTTGTTGGTAACGCCACAAATTGTGTCCAACTGCCGATTGCAGAAGCCATGCTGCAGTGCCAAAATGAAAGGTTAGATTTGAGTAGAATCAGTTAAAGTAAAGTTAGAGATTCTTTTGGAAGGGCATTAAGTGGCTGTTATATTTATTTCTTTTTAATTTTGCGTAGCTGTCTAGGAACAAGTCTTTCAGCACATCGTTTGTCCTTTATGTTTGCGGTTTTTAATTTGTTGTTTTTAAAACTGAAACTTGGCAGCTCCTTCGGTAGCAGATACGTGTGCTATATTTGAAATTTTTAAGAAAGTGTGCAGTAAAAGCGATGTTTATTTCAGCGAAAAGGAAGAATCTTCTCAAATATTTATCCCTTTTGTTATGGTAAGTTCACAAATATCGAAGATTTCGTTTCAGAATGTATTTGACAGTGATAGTATTATGTTAGCATGGGAGTCGTTAAAACTAATTTGCTTTGTGGTTTCAAAATAACGTTCTTCGAAGCAAAGTAAGGCCGTTGATCTAAACAGTTTGTTAAATTTTTAATAATATATTGTTTTCTATTTGTGATACTATACACTTGAGAGAACGGAATACCTTTCGGTTTAGAGCCCGTAATAAATCATACAAATACTGCACGGTAATTAAATGGTTGTGGCTAGTATATGTGAAGCCCGGCCTTCCCCAACAAGATTGATGCAAACTAAATTACATGGCGTATGACATGAGTTACATACTCTATGACGAGTTCTTGATATTTTTATAGGACGTGAGAGTTGGAGCGTTGGATGGTACAGGTAAATTTTTTGTTGTTGTTGTTGTTGTTGTCGTCCTCGTTGCTGATAATTTGAAAACTAACGTGATACTCAACAGTTTGTTGTTTTGTTCCTTGTCACGGTTTTCGTTTTTTAATTAAATTTTTCTGGATTTGCGCAGCATATTTTGATGTTAAGTTACAAGGTTTATAAGTGTTGTACATCTTGTGTTTAGGAGATGCAACTACAGCAAGCTCATTTGGTGCGTCAGTTGGCGGTGATGTGTCTTCGCCAACTACACCACGAGATCCATCCAGCTCAGTTGGTTCGAGCACTGGGGGCGTTGGAGGGCCGGTTGTTGCCGCTAACGTGTCTGGAGGTAGTGTCGGCCAAAGCTCCGGAGCGAATGCCAATAATCCGCAACCTGGAATGAACCAAACATCGTCATCGCCTCCGTCCTCGCCGCAAATTGTTGCAGCTTGCCAGTAAGTAGTGGCCGTAGCTATGAAACGAATTGTAACCGACACGTAAGCCATACGACTTACATGTTGTCAGCTTTGTTGCGTTTGATTAATTGTTATAGTATGCATGTTGTGATTTGAGCTTGTCATTTTATTCCGTAAAATATGGCATATTGTGTTGTGTGTTTCAGGTCTGCCAGTACTGCTTCTGAGATTATGGAACTTCAAATTGAATACTGGTCTGCCGTACCAGTACCATGTGGGTCCGGAAGTTCTCAAGGTACACATCAGAGATAGTTTTATTCAAACGTTTTTTCCGGTTGATCGTGTTATTGCATGTTTTCTTATCTATATTGTTAAAACTGGATGCCCCGCATAAGAATTTTGGGCAACGTTGTTGAGATATTATTTCGCGCATATTTTCGTAAGATTTGTATTTATTTCGGTGTTAGTTGCAAAGTGTATTCTCAAGTACTCCGTTTGATCCCGTGCGTGATCTCTTCCAACTGTGCAACGCAGTATAAAATTTTTGTATTGGAGTTAAGTACAAAAAATAGCGTCTGGCTTTCTTCTTACTTCACTAGCGAAATTTTCGCTGAAGTTCAAAATTCTTTAAGATTGTCAAGGAATTTTGTACTGTTTATATTTCAAGTCGAGCAATACTGCAGCCTATACGTATTAAAATACTGAGGGATTTTTGTTACTTACAACTATGGTTATGAAAGACATGTTTTTCGGTATTTCTATACCAAAAAGTAAAGCCGACTTCGCTTTTTAACGGAAACAAATTTGCGGCTACGGCCAAACAAATAATTACAGTTTTACCTAGGCTTTTAACCAGAATATATGTTAAAGTATACCTTAACTTTACTATGGCTGCACCTGTTTTATTTTGAAATGTGTACTTATATTTCATGAGCAAGCTGTGTAAACTAAAAAACGTTTGGAACGTTGAAGTTGTTCGTTTCGAAAATGGGTTGAAACCGTTGTATAATATTAGAAATAATATTGTTTTTAGGTTCAGCAAGCCAAAGCGCAAGACAAGCCCAGTCATCATCAGTAAGCGCCGACCGGGAGTCTTCGGTATTTTCAGCCAGCGGCGGTATCGGTGGCTCCGTGTCTACCGGATCTACTGGTGGTCCACTAACTGGCCAGTCTTCATTGACAACTGCAGGTTCTGGGGCCCAAACAGCGCTCAAAAAAGACAGCATGAGCAGTATCAAGTCAACAACGTTAAAAACTGCATTTCGATCGATGGTTATCGCGAAAACTGGTGCGGACATTCCGACGCTTTCGTTAGCGTTTGCAAAAGAGAAAAAGCAACAAAAAAGTAACTTTGGGGGTTTTTAGTTAGCAACAGAAGAGTAAGTTGAGTTTTAACGGGTTTGAGTGATTTTTGTACTTATTGATATTATGAAATTAGGTTTTCGATTGGTTATCTGCATTAAGACAGGTGATAAAATTGTCTTATATGTGGGTGTCTGACATTCTGGTAGCAAATACGTTTATATCTTGAAGAATGCTGCTTCTGAAGTAAGTTCCTCTATTTAATTAGTGTATTATTGTTATAAAATAGATTGCTATTCTAGATAGTATGATTGTGCTTCGTGTCATAATTATAATTCTGTGTTCGCATTTTAGTGTTCCAACAGCTTCGTATTAAAAATAAAGACAAAAGCGAATCGGAGCCTCGCGTTCATGTTGTCAAGCATATTACGCGGTTGATTTGTAGCTCAAAGCATGGTGTCATGAAAGGTACATAACCTTCTGGGGGGAAAATATTATCAGATGTATTTCAGTACTGCATTGCCTGTTAATTCTTATTTTGTGGATATGGAGTATTGTACTACAGAAGATAATTATCTTGGTTCGGTTATATTATTAAAAATTGCAGACTTAATGGTTAAATTTAACGGTGATGTCGGTGAAAACATTGCAGCCGCTTTGGCTTCGGCAATATTAACACGATCTTTTCACCACAGGCGGTCCCAGGATATCGTTTATTCGTTATAATGAACATTTTGTTTCCAGTCACAATCGACGGTGTTGAATGGTCAAACGTGAAATTCTTCCAAATCTCTGCGCAGTGGCCGACTCATGTCAAATTTTGGCCTCTTGGCGTATGGAATGCAGATACAACTGTATTACAAAATCTCGTACCAAACGTGTAATAGTCGCACATGCGTTTTCTCAAGATTCGGGTTTGATATTTTATATAAATTGTGTAATAATATGTGCATGCGCACATTGTATTGTTCATGTTGTTGTTTTGTTGTTGTTGTTGTTGTTTTCATTTCATATGTTCTGAGAAGTAATGTCAGTTGTAAAAATACTTCATTTCTAAAAATTTAGAATCGCTTGTTTTGCTGAACGTTAGGAAATTTTCTGTAAACTTGCAATAAATAATTCTAAAGCTTGAAAAAGCTACTGCCGCTGATATTTTAGTTTTTTGAAGAACTGGTTAATTGGGGTTTCCTAGTACCTCAGTGCATGGAATAATTTATTTTAAGCAGTGTATGTGAGCTTCGAGTTGTTCGGATGTTTTTGTTTTACATTCAGCGAAAATAGATCAATTGGATTCTACATACCGTATTTTAAAGTGTTTAGTGGTTAGCGGTAAGGGTGACGCTATAATGGTTGTACAGCGCTGTCCGTCGCTGCGCCTTATTGTACGCTGTCGTTGTTCGTCACCGTGTCCTATCGTACGCGACAAATTCGCGTACGATACCGCACGGTAACGGACGCTGCGTATAAGTGTAAAAATTTTCTCGCAGACTTTACATATACCTATTTTTTTAGCTTCTGCTACCTTATTGATTGTGACAATCGATTTTAGGGTATACTGTATTTTTGTATTTCTGAGCTAACGACTGGTGCAACATTTGTGAAATTACGTTTTTTCTATTGTTGTGTAGTGTACCGTGTAGTATCTATTAAAGGTAAACTATTTACATATCGTTTTACACATTGTGTCGAGCTTTATTTTGTTTGTTTTAAATCTTCGCTCATGTACTGGCATTGGATTGGACAAATTGTTCATTCCACAATCCACGGTTGACTCGATGGGACGTTGCACAGTTTTGCTTGGCTAATCCTGGTGCTGCTTTGGTTATGGTCGTGCGGATATGTTTGGGTAGTCAGATGGGCTTGGCGTGTAAATGAAACACCATATTTTCAAATGCGTACAGCTCCTGCCACCAGTTAGCGATAGGTTTGCGAACTACTGTCGAAATCTTGCAATTGCAGAATTCAAAATTGGCACAGAGATAGGGCAAGTCAAATGCAGATAATGTGCTGAGTTTAGATTCTCATTTTTCATTGGTTCGAAAGTTGCAGGACGTATCACCAACTGTGATAAACGCTACACACATTTGAGAATACGTGTTTTGGTTCGCATTACCGTTTGTTTGATTAGGGTTCGTTTTTGTGCATATTTTTAACATGTTTAAATTTATGAGGCATCGATATAACTTTATCATTTGCTTAGCAAAAAACTATAAATATGTGTCGGTAAACCGTTTGCCAAAAAACGTACTATGTCTTGGTTTTGTATTGGATAAAGTGCTAATTTCTGGATAAAAAGCGACCGTCTCAAGTTACTTTCCGGAGTCTCTGTTTTTTCGTTTTTTCGCACGACAGTAATTGATCACAGACTCAGACTTACATTTAGGATTATGCTTAATGTCCTAGCGGTTAGTTATTAATTTTTCAAGATTCTTACACTATTTTGACGTTCTGGAATGTGACATTGGTGGACAAAATATAGACTGTTTCATGTCTTGCTATGTACAGTGCACTAAAGAATAAAAACAGTAAAATTTCTCATGACACAGCGATTAAATCCTGATGCCGTATTTATTTTGATAGTTACATTACATTCAGGGAACAACCGGAGGTGAAAAATACCGCAGTCGCATGTCAACAAAATATTTCAGTTGGAGGTGGAGCGAAATTAAGCAGTTAAAATAATCGTTAATTCAGTAAGTAGTATAGCAAATATCTTTAAGGCGTTGCTAAAATTTTTGTTTTAAGCTTATTTTTAAGAAATCCTGACGAGTGTCCTCTCAAAATTTTGGCAAAAACTGTAACCAAACGCATCGAGTAATACAATTTCTGTAAAGCTATTTAAAACTTCACAGCCGAAATTTCCGAAACCGCCGGTAGAAATACTACCAAAGACGGAGGGGTATCCTCTGAGCGGAAGCCGGAGATTATTTCCTGCTGCGCCGGACATCGACCTCCGATTGTACCCAAGTTGTCTGGTTTGTATTTTTGTAACTGTTTTATTTTTTCCTTCACCACCGGTTTTCGCATGGTATTCTCAACGATTGTTTTAAATTATTAAGTACATTAGTAACTTGTATTGCATGGTTCAGGTTTTTGATGTATGAATGTTTTAAGCGAAACAGAAAATTGTATCTTCATCCGTTCATTGCTTGAAATTGAATGTATTTGCAATAGTTTTAAAAACAAATGCGAATACATAGGCAGTTCGTTTGCTAATTGAAAAACATGTAATGTGTTTGATGCGAGTTTAATGAATACATTTATTTCTAACGTCATGTTATATGTATTTTGAAATAAAGCTTGCGGTGTTTTGGTTACTATACAATGAGCAAAATGATAGCCAAGATTCAGCGATAGAGATGCGATTAAGTTTATATTGGCTGGTTCTAAAATGACCTAATGTAACGCTTTCAAGATTCAAGTCCAACGAATTGATTGCAATTCCTTGGCGTTTGACAACAACATTCACCCCACTTTAGAAGCCATCTGTTAAAATCGCGGTTGCTTACAATAACCTGTGTTTTTTGATTTTCAGTCGAGTACCTTGATGTAAACAGTTTTTGACAACTGAAAGTACTTAAACGATCGGTGGTGACAGAGTGCAAGCGGAGATGATATATTGGGAGCGTGGTGAGTCAAATTGACTCTACGAAATACTCATCGGGACTCTACGAATGAGTCAAAGTCGACTCCGCCAAAGTCAAAAGTATGCGACTCTGTGGTTCGATTTTGACGAACCATTATAAAACAAAGTTGAGCTGTAATAGAAATTCAGTAATATCTGAGAAAGAGAGCTAAAGTTAAAATCATGTTAAAAACCAGCTAATTTCAACAATATTAATTTTGTATTATGAAAAATTCTATGAAACGCATTTGCAAAATTTGGCAATTAAAAGAAGTTGCAAAAATAAAACTGTGTTGTGTCAGTTGTAACCTAACATAAAATAAGGGTGTTTGAGGGGTTTATTGTTGTCTTTTAAACTAGGTTTCATGAAATTGGGTTAACACTTGACTATCTGCTAGTTGGTTGAACCTTATCCGGCAAGAATAAACTAATTCTTTACATTGCACTCTGCCTTGTGCAAAAATGTGTTTTTATATCATGTATTGACGGTTCGGCGCCTATTCTCAAATGTGATGGTACTAGTGCCAGTTTGTGATGTCTTGTAGTTTTCGAACCAATGGACAACGTGCTTTCCTAAAAAGTTGAATTGTTCGAAAAATAATATGGGTTTTTCTGGAAAAAGAATAAATTGAAAAACATGTACCTATTCGTGCTTTAACAAATGTAAAGACATAAGAGATGCTAAATCTGGTACATTTTTGCCGTTAGATTTTTCTGGTGCGCAATCCTGCCAGTGAACGACAATTTTTGTGCGTTGCAAATTTTGAATTTGGCAATTCTATGAGTTCACCAGTTTGAAAACTTATTACTAAAAAATTTGCTTAGATGCTATATGCATTTCAGAACATGGGCTCAAATACTTTATTAATTTCTATTTGCTTTTGCACTGTATTATTTCTATAGCATATGATTTCTTGATTTGCTTCAAGCTGATTACTATATCTCAAATACTATGATGCCGTAAGTTAAATACTAATTTAAACGAACTATACTTAAATTGTACATTTTTGTTTATTTTTTAATGATATAAATTTGAACTAGCCCATCGAACATTAGCCCAGCAGGTCAGATAGTCAGTCTGCGGTTGAAATTTGTCAAGATAAAGAGATATAAACGCCGTAAGGCTTGAAATTTATTGAGTTTTGACAGTTTTGCCTTAAAATCCAGTCTAGCGGATTGAACTGATACTTATCACTGCTGACCTCGCTGAAGATCATTGCTACTTTTGATTTCGGCCATTTTGATTTATTGTGCACTCCGGTAGAATGAGATTCTTTCGTACCATTAAGTGATTTAACAATTATAACATTTTGTTTAGTGAAAAAATCAAATTTTGTCAGTTTTGTTTTTTAACGGTGTTAAATATTACACGCTGTGAAATAGTATGCTTTGAAGAATTAGGTATTCGAGTAAAATGCTAGGTTTTAGGCGTCCGGATCTGATGTTCCGAACTATGAAGCTGCATCGTGTGCCAAGAAAGGTAATTTATGTGCAAACTGTAATTGTGTATATGTTTTTAGAAAGGTGTTTAATATTACTGTGATGACGTAAATATGAGATGGCGGGACTGATATCAATTTTCTTAAAGGGTACCCCCGCGTTGCTAATCGGTTACGTATATTCTTTCTCTGGTACAAGTGCAAACCTTGCGATTGTTTACTGCCTTAATGCCATACTCAAATATGGTTAGCTCATGCAAATACTCTTTCCTGATTGGCTAAGTAATCGCTCTCTGTTGGCTACCAAACGGCGCATCTTTTGGATTTTACCAAGCTTAATTAGCTTTTGAACGAAAATTTCCAATAAACGACACAGAGGTTTTAGACGCTATTTTGTTATTTTACGCTGTATGCCGTCTGGATTTGCGAAACAATACGCACTTAACTTTGGTTTTCGATAAGCAGTTGTTCTTTTTCGTTTATGCACTCGCGGGCTCGGGTTTGCCCAAAAACGTCTGATTTGAAAATAATTTTTTTGCAGATTTGAGCTTCTCACTACGTCCCCTGGTAGTAGTGTCTGTGTGCAGTTTGTACGAAAGGCAAAATGTTGTATTTTAGTGCCTTTCGTTACAAGCGAGCGCATCGCTTGCTACCGACGCTGATGATGTGTTGATCAAATCTGTCGATAACAAGCGAATCGTCACTATGAATCGACCGTCTGCATTAAATTCACTCAATTTGTCGATGATTCGAAAGCTAAATTTAAATTTAACGGTAAAATTTAAATTTAACGGTAAAATTTAAATTTAACGGTAAAATTTAAATTTAACGGTAAAATTTAAATTTAACGGTAAAATATTTATTTTAGGTTCAAAACTATGATAGATTTTTAATCATCTGGGATTCGTGATCGAGTAAGATTGGCGCTATACTCGACGCCCGGCGCCGTCCGTCACCATGCGTCACCCGTACGGCGCCGTCTGTCACCGTTCATACCATACGTTATCATACTGTAGTGACCCGAATAAGAAGGGAGAAGACTAATATGTGTTTGGCCTCTCCAGAGGGTACCCCCCTGTGATGCGGTTACGGACTGTTATTTATTTTTAACCCACGCTTCGCCACACTTCGTTACTGAAATATATCCGGTACCACATGTGTCAGTTGAGTTAAACGTTTATTTGTTTTGTTTCAATTGCTTGAGCGATAATGCAAGGTTAGGAATGTACTTTCGAAATTTACGTACGCTTTAAAGTTTCAAATTCAAATTATTTGGATATGGAGTCATTTATGCACTACAATTATTAGAATTGACATTTTTACACAACCCCCCTATTATTCGGGCCACTACAGTACGTGAGTCATTTGCGTACGATACCGCATGCTGACGGACGGTGACGGACAGTTATGTACGGGTGACGGACGGCGTCGGACGTCAACTAAAGTATAGTGCAACCCTAATGCTACGAAAAGTTTTGTGGCAGCGTTGATAACAAATTATTGTAAACAGCAGATAATAAACAAACTGTGGGAATTTCAAAGATATATATACTTATTTGTGTAATTTAAAATATTTCGCGTTGCATCAGTAGATTTCTCAAGGTTTAAGATTCGTATTATATTGTTAACGCAAATAGATCATTCATGCCTAATATCATTGTGGCGATGGAACAATCCGAGCAATAATTACGAGTTCAGTAATGCATGCAAATTTGTACCATTTAATTTAAGAATTGGCTAACCGAATACAATCGTACGCCTGTAGATCTTGTAATATTCAAAGGGGCTGGAACGAAAGCATTCTGTTCAGGCGGTGATATTAAAGGCAAGTCGAAATATTAATTTCAATTATGCACCATTCACAGTAACCCTTTTGTAACCATGGCATGATGACATACCATCTAGTGCTTGATCCGGTGAACGTAAAATTTATCGTATTAAAATCGGTTGATATTTGTTTTTGATTGTGCGTTGAAACGTACATTTAACTCTTAATTGAAATAAACTTGAATATTTTTAAACTGTTTATCACGAGACAAAACAATGGAAAATTGTCAAAATTACAATTTATTTTAAGAGTAGGTATGTAGCACAAAAGGTAAGTTAGCAATTTTGTTTATCCGGTGACATTTAAAACGCTACGGCTGTCTTTGTTCTATCACTGGCGAACGATGAATTGTACAGTAGATTGAAAGTTAAGATTCGTCGAAATTAATTTTTTATTACCAATTTTAGCGTTGTTCAAAGTTAGAAATGATGTTAATCAAGTTGAAGAAATACTCAAACACGGATACAAGTTCGATCATTTAATCAGTGAGTATGCTGTTCGCTTGACAAGTTTAAATCGTACCTCAAACGGTAATTCATCGGCGCTTGTTTACCTCTTCTTCTTCTTTTTCTTCTTCTTCTTCTTTTTCTTCTTCTTCTTGTTCTTCTTCTTCTTCTTCTTCGGCTTTTGTCCCTAGTTGGGGTCGGCTCTTTTGGATTTCTGACGCCATTTGACTCTAATATTGGTACATAAATGTGTGTGTCAGTCCACGATTCAGCTGGTTTCAAGTTACAAGTGTTGTTACCGGCGACATTAGCCTCACTGTTGATGTAGCACAAATGTATCCGGTAAGGTAGCAATTATCAATACCCAACGCTAGATAGGTTTAAAAAATATTAATATGACTTTATTTCTGGTTGGCTCTGTGTTAATAACGGGAAACATCAACTCGCTCTGAGCTGAGTTAATTTTAAATTAACTCAGAATGAGTTCAATCAGTGCATAATACTGAGTTCTGAAACACCTCATTGAGAGCTTTAAGCTTCAGACTGCATTCAACTCTTTCTGAGTTAAAATATCAACTCGCTGGAAGTTACAGTGTAGCGAATGGTATTAGTTTGTTAGTGATTGCATTTTAGGTACGCTTCCTATTCCTTGCGTTTCATTGATGAATGGTATTGTCATGGGTCAAGTTAGTTTGAATGCATTAAAATATTTTTAATTTAAAATTTTGACTATTTGCCTGATTTGACAAAATTAAAACTCTGCAGCCTAATTTGAAATAGGAATAAGCTGTTCTTTATGAGCTTACATTCGTTTAACTTCTTAAATATTAACAAGGGTATTTATTAAATGTAATAAGTAATCTTGTTCGTAGTGAAATGAATATGTTTTGTTTGTATTTATGCTCTGCCATATACCCATTTTTGTTGTTTTGATGGCTGTTCCTTGGGTTTCTAAATATTGGCCAATGTACAGAACATGGCCGTAACAGCCTATTCCTAAGCCTGAGGTTAAGCGTAAGAATGAGCATACACTGAAGCCTAAGCCAAAGGGGTCTTTTCCGTGATACCCCCCAGCCCGCATTTGCCCAAAAATGGTTCAAGTTTGAAAATTTTTTTGCATATTTGAGCTTCTCACGACCTAACCTGATCACTGCATGCCTAAATTTGAATTTTTGCTAATTGGGGAAAATTAAATCTGTTAGCTGCATCGAATGGTATATAACTTAGCAATTTTTTGACAAAAAATTTTTTGTCCCAAGTGAAAACATTGGGACCTTAAAAAAATCGAATTTTTCAAAAATTCAAATTTAGGCGTGGAATGATCATCGAGGTCATGAGAAGCTCAAATATGTAAAAAATATTTTAAATCCAACGTTTTTTTTTGGTAAACGCGGGCCGGGGTAGGATAACGGCAAAGACCCAGCGAAAGCCTATGCCGAAAATCAGTGTACACGTTAAGCTGACTCTATTGTAGTCGCGCACAAAAACGTTCCGCCCCTGATCTTTACATGGACTGAAGTATTTAAGCGATGGTCCAGTATAAAATTTACATTTTCTTACAATTCAGGGCGCAGCGTTGGCTATGCACGGTCGATATCAAGTTGCAACCGAAAACACCGTTTTGGCAATGCCGGAAACTGCGATTGGTTAATTTTATTTTCATTAATTATAAGCCATTAATTACTATTAAATCAAGCTTAGCTGTAACCAGTTTGTTCTTAAATGGTCGTAAGCGGTTCCGTAATCATTCATTTAGCTTGTTTGCACGGTGCCCACACGAACTAAACTTTGCCAGCACAGGAACAGGAACAGGAATTAAATTTTTGCCGGAATTTCGGCCGGAACCTAAATTCCTGTTGAACCCACCATGCTGGTTTGTGCAATTTTATGCAACTAAAAATTATTTTCGTTTATTATTTATGTTGTTGTATTTTAAACGTTGAGTTATGCAATCACTTCATTTTGTATGGTACAAACGAACTCTACCGGTCGGTGTTGCGGTCGTATTTTTCAAACTCGACCCAACTTTTTTCGTAGAAGGGCCGCTGTGTCACATGCAGTGTGTGTTTTGGCTCTTGTTAATTTTAGAATATATACGCGTTTTCGCCGTTTGCGCACAATTTATGCCTCTGATCATAAAAAAAGGTTGGAGTAGGACAAAAATACAAGCCGCGCTGGATGCATATTTTCTACACTGAACGTGCCGGTTCACTGTAAATTCCAGTGAGTTGCTATTAACTTAATAGGGCGAGTTTAGTCACTCAATCTCAGTTACGACGATCGGAACTCAGACGTATGAGTTGATTAAACTTTTTCTGAGCTAATTAATCGACTCATCCGGAGTTAACTCAACTCAAAGCAAGAGTCAACTCAACGCTGAGTAAGTTGCCGATCACTGTTCTTAACTCAGAAATAACTAACCAGCGATTTGAGTTGATTAGTCAAATCATTGGAATTTACAGTGTTGCATGCGGTATTTTAAGAGCATCATTCGCCCTTGTTGTTCAATGTAATTAATATTTTCAGGCTTGTATCCTGATGATGGTGGGTGCTACTTTTTAGCTCGTTTGCGTGACAACTTAGGAATGTTTCTTGGACTAACCGGGCACCGGCTGACCGGAGTTGATGTCTACAAAGCGGGATTAGCGAGTCATTATGTTCATAGTGTGAAAGTAACTATATCGAAACTAAATTTCAAACATCTAAACAAGGCGGTGTATTAAACCCATTGTAAAGAAAATGAAAATGGCAGCATTTAAACGATTTTGATGTTATTATTTTATGCACTGTAAATTCTAATGGGTTAATCAATTTCGGAGTTAACAACACAAAACTTTAGCTCACTATGAGTTTCGTTGATTTTTACTGGTGAGCTGAGTTGATTTTTGAGGGAAGTTGATGAATTAAATCAGAATGAGTTGAATCAACGCAGAATTGTGAGTTCTGATAGTCCTAACTTAAACTGAGTGGATTCAACTCATTCTGAGTTAAAATCAATTCGCTGGAATTTACACCGATTTTAATGTTGCACAATATAATGAATCTTTATTTCTTTTAATTATTTTTCATTAAGACTTCTGTTATGTAACGCTTTAGCTGATAGTAGTATAACTAAAAGTACACTTTGCGTTTTAGTAGATGCGGCTGAAACATTGTTTATCTAATGCTAGAGAACAAAATAGCTACGTTTATCACTGTCTTTTTTAGCTTCCTGACCTAGAAAAAGAACTGGTGTCAGCAAACGTACGGAATCGAAATTCATTGGCTGTTAAAGTTGTACTGGATAAGTTTCATGCATCGGTTAGTTTTGTTACAGAGAATATAGGTGATGTTCAAGTTATAAGCTCGTAGTCGTACGCTGTAAATTCAGCATGAATTGATTTTAACTCAGAATGAGTTGAATTTACTCAGGAGCTTGAGCTGTGAATTAGGTCTTTTAGAACGCAGAATTCTGAATTGATTGAACTCATTCTGAGTTAATTAATCAACTTAGCCGGAATTAAATTCAGCCCACAGCGAGTTAATGGTTTGTTTTATTAATTCAGAAATAACTATAAATGACTAATTCGCCCTCTGAGTTGATTAATCAACTCATCGGAACTTACAGTGTAGCAAAACGGCATATTAAAGTTTGCAATCACGGCCTCAAGGAGCGTTTTGGTTTGACAGGGTATAACGTAATCAAAAAAACCTCTTTTGACCTCTAGAATCCATAAGGTTTTTTGTGATCGTTAAAATTTCTTTTTGCTTGTCTCCAGAAATTTCGGAACAAGATAGTATCTGTTTTGTACACTGTAAATTCCAATGAGTTGATTAATGAATTCAGCTAGCGAGTTGGTTATTTCTGAGTTAATATCAGCAAACATTAACTCAATTTCAGTTAAGTGAATTCGCACTCTGAATTGAGTTGACTCTAGGTAAGTTGATTAATTAACTCAGAATGAATTGAATCAACTCAAAATTTTGAGTTCTGAAAATCCTAACTCAGACTGAGTGATTCAACTCATTCTGAGTTAAAATCAACTCACTGAAATTTACAGTGTATATTCCTTCCCACGCACCTATTTACAGTATAAAACGGCTAACTTTTTAGGATAGGAAACGTATTTCGTTAATGCCTGTTTCAGAAACCGATTTGTCGCTCTTAGTTCTGCGAGTACCGTTCAGATCACAAGAGAAAGTTTTTGCTGTCTGCTTAGTTCTTTATCATGCTGAATGCGGCTTACTCCATATATTATGGTCATTGAACAAAAAATTTAAATGTCAAAGTGTGAATGATCTTTCAAGACCAACGTTTATCCGAGTAACCCGGAATAATGGCTAATTTTTACAACAGAAGCTTTTACAAGGATTAGCTAAATAACGAAGTATAAAACAACAAACTGTTCTTCATAAATTTGGCGTTTTCTGCGCATTTTAACTTGCAATCCAACGTATACCATAAGCCACTGTAACTTTCAATGAGTTAATTAATCAATTCAGAGGAAAGTTAGTTATGTTTCAGTTAATAACAGCAAACTGTAACTCAGTGTGAGCTGAATTGATTTTCACTCTGAGTTGATTTGATTCCGGGAAAGTTGATTGATTAAAATCAGAATGAGGTATATCAACTCAGAATTATGAGTTCTAATAGTCCCAACTCAGACTGAGTGACTGAGCTCAGTTTGAGTTGAAATCAACTCATTGGAATTTACAGTGTACGTAAAGTTATATAGGATGAAATTTCCCAGATTTTGTACCTGCGCGCCGCAAACAGGCTGTCCACTGTACATATTTATATTATAATTTTGCATTTCTGTAAATATTTTAGTGCAAGTCAAGCATTGCGTTTTCGTTGGAGCCTCAATTGCCAAAGATACGTGCGATTTTCAGTGCTCAAAGTGTCGAAGAAATTTTTGATCGTTTACGGCAGGACGGGTCTGATTGGTCGCTTCAACAATTGAGTATTTTGGAAACAATGGTATACCGTTTTGTTGTTGTTGTTGTTGTTGTTGTTGTAAGATTAGAGTGCACTATTTTGTCTAAAGCTAAAACTGTTCTATCGTAGAGATACTAAATTCAAAAACGTTTGTCTTCTTGTCTTTATGTTTCAAAATAAATATATTTTTTTCATTTTGTTGGCCAATGTTACTGTAAATGCCGTAACAGTAGATTAAGCGTGTACCTAAGCCTATGCCTAAGCCTGAGCGTTGCAAAAATGAGTTCCTAAGCCTAAGCCTAAGCGTAAGCAAAAAATGTGTAATCTAGAATCTAAACCTACTTTTTTATAGACCCCCAGAAACCTGGACGTCCCTTAAAGTAACATGTGCCATTGATATAAAAGCATTTGTACAGTTGCCGCCTGTTTCGCAATAATACTTTGAAGTCAACTAAAGTTAAAAAGTTCATTTTGTCAACTCAAGTTTATTTTTTTGTGCTTTTAGTCGCCAACCGCGTTGAAAGTGACACACCGACATTTACGAGAATGCGAAACAATCAATTTGGAAAAATGCCTGGAACAAGAGTACAATATTAGTTTACGGTGCATAAATGCACACGATTTTGCACAAGGAATTTATGCAGGTAAATATTAGTATGGCTTTTATCAGCGCCGGAACAGCCACTTCCCATACCACCCATTTGTGGACGCCCCCACCCTAACCGGTTGAAACAAAAACCGCTTAAGTTTTAAAATGCGTCTGGCTTCTCGGTCGCGAGTTTGGGGGACCCGGCCCTGGAGTTTGGGGTGGACCCCGCCCTGGAGTTTGGTGGACCCCGCCCTGGAGTTTGGTGGACCCCGCCCTGGAGTTTGGTGGACCCCGCCCTGGAGTTTGGTGGACCCCGCCCTGTAATTTGGGGGAAGCTTCCACCCGTGCCTGCTCTGGTACTGGCTTTTGTATATAAACTTTCGCCACAATTTTCGTAATTTTCAAATTTTAGCGTAACTTAGATGTACGATTAGCCTTTAGGCTTAAGCTTGTCAGACGGAATGTGCACAAGTGTCGCTTGTAAAATGCTGGTTTAGAGACTTACGAAACGAAAACAATTACCAGCCTGTTTCTGTTGCAAAGTATATTTTAAAATTTGACATCTATGACCGTATTCTCAAATGTGTGTAGCACAGCTATCACCAGTTACCTGATAGGTCTTGAAACATTCGAATCATTGAACGGAGAGTGTATGAATTCATCACAATTCTAAAATTTGATTTACGCTATTTCTGTTCAATATTCGATATTTTTAACCGCAACAGTTCGTGAGTTTGAAAACCTATTACCAACTGGTATTTGGGCGCTGTTTAGTTATATTCTCATAATATATAGTTCTACCTGTTTACATTAGAAGGATTTATATTTTCAACTTATAATAGCTTAAATGCATATTTTGTCAACTGTTGAAAGGTCGGATTTTAATATGTCGATATTTAATCGCTTTGAAATATGGGCCCATATATAGAACAGGGCCGGAACAGTGTTATAAGCATATTCCTAAGCCTAAGCGTAAGCCTAAACCTAAGCGTATGGATGACCCTATTCCTAAGCCTAACCCTAAGCCTAAGCAAAAAAATTAGCCTAAAGCTTAAACTGACTCTATTATAGCCCCTCCGGAAAACGATCCGGCCCTGTTCTATACATGAGCCGAAATATGTTAACTAACGGATGCTAGCGTCATAAAATTTGATTCGTGTTCGATATATGCCATGTAGTTATATTAAATTGTTGTTGAATGAGTAAGCGTTGCGCTATACTTCACGTCCGGCGCCGTCCGTCACCATGCGTCACTTGTACGGCGCCATTCGTCGCTCGTACGGCACTGTCCGCCACCGTCCGTCACCAACCATATCGTACGTGAGACGGACGGTACCGTGCGGGTGACGGGCGGCACCGCACGTCAGCAAAAATACAGCGAAACCCTAACATAAACTTTTAGCTCTAATCGACAAAGATAAGAAACCAATGTGGACACCAAGTTCACTTGAAAATGTTACGCCGGAACTGCTTCAAACGTATTTTTACGAACCACCTGCTTCAGAAAAAATAACATTGTCAAAGTAAGAATTCGTTGTTTTGGCCCATGTAAAGATCAGGGTGGGACGTGTGTTCACGGGACTGGAATAGAGTATGCGTAAGCTTTAGACTATTGTTTGGCTTAGACTTATGTAGGCTTAGGTTTAGGTTTAGGTGTAAGCTCATTTTACGCTTTGGCTTAGACGTAGGCGTATGCTAGGAATATGCTTACTGTATTGACCCGAATAAGAGGGGGGCATAATAAGAGAGGATCCCCATTTTGAGTCCGAATCAATAGGAATCCCTAAACCCTAATTAGAGTCCATGAATGTCAATTTAATCCTAACTGTAGCGTATAAATGACTGCAGGACCAGGACCAAATAATTTGAGTTCGAAACGTTAAAGCGTACTTAAATTTTGAAAGTACATTCCAAAGTATAACCTTCAACGGATAATTGCAGTACCCAGTAACGACGGGCGGCGGAGCGTGGGTTAAAAATGAATAACAGTCTGTAACCGAATAACAATGGGGGCACTCTCTGGAAAGGCCAAATAAATATCAGACCCCCCCGCTTATTCGGGTGACTACAGTATACTACTTGTTCCGCAATTGTTATTTACATTGGCCGTTGTTTTTAATTTTGTGATGTTTGTTTAAACCACAAAATCAATTGTTTCCAAGAATTTTAGACGCTTTTTTGCAGCCGATGAATTTTATTTTGATGTCAAGTTTTACGTAACGAATCTGTTTTGATAAACAATAAATGTCAAGCGAGTCAAACTATGTACTAGAACATTAATAAATAACGCGACAATAATTGCTAGGTTTCATGATTTTTCTTGCGCTCAAACTTGTCATATTTAAAGCTTATATATACAGCGGTGATGTGTTCATTTTTAGTGTTTTTTATTTTCTATTAATGATAACCAAGTGAATTTAACTTTACGCTTTTAGGCTATAATGCTGGTGTATATGAAGCCGTGAGTAGAAGCTCAAACTGATTAAAAATATGTTTCTTCGGTCCATGTATACAGAACAATGGCATAAACATATTCCTAAGCCGAAGCTGAAGCCTAAGTGTAAGGATGAGCCTATTCCTAAGCGCAAGCCTAAGTAAAAAAGTTCGTCTAAAGCGTAAACTGACTCTATTACAGCCCCGCAGGAAAACGAATCGGCTCTGTTCTGTATATGGACCGTTTCGTGTATAGATTCTGTAAACATTAATCATGGTAAAACATAGGTATTTTGCTACATATCTTATTTATATATACCATGATCAAGCTAATTATATACCTTGTTTAGTCCAATTTTTTTTGTTTTTAGACTGTAGGACTGTCATCGCTTGGGTTATGCTTGTGCTACTGTTTGTCCGGGGGGCTTTCTAACTTTTTATGGAAGAGACAGCGGATGCACGGAAATTTTTAAGATTTTGGATTAAATTTCATTCCGAGATACATACGTGATTTATAACTTTTTTAAACGCTTTATTTTTATTTTTAATGGTGACTTCAGCATTGTTTTACTTATGCACTGTTGATTCTGGTTCACAGTTTCACACCGTTGTATAATTTTTATGTATTTTGTACCTAATATTAGCAATTGCCATAAACTTTATATGAATAAAGCAGGTTATATCAAATCAATTTTGTTTCACTAATTTATAGCGGTTTTACTCCTATGGCCCATGTTTTAAAGAAAAAATGTTGGATGCATCGAAATTTATAAGATATTTCATTTCGAACAATTGCAGTCTATCTGTAACGTAAAATTGCGAGACATATCCTTGATTTATAGCTTATTCGTAAAATAACAGAATTGTTATTTCTACAACGGAAACCGACACTGATTTTTACCAGAAACGAATATCGGGTTTACATCCGATTCGGTTAAAAATTTAAAGGAACCAAAAATTGAAAAAATGCCGCAGCCGGAACTCTGGTTGCACAACGCTACGCGCGAAGCCTGACCGCGCTTTCACCTTTAATTTGAAAACCAACCTGACTTTCTTTAGCTGATCAGCTCATTTGCAAAGTGACACAACATACGTATGATTTACTAGCTATACTAAACCGCAGTTTAATAATATAACAACATTAGGAAATGACCTCAAGCCATAAAGGTAGTATAATTAGCAGATGTACGATAAACTCGCATTCACTCAATATCGAGAATTCACAAAAATTAGGAAATGTTATCTTTAATGCTATACTCCTCATACAATTATATTTAATCTGCTCACATTACTAACCGCCGAATTTTGCAAAGGTGTCCAAATTCCCTTAATATAGCACTGCTTTACTTCAATACCGAAGAAATTGCAATAACTCACTCTAGTCGTCGCCTTTTACCTTGCATGGTAAAATAAATCTAGCATTATAATACATTAAACTCTAAATCAAATTTATTCAACTAAGCGCTTTAACCATTGCATCATAAGCTTCCACACTGATCAATGCTTCTGCTTTTTTAGTTTCATCACTGGTGGCATCAGCTGTTCTTTGTGCCTCAGCAAGCCCATCCTTGGCTGCCTGAAAACGAACACATCTTTAACGATGTGTCAAAACAAAGAAAATACCGACGATAAAAATTCCGCAATGTAACTTAATAATATTCAAGAAAATGTAAGACAATTGTAAAAAATTCATGAACAAAAACAGTTAATACCTGTATATCCAAATCTTCAAGTAAACAAGCTTCTTGTGCCAATACTTGGACCGAAGAATCCTCATTTACTGTGACAGATCCGCTGCTTACTAGAACAAATTACCAGACACTAAACAAACAAATCTACACAGTAAATTAGCATGAAACCTACACTAACACAAGCCCCAGTCTACCATACTAATACTTCTCGGTACCATCATCAAATCCAAAAATCCCAGGATGCAGCGAAGGAACAGGAAACAAATTAAATCGGAATTAAAATAGGAAATTTATGCCAGAATTCTTATAGGAACAGGGACTGCACCTTCGCGACGAAGTCGAGCTAGGGTCTATACAACGGAAAAACGCTGCCCAAAGTCGTTGACTAGTGTTTTAGTTAGCTCAAGTTATTTATCCAAGAAATATGTGTTTTGAACACAGAAGAATAGTTTTATTATGAAATTTTTTGCAAATTCTATGCAGACAAAATAAACTTACTAAAACAAGATTTCGCAAAAAAGCATTCAGAACTAGATTGTTACAACGATATATTTACCGAAGAATTGTTTTGTTGCTCCTTGCTGCTCATGCACAGTGACCACACCTGGCGATAAAGATGCAAGGACAGGAACATGGTTGGGTAAAATTCCAAACGCACCGCTCATGGATGGCACGTCAACTTGCTTGACGTCAGCGTTTGCATAAAACACCTGAAATTAATAAAAAGTTGTGTGTGAATTAATTTTTACAAATCATTGGAGCCTATACACAAAAACCGCCATCCAGAACATACGGCATTCTGCATTATAGCACCTATATATCATGAGTTGGTGCCAAATCAGGTAACGTATGACGCCCAGTGAAATCACACTTCATTGATTAACATCAGTTTTTGGTTTCGGAGGTCTACAATTGTGTGTAAAATTTTTGATTAGTAGCAAAATAGCTACTTGTTTTCACTACTGTTAAAAAGGATGATAGGCAGGTTGCAAACGGAAAACTTTTCGTTTGGTTATTGTTGACAGATGTTACATTTACACCAATTTAAGGGCTGTAATTTTTGGAAATTATTCCGATAGAATTTGCTGTTCCGCTTCTGATATAATCCAGAGCAATTTGGCACCGTAATGACATGTTCAACATACTGGTAGTTAGGGATCGACCGGATCCGAGATCCCGATCCGGGCCGGATCTCTGCATTTTTTAAGATCCGGAGCCGAATTCGGATCCGGTAAAATAAACTTCCGGATCTCTGGATCCGGAATTTGATATACAAACAAAAACATATCAAAATTGGTGTATGTATTTCAACTATGCGTAAGTAATCTAATAAGCACTGTGTGAGAATTAATGCTTTGTTGGAATGTCATGTTAATGACATCCACGTGGAGACCAGTGTTGTTGCGGAAGAAAAACAAACATAAAAAATTTAAAAGACTTAAAAACATATCAAAATTGGTGTATGTATTTCAACTATGCGTACGTAATCTAATAAGCACTGTGTGAGAATTAATGCTTTGTTGGAATGTCATGTTAATGACATCCACGTGGAGACCAGTGTTGTTGCGGAAGAAAAACAAACATAAAATTTTTTAAAGACTTAAAAACATATCAAAATTGGTGTATGTATTTCAACTATGCGTACGTAATCTAATAAGCACTGTGACAGAATTAATGCTTTGTTGGAATGTCATGTTAATGACATCCACGTGGAGACAAGTGTTGTTGCGGAAGAAAAACAAACAAAAATTTTAAAGACTTCTTTTTAGTTGCTGTAAGTTTTGTTGACTAATTTTGTGAAAGAATCAGTTGAACTTTTTCTATTTTATATACGTTATGTATTGAAAAATTATCCAGCTAGTAAGATCCGGATCCGGGCCGAATTTGAATTTTAAGATCCGGATCCGGTCTTTCCCTACCGGTAGTTCCAATTTCTAAACGCTGTATTTAAATTTCTCATGTCCGAAAACCCTAAAGCCAACAGTGCGCAAACTGTTGCAAAAATGACATATAATTATTCTCCTATTTACAAGTTATGGTTAATATAGGGGCTATGATAATTAATAGTCAGCAACTAGCTAATCAGTTATCTGTTTGGGAGATTTATACACGTTCACGTTTAATTTATGTTCTATGCATAAAAAAATCAGTACTGAAATCAGATTTCTTGTAACCCTAATATTAATGAAATAATGTAAAAAGCCCGAATTTAGCATTAGCAATTAAGCAAAATCCTAATGGCAGGATAACACCCCACGATGCTATACTCTAAACCAAGAAACTGTTTATCAAAATCCGCTCAGCGGTTCTCGCAATTTTCGTCGTACGGACAGTCCAATTCCGAGTACAAGTATAAAACAGTTCGCCAGGCTGCATCACTACTAAACGAATGCAATAAACCATAAAATTCATGTACTGCTGACAGGCTATCTTCCAATCTTCCAAAACTATTGTTAAATGTACCTAATTTTATACTAACGAATATGCTTGAACTCCTGTGTTCGAGCGTAATGCGAATGTAATATCTGTGAAATATATGTAATGGCTAAGATGCAAAACGAGGAAATGTTCAAACTTTCCGATCTGGATCTGAATTATTTAAATCACAACGTTTGACAAATAGCAGAGACAATGTGACGTCTAATGAAAACGTAAATTAGAAGTTCCCGCAATAAATAATGGCTAATTTGTACAGGAAACGTTAGTGTACGTACGCAGTACGCACAACGCAAAAATTCATGCTGACAATTTATCACATAACCATTCAGAACCTAACAATCAAACGAAGACTTTTATATCTGAAAATTGAATTTTATTAAGTTTTTACCTTTGACGCGGAAGCAAACGTAAAATCCATTGCTGGTCCAGCATCTGTCGCCATTGATCTAGGAAGAATTAATCGACTGTTCCGAACTGCAAGTGAACATACTCGAAACACAGCTGCTGAATTCATGACAAATATAAAATATAGTAAGTTAAACTAAGTGCGCCCAACGTCCGGACGTTCAATTACTATAATAAGCTTCTTGCACAGATTTACACTTATCTACGAACTATACAGCTTTTAAAAACAGCATGAGTGATATTGCTTTATGCCTTAGAATACTTTTCGAGTTTTCAGTAATTCTTGGATTTTTCTTTTAATTTAATAATAGCTATGTGATTACCTTTACAACACATCTACCCATACAGATTCTATTGTACGAACTAAAGTTTAGTTTGAAAATACGACATCGTTACCGAGTAAACTTTTTAAAATGTTACTATCACATCAAATGTATACTATACAAGTTCGTGGATCAAAACCAAAGCCGTAAACCGACGTGATTGCAACCTGACTCATGGTTTCTCTGCAGGGTGCAACCGGAGGTGAAAAATACCGAAGCTTGAGCAGAAACCGGCGGTCGATAAAAGTTGCCGGAGTCGCAGCCGGCAAGAAACTGGAGGTGAGGTGAAATTAAGCAGTTAAAATGATGTTTAGTTTGATAATTTTAGCAAATATCTGTAATGTGTTGCTAAATCGATTGGTTTTTACGGTTTATTTACGAAATCTAAGCAATTATGTCCTCAAAACAATGTGCCATGGGTTAAAAGGAAACGCACGCATCAGACAGATAAATTTTGCAAGTACCTAAATAGCCGGAACTGAATCTCTGGCAAAAATTCTAAAGGAGTAGGAGCCGGTGGTCGATCTTTTGCCGCAGCCAGAGCCAGAGAGAGAACTCCGTTTGCACCCTGTTATACTGTAAGTAAACAGAAAGTTGCGAAAAGTAAGTGCTGTATATTGTCGTCTAAAACAAAGTTTTGATAGTAGGATAGTAGTGGTTAGAAAGAAATAATACATTTGTAAGGGTTTCAAAAACTGTTAACCCGTTTTTAAAGATGTTCGCTTCTCTAGGACAATGCACGCAAATTTTTGGTCAGTGCTATGTCACTTTTAAGAAGTCCATTGTTAAAATGGCAATTACGGATTCAATCCAGCCGTGTTGCATTGCCTTTTTGTATATATTACACTTTATCCCCACATGTATTTTCAAACGGGTTTCAAGCCAGGCTCGTAAACCAGCTCAATTTGTTAGGGGGTTAAAAACTTTTCAAGACGGGTATACAAGATTTTTCCATTATTTACAAGCAAGGTTGAAAATTTCTAGGGTAGGCCAATATTTTTCCCATGGGACTGAGCCCCTATGGTCTTACTATGGCTATACGGGCGCGCTTCAATCTGCACAGCTTGTCACATTATCTAGCTTCTCGACAGCTGCGGTATTCGAATACATCGTGCATTTTAATGCGTAATTATATTTCATTCAACCATCAAATTTGATTTGAGGCAAGTTTTGGCTCTTCGTAGCTTAAACTTGGTTCTTTTGCGATAAACATACTGATTCATTGAGACTTGCAATTTATAACTGATTGACTGCGTCGGGCATTTCAAGCGGAACAGTGAAGTACAATAGCGCTTATGTACCTATAAATGAGAGAATGTAGTGGTGCATATGTTTGCACTCCCGGTATATTGCTGTTCCGGGACAATGGGGCGGCCTTTACCGTGGGTCTGATTCGAGTTTTAAGTATGCGGTCGACTTTATAGTCACTTATCCACAATCCAATTACATTAGGTATGTTTGAGTTTAAGCAAACCGGAGCACTTTCTTATGTGTTCTGCTATATATCTTTAGAGTTCGACGTTGAAATACTTAAGATTTAATAGCCTGACTTAGGCTTTAGCTATTTTAAGTCTGAGACCTATCAATTTCAGTTGCAATAGCTAAATTACATCAAGGTTCTGCAACCCAGCTATTATTCTTATTCTTTTATTTCATCAAAAACAGAAACTTGAACGCAGCTACAAAATGCCACTCTTTACATTTGATTGAAGTTTTATCACTCTTGATCCCCGAAATTCAACTTCTAAAATCGGCCTAATCAAATCACTTTCGAACTAAAAGTAGAAAAAACGGTAATTTATATATATATATATATATATATATATATATATATATATATATATATATATATATATATATATATATATATATATATATATATATATATATATATATATATATATATCGTACCGCAGCTTCGTTTGTTACTTTGTTTCCGGGCACTTCAAAACCTCATTCCATCATATTTAACCTTTGAAATGTTATCACTGTTGAAACACACTCTTCGCCTTGTATGATAAAATTGATTAGGTATATATATTTAAAGTTGGCATTGTTTCGTTTGGCGTACGAGGTGAAACCATAATAATAAGGCTTTTGTATTTCAGCGCCCTGTTTACAAACACCCACCCTAAACTATACAACAGTCAACAATTGATAGGTCAGTAAGGTAACAATATTCGCTTTTGTATATTTGGTTTGAACATCGCAAGAAACAATAATTGCGTTATTTAATACTTTTGCAGTAATTAAACTGAAATTTTAAACTGATGTTGCTGTTACAACTGTAGAGATCAATAAACTTGTGCTATTGGAGCCACAGGAAAATATTAGAATTGGATAGATAGCTGTACAAATATGACCCGGCTTCGACAATTTCAATTAGCTTCTGAAACACGGCAACGTTGTGTTTCGTATAACTTAAATATTTGTATAAATTACTTAACCTAAATTAGGTACATTTATGCAACTGCACGCTTCTTTTGGCTTGTATACATTTCTGCCAGTGCCCAGTGTTTTAGCCAAGTTTATATAGTGTCATCTTGATTCTAGAAACTAAAATATAAAACGGTATAAATGTTGTAGCCGGGTAGTGCTTCAAAAGCTTAACATTCTCCACACTGTAAATATGAATGAATTAATCAATTAATTCAGACCGTTAGTTAACTTTATATGAATTAATTTACTAATTAATTCACAGTGAATTAAGTGAATTACAAACTAAACTCAGAACTGAATGTGTATAACTACAAATTTAGATAATTATATTTGCGCATATATACTTGTAATACAAAATACCCCGAATTTTAATTGAGTAAAAGGTGACGTCATGATTTCTAATAAATTAATGTCTTTTGATACCGGCCGGTCGAGTGCCGTGACGTCATTGAGCGAATTGTAGTACGATTCGGGTACCGGTGTAAATAATAAATGTGTAAAATATTTTACTTGCGGTTATAGACCGTACTTAATAGCAGGTGTACGCTCTCGATAGATTCTCAACGTATACATTGGTGTTGCATCATGCAGTTAACGGTAACTGTTCGCTGATATCATCGTTTTGCAAACTGTTGCCTTATTAATAGTGCATTTTCTCAGGCCCATGTACTATTATGACCCGAATAAGTGGGGGGAATGATATTTATTTGGCCTCTCCAGAGGGCACCTCCCTTGTTATTAGGTTACGGACTGTTAAGGAATGTATATACTTTCAAGATTTAAGTACGCTTTAAAGTTTCGAACTCGAATTATTTGGTCCTGGAGTCATTTATCCGCTACAATTAGGGTTAATTGATATTTATGGACTCCAATTAGGGTTTAGGGACTCTATTCGCTTAGGGACTCTTATTAGGGATACGGACACCTATTGATTCGCACACAAAATGGGGACCCCCTCTTATTACCCCCCTCTTATTCGGGTCAATGCAGTATGGAACACTTGCCGGAACGGTTTCCTGCGGGACTGTAATAGAGTTAGCACAAACTATAAACTATTTTTGCTTAGGCTTAGGCTGAAGGTATAAGCTCATCCTTACGCTTACACTGCAAAAAATGGTGTGGCAAACTGACTCTCTTCGAAAATGGCGTTTCTGGACTACACAAACTGAGTCATATTCGACTCAGCCAAAGACAAACATGCGACTAAATGAGCAGAATTTTACACTGGCGGAGTCGAGTTTGACTCAGTTTGTGTAGTCCGGAAAAGTCAATTTCGGAGAGAGTCAATTTGACTCGACATTTTTTGCAGTGTACGCTCAGACTTATAGCTTCAGGCATAGGCTTAGGAATATGCTTATACTACTGTTCCGGCCCTGTTCTACACATGGGCCAAACAATTAGTATAGTTGTAGCCGTGACCTGTTTAAAAAGCATAATTCTCCATTAATAATGCACCTTAGAATTTACACTGTAAATTCCAGTGAGTTGTTTTTAACTCAGAATGAGTTGATTCCACTCAGAAGACTTAATAGTTCTGAATTAGATCTTTCGTAACTCAAAATTCTGAATTGGTTGAACTCATTCTGAGTTATTCCATTTATTTAACGGAATTAAATCAGCTCAGAGTGAGTTAATATTGTTATTAATTCAGCAATAACCAGAAATAAGTAATTTTTTTCTCTGAGTTGATTAATCAACTCATTAGAATTTGCAGTGTAATGTTTTGCAAAAACAGCATTTGTTTTACTTTGTCACCTTTCCTTAGAATAGGCTCATTTCGTCGAAAAACAACTTAATACTTTCGACAAAATTTAGGCTGGCATCAAGGACGCAGCAGGGAAGTCACTTCGGGTCAGTATCATCTTGTAAAACGAAGTTGTTTTAACCTCAGTGATTTAAATAAAATAAAATTTTAAATTCTGTCCACTGTGCTTTTTTTCTTGCCGCTCTAAAATGTTTGCTTGAGAATATATTCGTTCTACTCATACTTACACCTCTGTCTTACGTTCAGATGACACACAGCTCATCAATCAAATTTGATAAATTTCTGACAAAATATTTTATTTTAATATAAAGATGCAAAATATTCTATTAAACATTGTTATTTTTGAGCACATCACAGGAATACTGTTGGTGCAAGTCAAGATCAGTGGCGGAACTTTTTTTGTGGGACTAGAATAGAGTAAAAAGCTTAAGCTTTAAACTAATTTTTTGTTTAGGCGTTAGGCTTATGCTTAGGCATTTGCTTATATATACTACTGTACCGCGCCTGTTCTATATTTTGGCCAAACTGACAAAGGTGTTTTGAAGACCATCAATAAACCTTGAATCCGTTTGGATTCAATCCCTATGGGCAATTTCACTGTGTCACAGGTGTTGTCCCATGTAAAGATCAAGGGCGGAACGTTTTTCTGTGGGACTAGAAAAGAGTAAGCTTGCGCTTTAGACTATTTTTTGCTTGGCTTAGACTTAGGCTTAGGCTTAGGCTCAGGAATAAACTCATTCTTACGCTTAGGCTTAGGCGTAAGAATATGCTCATTGTTACGCTTAGGCTTAAGCTTAAGCTTAGGAATATGCTTATAGTACTGTTCCGCCCCTGTTCTTTACATTGGCCCAGGTGTTTATTAAAGAAAATTTCTACATATGAAAAAAACGCATATTTGGAAAAGCGATACGAACCTGCGTCATTTGCAATGTCGGTTTCCAAGATGCCAAGAACTTTTGAAAAAATGTAAAATTTTCAAAATATCAAATTTCTATAACGAACATTGTGTACCAAGCGCATTGCATTTTAATGTTTCAGACCGACCGTAGCTTGCAGGTCACATTCGAATTTTTTTGACATTTTGAAACGTTTCGAAAGCTTTCACCGTTTTTTTAAATGTTTTCTTTGAAAAGATGATAAGATAATTTATGATTCGGGCCAATGTAAAGAACAGGGGCGGAGCAGTATTATAAGCATTTTCCTAAGCCTAAGCCTAAGCCTAAGCCAAAGCGTAAGAATGACGACATTCCTAAGCCTAAGCCTAAGCCTAAGCCAAGCAAACAAATTAGTCTAAAGCCTAAACTAACTCTATTATAGTCACACAGAAAAACGTTCCGCACTCGGTCTTTACATTGCCGTCATTCGTAACAAGTCTGAGAATAAGTTAAGCGAAAATTTGAAGATTTTTGGAATTTTATACAACTGTACATGAGATATTAACCCTTTCTCACATGAATATTTTCTACTTTTAGGCTAGGTTTCGAACTGAAGTGACTGGAGTGGCAGGCGTATACCATTACCACTCAGCTATAGGAGCTTGACGAAGAACAGGGGCGGAGCAGTATTATAAGCATTTATTTTCCTAAGCCTAAGCCTAAGCCAAAGCGTAAGAATGACGACATTCCTAAGCCTAAGCCTAAGCCTAAGCCAAGCAAACAAATTAGTCTAAAGCCTAAACTAACTCTATTATAGTCACACAGAAAAACGTTCCGCACTCGGTCTTTACATTGCCGTCATTCGTAACAAGTCTGAGAATAAGTTAAGCGAAAATTTGAAGATTTTTGGAATTTTATACAACTGTACATGAGATATTAACCCTTTCTCACATGAATATTTTCTACTTTTAGGCTAGGTTTCGAACTGAAGTGACTGGAGTGGCAGGCGTATACCATTACCACTCAGCTATAGGAGCTTGACGCTAGAGCCCGAAGAGGCTTTCACGTCTTGTGGTGATTTAGTGCTATGTATACGTGTTGCAATTGTTAAACACGGTCCCATATATACTATTTAACGTATATACACTGCGCTGAGTTCAGCCATTTTTACATCCTATTGCAAAATTTGCCTGGCATAAGGTAACGAACAAAACAAGCATCACGGGTTATATAGGAAATTGTTTCTTTAGGATATTTATCTTACCATAGAAATGGAAACTATCAGTCTATTCGAGAAAAGAATTTTAGTGGAATTTAACGAAACTGTACTTCAAACTCAGACTGTGTATTTAAAATATGAAAACTTCGTTTAACTCGTGAAAGGGGTTTATTCGTAGTTGAATGTTTTAAATTAAGACATCAACATATTAAAGCAAGATTATGTTCGCCAATTATCTAATTGCCGGCGAATTTTCGCTTTTGCTATTCTGTTGCTACCGTATTGACCCGAATAAGAGGGGGGCAATATAGAGCGATCCGCACTTTAAGTTCTAATCACATTGAGAGTCCGTATCCCTAATAAGAGTCCGTAAGCGGACAGAGTTTTCTAAACTAGTCCCTAATCGTAATGCCTAAAATGACTCCTGTCTCAAATAAGGCTGAGTTCAAAACTATAAAGCATATCTAGGTTTTGAAAGTACTTTCCTTAAATTTCATATACAAAAGACAAATAAACGTTAATTTAACGGGTGGCAATACCGGATATATCAGTAACGAAGGGCGGCGGAAGGCGGGGTAATTTAAATAACACTTCGTAACCGAATAACAGGGGGTACCCTATGGAGAGGCCAAATAAATACCAGTTCCCCCTCTATTCTGTGTCACTACAAACTGTTTGAATTAATAGTTGTATTAGCTATGTATACCAATTGTGGAACTATTTCTTCTTACTCCATTTCCGCCAAATTAACGGCGCTATTAATACTTCTGGTGTGTGTTTTTACTCGAACTGCAAGCGGAAATGATTGTGACCGCTCGTTCGTTGAAACATCCGCCCCACAATCTAGCGGAAGCAATGGATTTAACGTAATTATTGACGATTATCCTGTCAACGAAACGCACAAACCACAAGGATATATTCCCGGCGCGATGTATACAAGTATATTTTGAAAATATGTACACAACGATTTATTTTTTTCTGGAATTACATCTCAGATGAAATTGAAAATATTCATTAGAAAAAGAACTAAAGCATTAACCAAAGATGCGCTTTTGTACTTCGAATTTAATATACGCTAATTCCCAGTGGCGGATCCAAGATTTCAAAATGGGGGGCGGCAAAATTTCACAGGTAATAAACTCTTTATTTTTGACCCACACACAAACCACGAACTATTGCCATAAAATTGCTATATATAATTTTTGTCGAGATGCTGTTGGGGGGCCCACGGCCGGGATAGGCCCCCATGGATCCGCCATTGCTAATTCCTATGATTGCCTATGAGCCGGCTGGACAGAAGATTTGAATTTATCGTTTCTGTTTCGCTATTTCAGTCACCTTAAAAGGATATCAAACGCGATATACAGAACAAACGTTTCGTGGATTTTCGCTGATTGCAGTCAGCGAAACTGATCCCAGCAAACAGATAGGAACTTTCAAGGTTTGCTTCTTTACTGTTCCATGCTGAAATATATACGCTAGAATATATGGTACTCAATTCAGTTCACGAAGCAAGGGACGAGGACACGTAGCCAAAGGAGGGGGGCACGGGGGACTCAGCCGCCCCTGGAAAACGTTTGACCCCCTAGAAAGTTTTTAATCTTCCTGGTAAGTCATTGAAAAGTTTTAAATGCCCCTGCTGAAAAATTTTTAGCCCCCCTATCATGGTGAGCTGGCTACGGGCTTAATGGGGCATAGTTACAATGACTGTGTGCCTTAAAATAATTTAAGCTTAAGCTTTAGACTATTTTTTGCTTGGCTTAGGCATAGGCTTAGACTTAGGATTAGGAATAAGCTCATTCTTACTCTTACGCTTAAGCGTGTGCTTAGGCTTAAGAATATGTTTATAATACTGTTCCGCCCCTAGGCTTATAAGTCTGTTCTGCATTATGAATAAACAGCAGTCGTATTTGTGTAAATGATTTTTTCGTAGAGAGCTTACAGGTAAACCATCAATTAAAGCTAAGAAATGATACTGTCAGAACTGCACGGTCGAAACGACCCCTTCCTCCGAAGTACTGCGAATATACGTGGTTTTACACTAAATTTCTCCGAAACAAATGGCCACGTCGGGAATCGAACTTCGGACCTCTCGCTCGCGAGTCAAGCGCGCTGCCCATTACACCACGCGGCCGATATTCTAATTTTTTCTGGTGGTATATGTGCACAAGTATGTATACGTCTTAACATTACATACTCTGTACATACACAAGCCGCGCATACTCACAGATACCATACCCCTCGTGAAATTTATCTTCATATTTCATTAGTTACAATTTTATTTTGTGTCATCGAAAAACACAACTGTTTAAACTGTTGATTTGACCACGAAAAGCGCATAATTAAACGTTTTTAATAAGCTCATTGACTTTTAAACAAAAACAAATGGCCGATGTAAAGATCAAAGGCGGTACGTTTTTCTGCGGGACTGCAATAGAGTATGCTTTTAAGTTTTAAACATCTTTTTAGCGCAGGCTTAAGATTAGGCTTCGCATATGCTTGTACTACTGGTACAGCTTTGTTCTCAATATTGAACAAATGCTTAAAGCCGCTGAGCAGTTTGCCAATCTCCACACCACTGGCTAATAATGATTTTAGCTTCAAGAAGCCGTCTCAGGTGTCGGTGTGCGCAACTCTGAGCGTTGCCCAGGCGCAGTTACTCATACAACACTTCATCCGAAGACTCGAGCTCGCGTTGTATGGCAAGCGCCAGCGAACAACGAAGGATGCATTGATTTCAAAGCAATGGTGTTAGAGTACCGCGATACATGGTATATGGATGAAGGCACTTTGACTAAACGATTGTGTCAAATTAGTGAGTTTCCAGTGTCTAGCGCAACTTATACGCAAGATTTAGTTAGAAATATTTCGTTATACAAGTATTTTTTCGACAGATTACATTGATGATATTAGTTGAAAATTAAAGCTAATACAAGCTATTGGCCCACGAATAGAACAGGGCCGGATCGGTTTTCCGGCGAGGCTGTTATAGAGTCAGCTGAAGCGATAGACTAACTTTTTTGCGTAGGCTTAGGCTTAGGCTTAGGCTTAGACTTAGGAATATGCTCATTCTTACGCTTAAACTTAGGCTTACGCTTAGGTTTAGGAATATGCTTATATTACTGTTCTGGCCCTGTTCTATACATGGGCCAGAACAGTAGTAGAAGCATATTCCTAAGCCTAAGCCTAAGCCTAAGTTTATGCGTAAGAATGAGCATATTCCTAAGCCTAAGCCTGAATACATGGGCCAGCTAATTTCCGCCTTCCTTCACCCGGTTAAGGCGATCCACCAAATGATTTAAAAAAAGTTTTGCGCCTTCGATGCCATTCCGGATACGCGTTGCCTTGGTTCCGCTTTAATATTTGGTTTTTCGCTCGCGAGTTTTCTTCCGCTGTATACCTGTTATACCGCAGCGCATGTACCCCCTGCTTTTGGATATGTTGTTGCGCCACGGGATGATACCGTGAAAGGTTGCCGCTCTTGCAGCCAAACAGGGGGACCGCTGGATATCCCAGCTGTGTCCCAGCTTATTGTAATTATTTTCGTTTATATGATAATACTTCTGATCAATTTTTCATCAATAAGCAGTGGTTGATTGTTGGTAATGGTATTAATGGACCTTATATCCGTAGCACTTCCCAAAAAGTACTACATGGATTGCCGATAATCTGTTGTTTTATTCGCTATAATCACAGATTCTTTAGCGTTACAGACAAAGAATTATTAGCATTACACTGTAAAAAAATGGTGAGTCAAATTGACTTTCTCCGAAATAGGCTTTTTTTGACTACACAAACTGAGTCAAAATTCGACTCTGCCAGAGTCAAATTAATTCGACTCACTGAGCGATTCAGTGAATCAAATTTGACTGAGGCGGAGTCGAATTTTGACTCTGTTTTTTGTAGTCTCATAGAGCCTATTTCGGAGAGAGTCAATTTGACTCACCATTTTTTGCAGTGTACAAGTCATTTCAGTTGGTTACGAAAATATGGTACCAAATGATGACGCTGAAGAGTGTTGTGCTTGCGACGAAGCTAAATACGAAGTTATATTCGATGGTATATGGTCTCGCCAAACCCATCCTAAAGATTACCCGACAAGTAAAAAACAGAAATTCAAATATCACGCAGTATATAGCCGTTTAATACCGTAACACTTTTATAAGAGCAAGTGCGCATACAAGAGTATGCAACTCTCGGCATTTTGCATGATACAAAATGTACCACCGGGCGTTGCGTTTTTGGCGGATCTTTCTAATTTAGAGAGAGGTCCTATCACATGCAATACAAATAATTTTGACGGCCAATGTTACTTTAAGGGGCGTAACAGTAGATTAAGCGTATTCGTAATCCTAAGCCTAAGCGTTGCAAAAATGATTTACTAAGCTTAAGCCTAAGCCTTAGGCTAAGCAAAAAATGTAATCTAGAATTTAAACCCAGTCTTTTATGGACCCATCAGAAACCTTTCTAAACTTAGGTTATCACAAAAACTGGTTCCGTTCCATTCATTTATTTGTTAAATCCGAAAGTTATTTCAACTTTATTTTTCAATTTTTTTTGTTTGTTTCAGTTGAACAACTGCTACATTTTAGCGATGTCATCGGCGCAAGTCACAGTCCAAAATATACAATGTGGGATTACGGTGGATACGCTACTGACGGTCTGAAAGAACTCGCCGAATGGGGCAATACACTGAGCATGGAAGAAGAATTAAAAGATGCGGTATGTTTTGTGTCGTGTTCTTTAACTCGAGTACGCGGGGGTGGAAAAATGCACGAGCGATAGTCGCTTGCTGATTGATATCATTGGGAATTTTTCAAGCGACACGTACTACTACAGTCTGAGGAGTGTAGGTTTTGTCGTTCAAAAATTATTTTAACAAAATAGTTTTAAAATGAAACAAATTGCACAATTTTATGTTTCAATATATATTCAAGTGATACACAGTGCCGCATCTCGTACCATGTAATATATTCTCATCTTATGCTTTGAGGGTAAAGATATACGAACAATAGTCAAAGCCAGAGGTTTATGGTATCCGAATGTTCAAGGAACGACACGGGCTGTATTCCGAGTGGACCAGTAAGCAGTTGAGCGGAATATAATCGAGTCAAGTTTATTGGTCAACAAGTTCGACTTAAAACGGCAAATGTAAAGATCAGGCGCGGAAATTTTTTCTGTGGAACTGTAATAGAGTAAGCATAAGCTTTAAACTAATTTTTTGCTTGAAGCTTAGGCTTGAGCTTAGGGTTAGGGTTAGGAATATGCTCATTCTTACGATTAGGCTGAGGCTTCGGCTTAGGCTTAGGCTTAAGCTTAGACTTAGGCTTAGGCTTAGACTTAGGCTTAGGCTTAGGCTTAGGGTTTGGCTTAGGCTTAGGAATATGCTTATAACACTGTTCCGCCCCTGTTCTTTACATAGGCCCTTAAAACTAAGGCTCTTCAATTGAAATTGGTTTAGTTTCCATCAGACTGTGGCTCATATATGCAATCCTTATGCAAAAGAGTATTATGACAAACAGTGCGATCAATCATACTGATATTTTAGAGCAGACAAATTTCGATGGTGACTAAACGCTATAAAACCAAACAAACCATTTTAGTTTTGTTCAAATTGTGCCAGATTTTAGTTTACCTGTAACTGTTTGAGCATTAGACTAAACCTAAACCTAACTGTAACCTAACTATGACTCCAGGTCAACGAATGTTAAATTTTTTCTAACAATTCTTGGCTAAGTTACCAGAAGCATTCAAACCAGCTATTTTAGTGACCATTTTCTGGTCAAATAATAATTAGGTATCCGGTCAAAATCAACCATTATTAAAACTAAAATCCAAACTGGTTTAAAAGCCTATTGCATTAAAGAAAAAAGGTTTATTTTTTATGTACTTTCGTGGTGCATTTAACATACTTCCAGGTATCATCATTTGTTTTCGTTAGCAAGTATGTTAGGTCCAAGCCCTGACTGGGTGGTTGGTGTGACTCGTATCAATATGTGCCGAAAAGATTGTACGTGGGTCAACGAGCGGACATTTCCGTTGTTTCCATGGGACGCTGGAACTGATTCAGGTGCTACTTATATGGTAAGGCGAACGCTAGACAATCTTACACAGAAGGGTATACACTGTAAAAAGTGGTAAGTCTAAATTGACTGTCTCCGAAATAGGTTCTACTGGACTGCACCGAACTGAGTCAAATTCGACTCCCGCCAGTGTCAAACGTGCGACTTAGTGACTCGAATTTGACTTTGACGGACTCGAATTTGACTCAGTTTGTGAAGTGCCGTAAAGCGTATTTCGTAGACAGTCAATTTGACTCATCATTTTTTGCAGTGTACAAGCAGATAAATAGACAGGATATATTGCCTCCCAAAAGTTCGCAAGAGACAAAATAAAAATGACATTCAGCAAGTTCAGAATAACCCTTTGGATACCAGAGGTCAAAAATTGTGAAAGGTTTCCTGTCGACAATAGGCTTAATGCAGTCAGCGGTATAAGGAACGGTGATCCGATTTTCGAGGAAAGGTCTGTAAACAACCAGGAACTGGTCCAAAGTGTGACAGACCAGTTTTTAGAAACTTGTTTCAGAACTCGATTGCACGTCAGCGTTTGTAATTATTAACACTGACGTTGTATATGCAAATTGGGCTAAAACAGTAACATGGCGAGAGATATGCTAAACATTACCGGAAACAGGTTGTATTTGCAGCAATTTTGAATTCTTAAACCGAAAAGTTCACAGTTATATTAAACCAACCTCGAAAGTTCAAAACGTATACATCATGATCCAAACATGTGCTTCAGTGTCGGTGGCTGTGGTTGTTGCGTGTAGAATTGACCTGTAGCGCGTGCCAGGCAAAAATACAGGAGCCGACGAATGTTTATCAGCATAACCAACAGTTGAAACGAAACTATTAAACAAAATATAACTAGCAAGTTACAAACCAAACGAAAACAGAAAGAAATTTGATTTTTTTTCAATTCAAGCAGTTTATTAAAGTCAATACCTACCAACTAAGTTGTAGTTCGTGGTATATAACTGAAATACAGCGCCAAACAAAAAAATTGGTCAAGGTCCCTACGAGGGAGCGCCAAACTTTGTTAGACTTTCAAGCCAATGTAAAGAACAGGGCCGGAAGAGTATTACAAGCATATTTCTAAACCTAAGCCTAAGCCTTAAGCTTAAGCCTAAGCCGAAGAATGAGCACATTCCTAAGCCTAAGCCCAAGCCTACACGCAAAGCAGAAAAAAATATTCTAAAGCTTAAGCTTACTCGTTTCTAGTCCCACAGAAAAACGTTCCGCCCCTGATCTTTTACATGGGCCGACTTTCAACAAACACAAAAACTACATTATACAAATAATCGCACCAACTGACAGCATCTTAATACTACTTACTACCCGAAACTACTAGGGTTTGCAAGCCAACTAATATTTCGATTAAAATTTTTTAAGATTCATTCTTAAATTTTTATATTGAGCCATTAATATTTCAAAACGATAATTCGGATATGAGAAATCTGTTTTCAACATTCAATAGAACTGATAAGTTGCTTGGTACAACGAAATCAAAATATTAGCAAATCTGCTATTAAAATTTCGCGCAGTACAATAATGTGTAATAAATTTTATATTTTTATAAAAATTCAATTCAATTCGTAAATAATACAATCTGCAAGAACTTCAATCAGTTAAATTTTTGAATGTTCACGCTTACATTTCGCCAACATAGATAACATATCGCAAAATTACTGATTCGCTTTAAAAACATTATTCTTAAGTAACTTTTGTCGAACAATGTTCTACACACCAGACACAATCAGCACGCAGCAACGGGCTGTAACCCATGAATGGGAGAGAGAGTTGAGAAACTGAAATACGACTCAAATTGAGTGGACTACTCATACATACTCAACGAAACTGGCTAGTTTGTTTAAGCACTAATCAGCTGGATCTAATATGACAAATATCAATTTTTCAGTTCCCAGTTCACACAATTACGTAAGAGCTTCAATGCCAGTCTCTGCAGTGATGCGACCAGCGACCATTTGATTTGCAATTAGGATACAAATTTTTCCCAGCAACCAACAACGCTGCACCAAAAAACACAAGCAAAACATGCGAAATGCTAGGCGCAGCAGTCTAGTAGAAGTTATACCTAAATTTATCATGGAAAAAAGTACCAACACTGGAGACGGAAAACAATTTCGGAATTATTTCCCGTTTTTTAGCTCCGCCACAAAACAACGCTAACAGAACATGTATGACCACCGAATATCCTCTTGTAAAATAAGCATAAAACTTGCTACAACCGCTTTGCATATCTTTTCGTAAACCAGTCCGAACCTAAGACTTACCGCCATAATATTATCAAATCCGACGTGGGCGGATCCTAAACTTAGCAGTACAAGGATAGCTTACTATCTTAATGTTTTATATGTTTCATAATGTGTTGTTAGGATACTGCATATACCGAAAACCCAATTTCATTTCGTGTCATTGTATAAGTATAAATTCATTTTGATAAAATAAATTGCCTAAATTTGTCGTCTGTGTTTGATTTCAGGCACCAAACAAGCCAAGCCTTCCTCGTATGCCAATTCAAAAAATCACTACCAAAAATCCTATTGGGTCACCGTTTTACGACGCGACTTCTGATATTATGCAGCCGCTTGCAACTCTTACCCTACGACGGCAAAAGGTAATCATTTATTTATTACTTCTTTTATCTCATGATATATTAAAACTTTAAATAGTTTAGTTCCACTTCATAAGTAGCTAAGTATTCCACAGAGTCATAAGGGTCCCATTTACAGTGCGTTTTTACTCAATTTTTTAACAAACTATAGAAGGACAATGATATTTAGAGGAAGGCCTGTGAGAAGTTAACGATTTACTCGTTTTAAGAGTCCCCCAAATCACGACTTAGTTTCAATTTTATACCGATGTTGTGCTTATCGCTCCGGTTCAGTGACGCGGCCGTATAACTGTTAACTGCCCAACACTGGCGGTAAAATTACGCCGATTATTGCGATGACACAATTACGACACAGATAAAATGTCCTAACTGTTGTAGCCTTATCCGAAATCACTGTGAAACAGTGCCTAAATTACCGATAGCCAGTTTCAGCGGACACTTTATTTTTCTATTCCTATATGTTTATAACTATACTCGATCTATTGCTCATTAGGATTTTCATTTATAGAATTCATAAAATTGTGAAATCAGACCAAATTTGAGTTCATTTTAGGCTAAACTCATGATTTTTCACGCAAGTATAATCTGCAGCGATTTGAAACGACCATAATTTAAAACCTTTGAAAATGGAATTGCAGGTCACGCAGCGTAATCAAACATTTTGTGTGGTCTACATAAGCATAAATATGTTAAATCATCGGGGACACGGTAGTGTCACCTATTTATATGTTTCGCTGAAATATTTATATTGGTTACGGTAGAATTTGCAACAATTGAACGACTTATGAAGACAGTTTTAATTAAAAAAACTAGTGATCCGTAGTTGCACACATGTACAACTCTCTTATACTTTGTTTTGGCATATGTTCAAAAGTATTTGTTTTTAAACAAGTTGATGACCAAGTTTTGAAACTTATGTCACAACCCAAACAACCAAATCATCATTTCAATGTATACAGTTAAACCGAAGGAATGTTTTCAATCAAAAGGTTCTGTAATTACATCTAATGTTACATAAAACTTCGTTATATACGTTTTCCGTTCTGAACAGATTTCTATTGTGAACTCGTATAATCAAAACAATGCTGCTAACTGTTTCGGACGCGTGATGTCATTACATACAGTTGCCACAACCAATATGCTTCCAAATGCCAACAAATTTTATCGCTTGCTATACTGGCTGGCTTACAGTATTTTACTTATGCGTCGTCCATTTTGATTAGCGTCGAGCTCGTGGAAATTCACATCGAGCATAGACGCTTTCCGTCTGCTATGCCAACATTTATTAAGCAACGACAACTGCTGTACTCAAAATCTGCAGTAGTTGAAAACTGGTTTTGAAAGCGTTTTGTATTCGAAAATTAAATTCTTTAGAGCTCGAATTTTTAACGGCAGTTGTCTACACAAGTTTCAAAACATGAACTGAACTACAATTGCTGTTTTTGCCGTTATTAAATGAGTAACCGTAGGCGCTTGCTGTGCAAAATTTTAAGCTGTTCCGAACGCTATCTGTCATTTTGAAAACTTAGCTTGAACAGCTGCCGTTCAAACATTATATTTGCCCTATTTCATCCAGACAAAGCAGTCTGCAATATTTTAAATATTTTTTATTCGCTTTCTGTGGCCCGTAGCCATCTCTATTTGCTAGGAAGGGCCAAAAATAGACGGGCCAATAGGGTCATGTATATATCAGAGCCGTAACCGTACTATAGCATAAGCGTATGCCTAAGCCTCGCCTCAGTCCTTAGCCTTAAAGCAAACGTGCAAAAGTTTAAAGCTACATATTAGGCCAGCGAAAAACCGTTCGCCCTAATGTATACACGGACCTCAAAAGCGGTACAAAGTAGTTATCAGCATTCTACAAGCGGAGCCAACCTTTAAAGGAACCAAATTTTTTCGGGGTCAACACTCCGCAGTCTTCCTCTTGCCTTTTTAAGCGTGTTCATTCAGCCCGCGTCAAGTTTTTTCACTGATACTTTTTTCTCGAGCTGCATGTTTCAAATCTGAGTGTTTTACAAAAAGCAGCACCAGTTTTTTAAACATATTAAAGTGTCTGTGTAAAAAAGGCTCTAAATATTAACATATTTACGCTTTAGACAACTGCAGTAGTTGAGGAAGTACAGCGTAGACATCTGCTGTATTTCAATATTTTGTTACCCGTCGGCGAAAATTGGTTAGAATTCAGTAGTTGTAGTCTGCAAATGAAATATTTCAACAATTTTAAAAATATAGCAGCAACATTTGCTATTGAATATACAGCAGACGGCAAGCGTCTAAGCTCGATGTGAACTTTCACGAGCTCGACGCAAATTAAAATGGACGACGCAAATTAAAATGAACGACGCATTAAGATAAGATAACACTCATGAAACGAAATAATAAAGAAGGCAACAAGTAAAATTTCTTGCAAAATAAATTTGGTACTAAAACTTGTCATTTGTATTAAACTCAATCCGTCATTTTGCACAGAGCGGCTATTCTTATTTTACAGCCCCACACCGTTCCATAAATTGGTAAACAACGTGGAATTTCATTAAATTCCAGTGAATGTTTCGACTAAAATTTAACATCACAGCATCAATCATAACTGTTTTCTCAGCAGCATTTAAAGGTACACAAAATTTTTCTCTTGGTGCAATCACGAAATCAGTTATTTGACAAAACTCATGAACCAAACGTTTATTGGAAACATTTATACCATTCAACTCAACTCTTACGTTTTGTAAACTGGCACCTTTTCAGGCTAAAAAATTGCGCATAGTAATACACTCAGCCGTAACAAAACAGAAAAATAATTAGGAAATCAAAGCAGGAATCGTCATTTCATTTGCACCGCGTTGACAATCCAGCAAACTCGCAAACTCAATCATTTGCAGCATGTATACAGGTGTTATGAAGAAACCAACCATCTTTGTGTGCAACCGAGCACCGATCAGAAGACCGGAACATCCCCCTCCCGCAATTTCTGGAGAAAAGCATATTTATATTACAGGCTTTTATAGGACATAGCCCATTATTTACAGAGTATAAAACTATTTCTGCTACACTAGTCAAAACTTTCACCCTCCAACTTTAGTTCCGCTTGCAAATCTTGCAAAATTTCCAACATGAAGCATGCCAATGTTTGGCCCCCCAAGCATGATGACATTGTTACGGGTTCGTATTGGCTGCAAAAAACCAATCACCACGGCCACTGCGAAATTCATTAATACTTTTCTATCAGCTCGGTCCACACCATTCTCTTGAATCCCGTAAAAGAAATATATTTTCGCTATTTTATAAGACCTGAATACGAAAACAAGTCAGCACTCAGTACTATACTATCGCATTACTACAGCAGTACAGCATATACCTTCACAAACTATATGACTCGTGCATATGCAAATAGATATTTTTGCGAACAACCATCTAAACACGACCTCGCTGAGGCGAGGTCGCGAATAAAAGAAATTTTGAGTGAAAGTGCTGTGTGCTTTCTCTCATGGTTGGAGCATATGAAGATTGTGTAAGGTTTTACCTAAAATGTAAGCTGGTTAACTACTTTAAAAGAAATTGTGAAAAAAATTTTGCGCTGTGCTCGAAGCTTGATTCATTTTAAAGATAGCTTCGCTTTCTAGATTCATCATTTTGCAATTTTTGTGTGGAACAGTTTATTGAAGGGTGTCCAAACAGCTATTAAACACAAGCGTGAGCTCGGACAGCCTGAGACTAAACATCGATAAATTCTGTATTCACAGCTACGCTGGACGCCCGCACCCTGGAGTTTGAGGGTCCACCACTGTCTGCTCCGGCGCTGCCTAAGAATACACCATATTGCATTTATCTAATAGAAAAAGGATAAAACATCTAGACAACAATGTTTTTACTAAGAAAATCGAAACAACACTAAAACAAAACAATGTTCTTACTAAGAAAATCGAAATAACACAAGCATCTAGAAAACAATATCGAAACAACACAAAAAATAAAACATCTAGGAAACAATGTTCTTACTAAGAAAATCGAAACAACACTAAAACAAAACAATGTTCTTACTAAGAAAATCGAAACAACACAAAAAATAAAACATCTAGAAAACAATGTTCTTACTAAGAAAATCGAAACAACTCAAAAGATAAAACATCAAGAAAACATGTTCTTACAAAAAAATTGAAACAACGCAAAACATAAAACATCTAGAAAACAACGTTCTTATTAAGAAAATGGAAAAGACAAAAGATAAAATTTCTAGAAAACAATGTTCTTACTAAGAAAATCGAAGCAACACAAAAAATAAAAAATCTAGAAAACAATGTTCTTACTAAGAAAATCGAAACAACTCAAAAGATAAAACATCAAGAAAACATGTTCTTACAAAAAAATTGAAACAACGCAAAACATAAAACATCTAGAAAACAACGTTCTTATTAAGAAAATGGAAAAGACAAAAGATAAAATATCTAGAAAAATGTTCTTACTAAGAAAATCGAAACAACACAAAAAATAAAAAATCTAGAAAACAATGTTCTTACTAAGAAAATCGAAACAACTCAAAAGATAAAACATCAAGAAAACATGTTCTGGCAAAAAAATTGAAACAACGCAAAAGATAAAACATCTAGAAAACAACGTTCTTATTAAGAAAATGGAAAAGACAAAAGATAAAATATCTAGAAAACAATGTTCTTACTAAGAAAATCGAAACAACACAAAAAATAAAAAATCTAGAAAACAATGTTCTTACTAAGAAAATCGAAACAACTCAAAAGATAAAACATCAAGAAAACATGTTCTTACAAAAAAATTGAAACAACGCAAAAGATAAAACATCTAGAAAACAACGTTCTTATTAAGAAAATCGAAAAGACAAAAGATAATATATCTAGAAAACAATGTTCTTAATAAGAAAATCGAAACAACACAAACATCTAGAAAACAATGTTCTTACTAAGAAAATCGAAACAACATAAAAGATAAAACATCTAGAAAATCGAAACAACAATATTCTACCTATGCAAACTTCTATTAATTTGCTATTGTGACTTTGTGGAAACGCTACCCAAAATACGTATGTTGGTCGTTCCAGCTTTAATATATAGGTATACGACACTACGCTATAGTAACTTTTCCAACTGCAAAAAAATAACTCAACGCTATAAAAACAGTTTGTTTGATCATTTTGTAACCATTGGTCTTATTTGTGAACCTACAGATATAACTGTCAATTTTCCAGCATTAGTACCATTCATTCGGTAATTAGTAAAATTTTGACTAACTTTTCTTGACAGTAATTTCATGTTACAGTCATCTTGCAAATTCCTTAGCAATTAAAACTGACCTTTTATGTGGAGTCCAGTTAGCGAACAATGTTACTTGTATGAATAAATACTTGAAGAGAAGACACGTGAGTACAATGAAGGAAATGACGTAGAGCCATGCTTGCAGGTCGCATGATCTCGGATTGATCTCAACGTAACTGGTGTATAACGAAAATAATTTCAGGTATATGAAATGGAATGCAAAAATTCGTCTTACTACGAAAATTTGTCACCATTCACGCTTGGCGAAACGAGTGAAGATTTGCTGTACAAAAACAGACGTAATTTTATTTTCAAATTTAAATTTTATGTAAATTTTTTAACAAAGTTCATTTGTTTTACTGATGCAACGTGTGTGCCTTTTCAGCAGGTATACATTGTTAAATGTTTGGGTAATGTAAAGAACAGGGTCGGAACAGTATTATAAGCATATTCCTAAGCCTAAGCCTAAACATAAGAATGGGCATATTTCTAAGCCTAAACTTAAAAGCCTAAGCCAAGCGAAAAATAGTCTAAAGCTTAAACTTACTCTATTGCAGTCCCACAGAAAAACGTTTCGCCCCTGATCTTTACATGGGCTAATGTTTGTTACTACATTTCTGGTTTATCACTAAAAACTAGCATAGTCGTATTCTGACCTACCTGTAGCACCTACCGCCAGCTAGTAATAGGTCGTGTATCTTTTGAACAATACAGTCTTTGGCTTCCAATATAAGCTCAATCTTATGACTGCAGTAATTGTCCTACTGTATTATAATATCCGGCTCTCAACTCTCAGATATAACTGAATTGTGAACCAGTAATTAAGATAGTCGTGTGACACAAAGTTATACAAATACAATGTACATTTTGGGCACAGGTATAAATTTTTCAAAAAACGTGTGTACTTTTCGAAAACTTCGATTCAACAAACTATTGCCCGAAATTTTCAACTCTCAGTTATTTTTTATTGATAAAACGGTAGCTATGTAAATTTGGTGAAAAAAAACATTGCCAATCTTGAACATGAGATATAATTGAATTCAGCTGAATGCAACGTTGGCAGCTGGTCGCCGTGGTCGACATGCTCAGCAACTTGTGGCAAAGGCTATCGAATGCGATCGCGTTCGTACCGGCGACCATATAAAGCGCAAGCATCCGGTTGTCGACGTCAAGTGATTGAAAAAATATTTTGTAACGCTCCGATACCTGAATGTTTCGGTAAGTTGATTAATTATTTTTAAGCCATCATTCATACGTACAAGCGCCCATGTTACTTTAAGGGCGTCCAGGATTCTGGTGGGTCTATAAACTTATAAAATAATAGGTTTAGATTCTATATTACATAATTTTGCTTAGGCTTAGCCTTAGGAACCCATTTTTGCAACGCTTATAGGCTTCGACTTAGGCATAGGAATACGCTTAATTTACTGTTGCACCCCTTAAAGTAACATTGGCCCGTACAAGTATTTGCAGCGAGAACTTGCAGCTGCAATTTACAACAGCAATTTTGTTTAGTGTCGTAAACTTGTAGCCGCCACGTGCATGTTTTTGGAGCGCGAAATTGCAACTCCAACTGGCAGCTGTAGGTTTTGCAATTGGTTTTTGAACAAAACATACAACTGCGAGTTGCAGCTGCAATTTGTCGTCGTAAAATCTTGCACGTGCAAAAGTTGTAGATGCAAATTTTGACTGTGAAAATAATTTGCATGTGCAATTTATAGCTGGGTGCACGTCTGAATGGTTGTTTACTTTGTGACAACGGCTGTTTAGTTTGAGCTATAAACAAATTCTCGTGCATGCTCATGGATTTTAATCTGGCCAAAATTTCAAGACTCCTACTTTCTTACATTTTCAAGACACAAATGTCTTATATTTCAGACACCAATAGCCTTAAACAGCTCATAAATTCGTTCCTTAGATTGCTAAAACGTAAATGTCTTATATTCAAGAAATATAGCCAATTTATAAGACACAAATTTCTTTCTTTTAAGAAATAGTTCTCTTTTATTTAAGAATTAATTTTCTGATTTTCGTGTATGTAAAAAGAGTTGCTCCGTTTATATCCCTAAAAGGGTATATAAATAATCGAATTTCAAAAATATTTCGAGCTGAGATCAGGCTCCACCCAACCTAAGTTTACTTGGACGTTAGTCTGTAAAATTGGGGTATTGGGTTGAGCTTAGCCGTCAATTTTGGAGTGGGTTTATATCGCAAATCTCTTTGTTTTATTTCAGACATATTTGTCTTATTTTTCAGGAAAATTAGTCTTATATTTTAGAAATATTTATTTAATCGTTCATAAAACAAAAGACTTAAATATAAGACATATAAGTGTAAAAAATTAGACCAATATTTCGGAAAAATTTAAGAAATAAAATTTTTGAATTCAAAACATAATAGTCTTGCATTTCAGACAATATTTCTTTAAATACTAGACAATTTATTTTGTGTGTAGAGTTAATATAAACTCTTAGAATGATTTGTTATGTGCCCAAAGTAGATAATTTAGTAGAAATTATTAAGCAAACCTGTTTTAGTTAGCAATTATTTTATTTTGAATAAAAACAAAAGTTTAAACAAATCGTTTCGACGTTGCAAACACAAATCATGACGAGAAAATCATTTGAGAATTCACTTTTTGAAATACTTTTAAGCCCAAATAAATTTACGTTTCAAGGATCGGAAGTTTTCAACGAAATGTGCACTACGACTCAATGGTCAATGTGGACAGAATGTTCAGTGACGTGTGGGGTTGGTAATCGCTACAGGACACGCCAGTACGCCGCATCTATGGCGATCAAAGCGTGTAGCGCAAAATTGCGAGAAAAAGATGACTGCGCAGGTTCCGTTTAGAGGGGGTTATGTATTTTGGGTGGCTCACGATAACTGTGAACATTTAATCACTTGGAGAGTGTCTACGCTTAAGTTTGGGAGCACTGTACACTGCAAAAAATAGTGAGTCAAATTGATTCTCTCCGAAATAGGCTCTATGGGACTACACAAATTAAGTACAATTTGACTCCCCCAGAGTCAAACATGCGATTCAGTGAGTCGAATTCGACTCAGATAGAGTCAAGTTTGACTCAATTTGTGTAGTCCCGTGGAGCCTATTTCGGAGACAGTCAATTTGACTCACCATTTATCGCAGTGTACCGTTTATATCATATCGCGTCACGCGACATTTGATGGAGTCAAGTTTGACTCAATTTGTGTAGTCCCGTGGAGCCTATTTCGGAGACAGTCACCTTGACTCACCGTTTATATCATATCGCGTCACGCGACATTTTGCGTATGATCATGTTCTAAGCTAATACTTTGCTGCGTTCAAATTCTGGCTAAATTGTGCCACGGGATGTTTTGTGCAGACATGTGTAGAAAGTTACTGCAGGGGGGCTGTTGTAGTGTTTACAAAAGAAGTTTACATAGCAGCAATGCTTTTGGTATGTGAACGTGTACATCGGCGGAACGTCCATATTGGATGTGGTCGTTTTTGATTTTATTTGCATTCTGTTGAGCTTAGTCACAACACACTGTGCGAAGCGAGAGCGTTTGCAGTAAGTACGGGTGTGAAAATAGGGTAGATACAGAATTGCGATTTCGGTTAAAATCACAGTCACAATTAGTTTTGAGTCTGATTACAAGTTTAAAGTATTGTAACACGCAAACTTTTCAGCTTCTATCCCCATATTTATAATCTTGCTGTTCCCATTCCGCTTCCGATATAAATCTGGTTCCCGTTCTACACTCTGTTATATATCTTTCTGGTTTCGTCTATGGTACCGTATGTCCCCGGCTCCGGTACCCTATGGTCCCGGCTCTGGGACATCTCTACTACAACGTTATTCAAGGCTGCTGGATAAAGCTAACCTTAAAACAAGTTAGGTTAAAGTTTAGAGGGTACTGTAGTCCCGCCGTGAAACAATCGGCCTTTACAGCTAGGAATTGTTATTTGTGGAGTTCAAGACGATTTATACGGGGTCAAGTATAGTTTCTCTAGTATTGAAATCTATTAAACCTGCGAAAAAATTCTTTACCCAATATGGGGCGAAGATGTTCGCAGGGGTGACCCTTGCCCCTCCCATAATTGCAGTTTTGAAAACGGGACGCCTGTAAAAGTAAACATGGGTCGCTGCGTTTCCAGGTACATCTGGCTTGGAATGCAGCCAAACAGACCAAGATGATCCTTGTCGGATGACAATCTGGTCAGCGTGGTCACCTTGCAGTGTATCGTGCGGGGTTGGGACTCGCGTCCGAACGCGCCTGCTCTATCATCAAGAACATGCAGTGCACTGTGCTGAAATTGCTAATTTTATGCAAAAACAATCTTGTGAAGCGGCTTATAAAAATTGTGAAGAAGTTATCTATCAACATAAAGAAGGTACAATATTATGGCTTCTGTTATATTTTTGTTATTATTTAAATGCTGATAGCATTTGGAGCCGAAAAACTGGTCAAAATTTAGATTTTTTAGCTATTTTTAATAATGGTACATTTATATAACAAGTTTGATTAAATTTAAAGCCCTATTCACACGTGCAAGTTCGTTGCTGCGAGAACTTGCAGCTGCAACTTGCACTTGCAAGTTTTGTCCGAAATGCCGTTCGAAAAAATTGCAGCTGCCAATAATTTATTGTAAATCAAAGCGGCTGAATTTAGTTCACATAAGTGAATAACCATGAAAGTTCAATAAATTTATTGCAGCCGCTTTCACATTGGCTGATAAAAAATGATGCAAGTTCTGCGTGCAATTTGCAGCTACAACTTCTCGCAGCAAAAATTTGCACGTGTGGATATGGCTTAAATTTCAATGTTTCGCGTCGAAGGAAAAGAATGTATGGGAACCGCTGCTGGATCCGATAGGAATTAAAAATGCATAAATTTCAGAAATTTGTATTGAACCAATGCAACCGGGAGAATGCCACGGTTTGTACCCACGATATTACTACGATGCCGGTCAGCAGAAATGTCAACGATTTATATACAGCGGCTGTAAAGGAAACCGCAATAAATTTGATGTAAGTTCAATTTCATACGAAGTATAGAATTGTACGTCAAATGTCTGTATTCTCAAATGTGTATAGCACCTATCATCAGTTGGTTAAAGATTTTGTAACATTTGAAATAGTAAATGCGAAGGCTCAAAATTTAGCACATTTGTCGCATACGATTTGTTGTAACTTCGGCACCAGTTTTGAGTTCGACCACTGCAATTGTTTAGTTAGATTGAAAACCTATTATTAACTGGTGATAGTTGCTGAACACATTTGAGAAATCATTCACACGGTTTGCGTTCAAATTTTGCTATTGTGCGACGTTTAAACTTATAACTTCACTATATTATTAGCTATGTGTTTTTGTTTGAAAATTTTGCTTTAATACAGTCTTTTATTTCGAACAAAAATTTGAGCCTGTCTGCCAGAAACAACCTGCTTAGAGGCAATGTTGGTGACGAGGTTCGAAGTTGTTCTTTATCCTTCATCTATGCTTAGCGGAAAAAAGGTGCTATGCAATATTTATGCACGGTTAACATACATCATTCATCTTTATTAATCTATTCAATTGCTTCCCGTGTTCTATTGCTATTCCTTGCCGGAGCAGACCAGGGGTGGGGGCTCCCCTCGAACTCTATGGTGAACGCCTCCAAACTCGCGAGCGAAGCGATCGAGAAGCCAGACACATTTTGAAACTTCGGCTGTTTTTGTTGCAACCGGTTAGGGACAGGAACCCTTCAGGAGTGGGTGCCCCCTAATATGTGGTTTGGGGGGTGGCTGCTCCGACCCTATAGCTAGTGTGTTTAGTAGTAAAGTCAAATTGAAATTTGTCTACTTTTAGAGCTACAACCAATGCAGACGTGCCTGTATAACCGGTCCAGATCCTGATCCTCAAGAATCACAAGTTGGTCAGTGATAATAATTTCGTTGTACTTAAAGTCAGTGATATCCTTTAGAGCCACAAACGCTTTTTTGATCTTAAATATAGAATTAAATATGTAAAATATAAAAATAATTGGCCAGTGTTACTTTAAGGGTCGCACCAGTAGATTAAGCGTATTCCTAAGCCTAAGCCTAAGCCTATGCGTTGCAAAAATGACTTCCTAAGCCTAAGCCTAAGCCTAAACCTAAGCCTAAGCAAAACATGTAATCTAGAATCTACACCTGCTATTTCATAGACCCACAAGAAACCTGGACGCCCCTTAAGGTAACATGGGCCAAAAATTTGATGAAATGACTGTATGAGAGCGTTAAAAAGTTTACTGTTTAAACAAGCTTATTAACGAATGTTTCTAATTAACCGCTGTTGAAACAATTACCAAGAAACAAAATCGTCTAAATTAGTAGTCGGTTTATCACAGAGGTTGCGACCGGATATCCGACCGCAGCATTCTTTGGTATCCGGTCGCACACCTGTTCTACATAGATCGTCAATCTGCTGATGGGCATGAAGGTCATGGTCACTCGCCGGATGACGGTTACGATGGACCAATTGATTGTCAAATGAGTCCTTGGTCCGTTTGGAGTGACTGTTCGGCGACATGTGGTCGTGGTCATAAGACTCGAAATCGGGTCGTTTTAGTAAGTCGCTTTGAAGGTACAGCGCATGGATTGGGACTTGTCAGAAATAATGGCCAATGTAAAGAACAGGGGCAGAACTCTATTATAAGCATATTCCTAAGCCTGAGCCTAAGCCTATGCGTAAGAATGAACATATTCGTAATCCTAAGCCTAAACCTAAGCCAAGCAAAAAAAATTAGTCTAAAGCTTAAGCTTACTCTATTGCAGTCCCACAGACAAACGGTCGCCCGTGATCTTTACATGGGCCGAAATAATTAACGCTTTTGTCGTAGTTTTGCTATTCTTTATATTTACAAAGACATGGGTCACATTTTTGCACCAGTTTACTTGTAATAAATTTTTGAATAGTCATAACCAACAGGCTTTCTGAAATCACTCGCAAAAAATCGTTGTGGCGAATCCTAATCAAGAACAGCACGTATTTTGTTTGCTCGTCGTTGGATCTGCCGTGTTGAACATTTTAACCAATACAAATGGGTCATTTCAATCTCAGCATGTGGTTTTTCTAGCCAAATCGGTGAAAAATATAGCGAAATTAAGTCGAACTCAAAAATTTTGCGTCTTCGTAGCACTTGGTCAAACCAAGAGTGGACGATCTCTTAACAAAAGAAAGGAAAAACCCCTTTTTTTTTTTAAAAACTCCCACCCCCTGTCTTTTCTTCCCCCCCCCTGGGGAACTTCTTCCCCCCGCCAACCCCAAAAAAAACCCCAAAAACCACCCCCCCCCCCACAAGGGGGGGGGGGGGCAAAGAACGCGGGGGCTTTTTCTTACAGTCCTTCTTTTAACCTTGGTCAAACTGATAGAAAAATTGCTACGATTCGCTTTAAAATTGTAAAATTTCGAAACACAAAAAATATATTATTTTCTCTCACTGTACAATCGACAATTTGCCACTGAACGGTCACCACACGCTGTTTTTTACGTTTTACGGTTCACTTTTATGTAAAACGCGAAAAAATTGGTCAAACACTCAGTCAATGAATTCGGTTCGATTTTATTCGAACTGAGAACAGAATACAAACCCGGAACTTAACGTATTTTTGAATTTTTGATGAATCATTTGTGTTTCAGAGTATGGCTCAGAATGGTGGCGACACTTGTCCGAATGATAACGTTGAAACGTTGCGATGTCGACTGAAACCGTGTCGTAAGTTGAAAATTTGTCTTTTATTTTAAACAACAAAGCTTGTACAGCAGTTGGTGTATTAAAAAATACACATGATATATTTGTACGAACATTTAAAATTTCGAGTCTTACACTGTAATTTCTGATGAGTTAATTAATCAACTTAGAGGGCGAATTAGTCAGTTCTGGTTATTTCTATATTAATGAAACAAAACATTAGCTTGCTCTGGGCTGGTTTAATTGCGGCTAAGTTGATTAATTAACTCAGAATGAGTTCAATCAATTCACAAGTCTGAGTTCTAAAAGGCCTAATTCAAAGCTCAGGTTTTGGAGTGCATTCAACTCATTCTGAGTTCAAATCAACTCACTGGAATTTACAGTGTACTCAAGAGCAACATTATATACTTCTAAGCAATATTTTACGGATTATCATTTCTTGAAAACGGAGGCAGAAAATGTATACATGATTTAGAACAGGTGGAACCATGTATCCCGTCCCGAGATTCCAAGAGACGCGACAAACCAAATCACTTCTACACGCTGTTACTAGCTAAACCGCGAAATGCGGCAGAATTTTTGGCCAACATCAACCATACAGGATAGTCACTAAAACCTAAAGCTAAACCTAATCTTTAACATTGTAACAAGTATGATAAGTAGAAAACCATTATTAAGGGTGTTTATGATACCTCGATTGGGGCCCTAAAACTAAACTTGTGAAATGCTCAGAACAGAACTTGTGTAGTGACCCGAATAAGAGAGAGAACTGATATTTATTGGGCATCTCCAGAGGGTACCCCCCTTGTTATTCGGTTACGGACTGTTATTTATTTTTAACCCACTCTCGTCCATCCTTCGTTACTGATATATCCGGTACTGCAACTATCCGTTAAATTAAACGTTTATTTGTCTTGTGTCAATAGCTTGAGCGATAATGCAAGGTTATACTTAGGAATGTACATTCAAAATTCAGTATTTTTTAAAGTTTCGAAATCATCTTTATTTGGTCCTGTAGTCATTCATATACTACAATTATGGACAGACATTTATGGACTCTAATTCGGGTTTAGGGACCCTATCCGTTTGCGGGCTCTTATTAGGGAATCGGATTCCTAATGATTGGGATTGAAAATGGGGACCCCCATCATATTACACCCTCCTCTTATTCGGGTCACTACAGTATCCAATGCTGATAATTGCTTCTGATGAGAGTGCACTCACTTATTACTGAACCCATTTTTAGCAATAATGTTGGCCTATTCACAAAGTTACCGTTTGTGTTTTAACGTTATCAACGTTTTTATGATTGTGTTAATGCGATATTTGGTAACATAAATGTTGTCGTCTAAAAACAGTTTGCACTGTAGAGATAATTATATTATATTTCCGTGAAATTGTGCAAATACAGCTTAATTCTTCATTTTGTCTTGTTGCATAATTATTACACTGTAAATTCCAGTTAGTTGATTAATCAACTCAGAGGAAGAATTAGTAATTTTTGGTCATTTTTTCAGTTAGTTGCCGAACATATTTCGCTCTGAGCTGACTTAAGTCCGGGTGAGTTGATTAATTTACTCGGAATCAGTTAAATCAATTCCGAATTCTGAGTTTTGAAAGACCTAATTCAGCGCTCAGGCTTTAAATTCGTTGGACTCATTCTGAGTTAAAAGCAACTCACTGGAATTTGCAGTGTACCGCGATTTGAAGCTTATCCCTTTCACACACGAATACTGGCCCATGTAAAGATCAGGGGCGGAACATTTTTCTGTGGGACTGCAATAGAGTAAGCTTAAACTTTAGACTATATCTTTTGTTTGGCTTAGGCTTAGTCTTAGGAATAGCTCATTCTTAGGCTTAGGCTTAGGCTTACGAATATGCTTATTATACTGTTCCGCCCCTTTCTTTACATTGACGCAAATATTTTTTATTTCATCTGAATTCAAATTTTAAGTAACGTTCGAACCACTGAAATTTGTCCCGAGCAAGTATTCGCAATCTCCTCTGCTTATACCAGTAACACCTGCTATTTATACAGCAATAAAACGTGGACATGTAAATAAACAAAAAACACAGTACAAAACTACAAAATGTGTCTTGGAATACAGGCGATTGCGGTATACGGATCATTTAAACACCCACAGTCCGAAGGAGTTGGTCCCCAAGGGCTTGCTAATATATTATTTTTAGTTATATTTTCTCGAATATTAAAAAATATATATATAATAAGCTATAAACATGCATTTCCGTGCCTTCAAACTTCATATTCAAAATCGTACCTCAATAAAGTAATTTGTCGGTTTTGTTTTAATATTGCAAACATAAATGTGTGTGAGTTGAGTATTAGCTATAAGAGCTTGATACAAAATGTACGATGGCGCGCTCACATATTGGGATTCGATACTGCACATACGGGTAATAATTGTTAAACACTGCACATTTAGTATATATTTCGACATCATTGAGGCTATGGCACTTTATAGTGCACCCCTGCGCCAGGATACCTGAAAGGATCCTTCAAATCCAACCCACCATGCGATTTTATAAAACTTTGAGCTTTCGGCGCAACTTTGGTTAGAAATTGCGCTAGTCACCACATTTATTTGGTTTCTCGCTGCATTCGCTTATGTATTTTCGTAAGTCAGCATATATTGTGTCCCCACGTACGTGCCCATTAATTTGGAAATTTGTTATGAGCCTGATTTGATGTCTTACAAGGGAGGCCTATATCGTAGCCAAGGGAAAAGTTTGGACAACTTGGCCGCGGCTGAGTATTTTTGTGTTTACACTTTACAGGCGAGTTGGTCGTAAAATAGCCCGTAGGAACGGTTAGGAAATCAGGTGCACCAAATCAAGCCAAATCGTTAAATAGAAGCCTTTATCCGAAGCCTTTGAAGCCAGCAGTGTCTGAAACGTATTAACAAGAGACGAATTGTGTTTTACATATTCTCATCTAAGTTGCAGTTTCTAGGTTCCTGTTGCAAGTGCAAGTTGCAGCTGCAAGATCTCACAGCAACCAACTTGCACGTGTAAATAGGGCTTACGCGTCTTGGGATCGTCCCTTAAACCAAAATTACTAAATTAATATTTTTCTAATTTAGGTCACGCTTGCATTATGAATCCGTGGACAGATTGGACTGAATGTTCGGCAACATGTGGCCGCGGCACACAAACACGTACCCGAACATTGCGATCTGATATGATTCGACGACTATCGGCCAAAAGTTGCCCAAGGACTCGAAAACGAAGAAGAATATGCTATGGTTCCGAGTGTTAAGAATTGTGAACGTCGTTTTTAACCCCTTCTCACATTGAGTTGCCTATAGGCAACTTAGCGCAGGAAACAAGAAAAAACACCAACAACGCCCAACAAGACAAAACACCACAAACGAGACCCCCCCCCCCCCCCCCCCCCCCACCCACCAAAAAAACCCAGAAAAAAAATTAATGTTGTGTTTATTGCCTTTGGTTTGAAACAATTGTTAGCTTTATACGATTGACTTAGTGAACCGTATTTTTAGACAATTCTCGTACATTTTTCTGCATTACTGCGGGTTAAAATTACAAGTTATAGCAGTAATGTTCGCAGCAGCGTGCGGCAATATTTAATAGAAAATTTACTGTGCGGCGTACAGTGGCGCGTGGCGTCCGGCGACAAAAAACCTTATGGAGGGGGCGCTCTTAGTCCCAAGTGGGAACGGGACGTTGGTACTTGGGAGCTTTAAAAATCAAATTTTTCAAAAATTCAAATTTTGTCTTGAAATGACCAGGGGATGCTACGAGAAGGTCTAACATGCCAAAATTTTCAAAATTCAACCATCTTGGTACAAACGCTGGCTGGAGTGATAACCGAAATTACTCTGCAGTTAGCCTACTTTTTTCACAGGGTTAATTTTGAAAACCATATTGATCACACGCTGAAAATTCAACCATAAATGGCGTTTAGTTAGTATGCGCGAAACCCAAATTTTTAAACATTTTTCACAACACCGGTGGAAACTTACAAATTAGGCAAAAAAGTTTCGTCGGCTCGGATTAAGGGGGCCGCGTGTGCCCTATCGCCCTCCCTTATCACCGCCCTTGCAAACATCCAATGAGTGACCCATGTTACTTTAAGGGGCGTCCAGGTTTCTGGTGGGTCTATAATAGAGTAGGTATAGATTCTAGATTACATTTTTTTGCTTAGGCTTAGGCTTAGGCTTAGGAACACATTTTTTACAACACTTAGGCTTAGGTTTAGGCTAGGCTTAATCTACTTTTACGACCCTAAAAGAAACATTGGCGCAATGAGTTATAATGATACTTACACCGAAATAGTGATTTGAATCTCCGATTTCTATTAATGTATTTATTGTTTTAACATTATATGCTGGTAGTTTATTTATATGTGGAAATGCGAAATCATTTGATTTTTCGTGGGACAATACAGATACGTTTGGCTACAATGCGCCAGACCATTTAGGTAATTGTACTAAAATAGGTTCCGTAAAGTTCAAATAGGTTTTTGTAATACATTAAGCACCAGTGACTGCGCTTGACCTGACAATTTTGGCACACAACATTTTACTGGTAATAGATTTTTAGGCAAAGTTAGTATCATCAATGAACCATTTTTACACGTGCTCGCCTCTTTGTTATACGCCGTATAAATAAATTGAATCGGATACAGAGAAAGTGGCATCAGGTATACGTCAGAATTTCTGTTCGATCCCATTGGACAGTGTAAAGGGTTATGTAAAACATCTTAATGCCGCGTTTATACTGCCACAAATGAACTTATTTTCAGTATTGATTAATAAACCATACTTGTTTTATTTCAAAAACAATGCCAGAGGATACATCGGTTGGGGCTCCCTCCAAACACTAGGGTTAGGATGGCCAAACTCGCTAGCGAAGCAAGCGAGAAGCCAGACGCGTTTTGAAACTTTGGCGGTTTTTGTTTCAACTGGTTAAAGTGGCGCCCGTTTAGAGGTGCGGGCTCCGCCCAAATCGAGGTATGGGGTGTGTGGCTGCTCCGGCCCGATTTAAAAATGATTGACTTCTTAGTAAATTATTAATTTGATTAAATTCAAAAGTATTTCCTTTTAACTGAACTTCAAAAAGACATCGAATGACTATTGTACGTTATGGAATTTTAACTTTTACCAATTTTAACTGATAATAGGTTTGTTTTCAAAATTTATTCATATATTAATGTATTGTCACAGTTTTAGCTTCATACGTAATTTCTGTAAGAAACGTCAAACGCTTCCATAGTGTCCGCTTCAATGACGGGAACCTACATGTCCAAACGTGGTAAAAAATAAATCCCTATCAAAAGCCCGTATTCTCACCTGTGTGTAGCGCTTACTACCAGTTGATGATAGGTGTTATTACATTCGAAACAGAGAATGGTGAGGTTTGAAATTTAGCATATTTGTTGCATTCGATTTTACTGTACTTCTATGCAAATTTTGAGATCTTCAATTGCAGCAGTTAGTTAGTTTAAAAACCTATTACTATGGTGATAGGTGCTATATGCATTTGAATTAGGAACATATTCCTAAGCCTAAGCCTAAAGCCTAAGCGTAAGAATGAGCATATTCCTAAGCCTAAAGCCTAAGGCTAAGCCTAAAGCCTAAGCCAAGCAACAAAATATTATACAGCGTAAGCTTACTTTTTTCTAGTAACACAGAAAAACGTTCTGCCCCTGATCTTTACATGGGTCCAATATACTTCAACATCTGAAAATATGGACCACAACCTCTCTTAATAACGCGCAGTTAAAATCGCCATGTTCCAAATTGTCTGTTTATACGTGAGATTGTACACAAAAGCGTTTGCTGGAACGTTGCTCAAATTACGTATCGTTTGTGCGTTTAAGCTTTATTAGCAATGGATTGGTTACAATACTGGCAATGCCAATATTTTTCTTCAAATTCTATTTAACAGAGTCGACGTTGCCAAACACATTCTGAAACTTAAATTCTATCCTCACGTGCAAGTTTTTTCAGCGAGAACTCGCAGCTGCAACTTGCAAGTGACACTTTTTGACAGAAAAAACTTGCAACTTCAACCTGCACATTTAAGTTTTCACAACGAGAACCTGCAGCTGCAACTTGAACCTACAAATCTTGCTTGAAAATTCGCTACAAAACTTTTGCATTTGTAGGTTGCAACTATGTCGCTGCAACGACATTAACGTTCAAAAGTTGCAGCTGCAATTTTTTGTTGCAAACATTTGTATATGCAAGCTGAGAAGCTGTAACTTCTCGCTGCAAAATCTTGCACGTGTGAATGGGTATTAAGCGTTCAGGATTTTAACGCGGCATACATGCATATTAACTCAAATGTATAAACGCTGACGGTATTCCGATCGGTTAATAATTTATAATTCAATTTATTTTTTTGCATAATTGAAACCAGTTTAGTGCATAATTTCAAAAATTACCATCAAATATTATTATTAAGCACTTAAATTTTGCTACAGCGTAAAAAGTAATTTGATATGAGAACAATTTTTAACTTTATATCTAACAAAAGGTATTTGACTATACATTGCTACTGGGCAAACTTTGATTTCTTTGCCAATATGCAAGTTACAAATACTGCTGCCATGGCAATTGTACCAAATTACATATTTTTTGGTCAAATAATAGTAACAGCCTAATAGGTTTGATTACGGTTTGTGCTAAAAACGAACAAATGGTTAAATAATACAATGCTTTGACTTTAAAAGTTTTAATAAACAATCCAAGGGCATTTACTGGAGTGTGTTAGATTTTATTGGGCTCATGGTAGCATTTTCAATATTAACAACTTTTTTAACTAATTTTAGCAAGTCGTATTTTGTAAATTATAGAATATTGTGCGGCATTACAGGTTAAGACACATTTATTATTTTGAATAGTACTGACTTCAGCTATAGATGGATAACACTGTACATTTCAGTGAGTCGATTTTCACTTTAGAACGAGTTCAATCACTGAATCTGAGTTAGGACTGTCAGAACTCAGAATTTTGAGTTGATTTAATTCATTCTGAGTTAATTAATCATCTCACCCAGAGTCAACTCAACTTGAAGTGGGAATCAACTCAACTGAGAGTGAGTTAATGTTTACTGATATTAGCTCTGATATAACCAACTCGCTAGCTGAACTGATTAATCTACGTATTGGAATTTACAGTGCACGTAAAAAATCAGCGGCGGAACGCTTTGCTACAGGACTGCAATAGAGTGAAGCTTAAACTTAATACTACTTTTTGCTTACGTGTAGTCTAAGCTCATTCTCACACTGTAGACTTCAGTGAGTTGATTTTAACTCAGAATAAGTTGAATCCAATCAGAATCTTGAGCTCTAAATTATGTCCTTCAGAACTCAAAACGTTGAATTAATTCAACTCATTCTGAATTATTAATCAACTCACCCAGAATTAAATCAGCTCCGAGTGAGTTAGTATTGACTGTTATTAACTCAGAAACAACCAAGAAAGAACCAGAAACAACTAAATTTTTTTCGTCGAGTTGATTAATCAACATATTGGAATTTACAGTGTAGGCTTAGGCTTACGAACACGTATACCAATGATACGGCCATGTACCTACTATACGCTGGACTCTATAATTAAAACAGGCACGTGGCTAACTTAATGGTAAAAAACTTTCTATTGCTTAACAATAAGCATATGTGCAGTACAAAATCTCCACAAGACGTAAAATCCCTTTTCGGTTCGTGCGTCAAACTCCTATAGCTAAGTGGTCATAGTGAATGCCTCTCACTGATGGGGTTTTAACTCGAATTCTGCTTTACAGTGAGTTATTATGTAAAAGTATACTTCATGTGAGAAAAGGTTAACATACAAGACCGAACCAAAATATACCAGGATGAGCATGTCACTATTTCTCAAATCAGCTGGCTGAATTTTATTCATTTCAGTTGAAGAATGGGAAAGTAAGAAACGATTTGAATTAATTTTTAATTATTAAATTCGTTTCGTGTTTTAATTAAAGCATTTAATTAATGATGGACGACTTGTCAGAAGTTGGAACACCTCGAAATGCAAGGAAACGCATTGGTTCTGTCGATAGTATACCAACGGTAATAGATGACCCGCCGAAGAAAGATGGTGAGTTGTTGCGTAATAAGGCCCATGTATAGATCAGGGGCTTCTACTTTTCCAGGGTGGAAAACTTACGACCAGGAGTGCATCGCAGCCACACCTGTATGACGACCTGATTTTTCACTGGTTGGTAGGAAAAATCGCGGGCATAGGTTTTGCTGTGGAAAATTCGTAAGCCTGTATATTCCCTGGTGCGGTAGGGAAAATCTGTAGTGTAAAGTTTGTTTGGAAAACGGGAAAAGTAGAAAATTTAAAAGCTTCCATAGGCACATTATTAATTGTGCACCATACAGGTTATACTGCGCACGCCAATGTCAAAAAATGTTTGACAATTTTAATAGCTAGCTAATTATCGAACACTCTCTAAAAATAATATCCAAAATTATCGTTAACTATAAAAATGACTTACAAAATAAAAGCAAAAGGGAAAATAGCAGGGTAACTTGTACAGTCAATGTTGAGAAACTGGAGGATTTAAAATTTTTCGTGATTTTTAAATTTTTCGTGTGAAAATTTACATTTTCTCGAAAAATTTTAATCTTAGCGGGAAAATTCATCTTTTAGATAGAAATTATAACTTTGTCAGAAACGGGAACTTCGAATTTTGGCGCCAAACATTACATTTTTATTTGCAATTTAAGTTTTGGCGAAAAATTTAAATTTCGGCGGAAACATTCAAATTTTAGCAGAAAAATTCAAAGCTAATCGGGAAATTTAATTTTTTTTCGGTAAATTCTTATTTTGGCTCGAGAAAAAACATACGCTGCCAAAATACCCTGCCATTTTTCACGCATGTCCTAAAAATAACATGCAAAAGCAATATATTTATTTATGCGATAACTCCATGTAATTTTATTGCTATTTTCCAATAATAAAATGGACATTTTTTGACAGTGGCGTGCGCAATATATGTTGGATGGTGCATTGGTAATTTGTGGCGAAAATGGGTAAAATTAATTATACTAATCTCAAAACTCGTATTTAAGGCAATGTTACCGTTGCCTGCTTGGCAGATGCTTAAGCACAAAGTTTGTGTGTCAATGTGTCGTACCATTATATATAACCTAAGCTTGCACCCTGTTATAGATACGCAGTTGCTAATTGACTAGACCTCACCTTGTAATTTGTATCAAAATGTTGGCCAATGTTGCTTTAAAGGGCGTAACAGTAGATTAAGCGTATTCCTAAGCCTACGCCTAAGCCTAAGCGTTGCAAAAGCCTAAGCCTAAGCAAAAAATGTAAGTTAGAATGTAAACTTACTCTTTTTGTAGACTCACCAGAAACCTGGACGCCCCTTAAAGTAACATGGGCCAAAACGTTTATTGTTCTTTTACTGCAGGACGTGCCAAATCCATATGTAAGACGATACTGAAACAAATGTTTTCCAATGTCGGCCTGTGTGTCCTGCTGACACTGTACTGCGTGGGTGGAGCATTCTTGTTCATGGTAAGCGGCTCTCGCGCATTCCTGATATAATTTTGAATGAGGGCAAAGAAATTACAATGAAATTATATAAAAAACAGGTTCCAAATTTCAAAATTAAGCTTATTCCAAGGCTCAAAGGAGAAAAGAATAAATTTAGTGTACGCTCGTAGGCAAATAAAGTGTTTTCGGATATGGTTTAGTTTTTTTACTAGGCGCCAGTTACGGATTTAAACAAGCAGCCCCTGAATGGGTGAGGGAGACGGGGTACGGATGTTTTGCAAGCATCAATTAGATCACCTGCTATTAATAGACAAGATCAAAGGCGGATTTAATGGGCGACAGGAGTGACTGTTCCACCCCTTTGTGATTACAAAATTTTATTGAAGGGTCTCTAAATGTATTCTAACCTATACTTCGACCTCAATCTTTCGAAAATATTTTGTGAACATTCTCAAGGTCTACAGCGCACACCTTAATAGCTGTACCTGGTTATTAATCGTCGAACACTTCACTGCATTAGGTTTTTACTGAAACCTAATTTGAAACCGTAGAAAACTCGTTGGATTGATTTAGAACTATTAAGACTTTTCAATGTCGGTTTATCCACTGATTTCAAAAATGCCATCCGCGTCTCTGAAAGACGTCCGGTTTGTGAGTAATAGCAACCGGAATTTGCGCCCGGTTTTCATTGGCTGCATAACATTAAAAAATGAACCGGCAAAAATTTGCACGTGTGAATAAAGGCTTTACTGAAATACAAAATATATGAATTAAGACTTTGTCCACGATGTTAAGATTTAGGCTTTAGGCAAAACCTTTAGGCAAAGGCTTTAGGCAAAGGCTTACGTTCAGGCATAGATAAGCTGTTTCCTAAGCATAAGCTTATGTCTAACCACAAATGTGGGTTTGCACGAGAGTTCAGATATTTAAATTTGGAACAAAAGTAAAAGATTTTGGCGTTCAAAAATCGAACTGAAAAAAATCATTACAGTAGACCACTGTGGCGTCAACGGACAAAAATTAATGGCAGTCATTTTTATTGAAATAAATCGCTATTTCAAGCGGAATTATTTATAACTGAACATTTATATATTTCAGAGTCTCGAAGAAAAGCACGAAATTCAGCGCAACAATCACACACTGAATATGGTTCAAGAAGTTAGCGTAAAAACCAACGAAATCATTGGCGTTTTGAAACAATACAAAGTAAAAGTCGGACTGTTTCTTAGTTTTTGTTACAATCAATGATTCCTATATTCTCAAATATGCGTACACTGCAAAAAATGGTGAGTCATATTGACTCTCTCCGAAATAGGCTTTTTCTGACTACACAAACTGAGTCAAAGTTCGACTCCGCCCGAGTCAAACTCGACTCAATTTGACTCCATCGGCGTCGAATTTGACTCAGTTTGTGTAGTCCGGAAAAGCCTATTTCGGATAGCGTCAATTTGACTCACCATTTTTTGCAGTGTAGCACCGATTACCAGTTGGTGACAAGCTGTGGTAAAACTTTTGAACCAGTAAATGATGATGTTCAAAATTCAGCACATTTGTTGCGTTTGATTTGTCCTACTTCTGTGTCAATTTTGAGATAATCAGTGATCGACGCTATACGCATTTGATAATTTGGACTCCGCAATCAGGCCCTCGGGAACGAGAATTTCAGGGGTGTCTGTTCACGCACCCCCTATAGATGTAAAGGACTATAAAGGGGCGACAAGTAATTCTGAAGCGATTTAGTTCAAAGTTCAACACATTGAAGACACTGAATCCGACACCAGTAGAAAAAGTTGTTCCCGCATCCGTGGTACAAGGCAACTAAGACACATGAACATTACTAGGTCCAAGCTTAGCCTTAGGATTATATTTAGGTTCCGGATTTTAGGCTTAAGTTTAGGTTTAGTCATAAGTATGCTTTGTGGGAAGACCCTTACAGTGCGCCATGAAATTTATTTAGACATTACACCAAAGCTTTAGCATAACTTAATTCAACTGCTTCAACCAAACCATTGATGAACCACTTTGTTGTTGACAATGCTAACTATTTTAAGCTCTATGGTCAAAAATGCAATCAGAGATGAACGCGTATCTCGTATACTCAAATTGTAATTATGACCGTTAATTCAATTATTTGTTTCAGAACAAAGATTATCATACGGTTAAAGGTAAACAAGCCTTCAAATCTGTCATTGAAAATTATCAGCATTATCTTCATTCGGCAATTAATTCTCATTCGTACAAAGGAGATTTGACGGCGAACGATTTGAGCGATGATTTTACGTTTCCGTCGTGTTTGCTGTTTACCGTCAGCATCATTTCAGTAATTGGTAATGTTTTTGATCGGTATTTTAAGCCGGTTGAGTGCACGAATATTATACAGAGGTTGCTACAACGAGCAACAGGTTGCATATAATACGGTTAAGCCCCATTCACACGTGCAAGTTTGTTGCAGCGAGAACTTGGAGCTGACGGTCAAGCCCCGTTTACACTTGCAAGTTTGTTGCTGCGATAACTTGCAGCTGCAACTTGCAGTTGCAAGTTTTGTCCAAAATCCTGTTCGAAAAAATTGCAGCTGCAAACTATTATTCATTAAGTGATGCCTACGAATTTAGTTCACATGTGTGAATTACCATACAAGTTCAATGAGTTTATTGCAGTCGCTTTCTCGTTGGCTGATGAAAACATGCAAGTTCCGCGTGCAATTTGCAGCTGTTAGTTCTCGCATCAAAAACTTGCACGTGTGAATAGCGCTTTAAACTTATTTCCTCTAAAATTTCTGTAACACAGAACAAAATAGCGAATCTACGACAACTCGTCAACTCGACAACCTGTTACCGAAGCCTGACCGTATTAGTGTAGTCTTGAGCCTAAGCCTAGCGCGGTGCCAAAAACAACGTCTAATCGGATAACAATAACCGGAATAGCACGAAGATAAACAATTTTTGCGCATTATGCTATCCTTCCTTCGAAAAAATATTTCGCAGTTAAGCCTTCAATAAATGAAATATTTGATACGCCACTGGCATGAAATGGTAAAATCTTTTCAGCTTCCCCACTGCTGATTTTTGCAATTATCTTAGAATATGCAATTTCTGCAATTTTTGACTGCAACTTCCATAATAATGCGTACACCAGGTGAAGCCAAAATGCTTCAGTATCCAGGATACCAATGCGTTTTGGCTTCAGTGTCCCTGACACCGAAGCTTTTTTGGCTTTAGTGTCCCGCATACTGAGGGCAAAAAGCTTCAGTAACCCGGACACTGAAGTCAAAAAAATTCTGAAGCTTTTTGACTTCAGTGACCGCGACACTGCCGCCTCAAAAGTCACCTGGTGTACGCATGTTATTGTGGAAATTGCATAAAAATATCAAGTTTGCAACTGGTTACCTTTGCACTAGCAGCAAGCCGTTTCGCAACGGTTTTTAAAAATTCCGTGGACGCAAAAAACTAGACGAGTCGTTGAGTTTACATAAATTCAGGTCTTGCGTATAACTGACGCAATACGCGCATTATTCAATTTTCTACGCCCGCCTGCAACATAATAGGCGTGTTTACGGACCAAAGCTTGTATTCTCAAATGTGTGTAGCACCTAGCACCAGTTAGTGATGATAGGTCCTGTAACGTTGGAACCATCGCATGGTGACATTCGATATTCGACGCATTGTTCGCGTTTGATTTTCCACACTTCTGTACCATTTTTGAAGTCGGCACTTCAGAGGTTCGTCAGTTTGAAAACCTATCGCTAACTGCTGATTGGTGCTATATGCGATTAAGAATACGGGCCCTAGTTTCATCTTGGGTTAAAATTTTGCCTGTAATACACTAAGTATTAACGAGTTATGTGCAAATAACCGATTAGGTTCCTTCCAATTGTTTTGCTAAGCCCAAATCAGTTTCTTGGCCATAGTCTATGAACGAATTTTGGAGTGGAATGATTAGGCACGGTCATGAGAACCTCAAAGCTGCAAAAATTTCCAAATCAAAACATTTTTGGATAAACTGCTGTGCCGGGGCAATATCCAGAAGGACCTATTCTGCATTCTGACTTTAGTTACATCATGTGCATCACCTCTATACACTGTAAATTGTAGTGAGTTGATTTTAGCTCAAAATGAGTTGAATTTACTCAGAAACCTGAGCTCTAAATTAGATCTGTTAAAAACTCTAAATTCTGAATTGTATGAACTTATTCTGAGTTAAAATTAATCAACTATAACCCAGAATTAGTTCAGCTCAGATTGAGTAAATTATTAACTCAGAAATAACCAGAAATAACCAATTGCCTCACTGAGTTGATTAATCAACTCGTTGCAATTTATAGTGAATCAGTTTAATAAACCATTTCAAATATAGCTAATGCGCACAGCATAAGACACGTTTACAGGCGGCAAATATACGATACAGAAAAATGATTTTTGAACGAACGCACGTTTCTGTTGGCGTAACTTTACTATCGCGTTAGTGCACCGCCAATTATGCGAATACGTCAATTTTGGTAACTTCAGTTATTTTACCATCCTGTAGGTTTTGAGCGGTTCAAAACGCGAAAATTTTCAAAATCAAACCATTTTTGACAAACATGCATCTGGATGGTTAACCGAAAAGAAACTCGGGCACTTGAATGATGGATATGTTGCTTTTCAGGTTACGGTCACATTTGGCCGCATACAGAAGTCGGGCAGATCGCTGTGATTCTGTACTCGTTGCTTGGAGTACCGTTGACGTTGATGTTTTTGACGAACGTTGGCAACGGATTGGCGTCTGGAATTCGATGGAGCTGGGAGAAAATCATTCGATTTATCAAGCGTAAACGAGGCACTGGAACTCATGACGAAGATGTAAGATGTCTATACACTGCAAAAAATGGTTAGTCAAATTAACTGTCTCCGAAATAGGTTCTGCGGGACTACACAAACTGAGTCAAATTTGACTGCGCCAGACTTAAATGCGACTCATTGAGTGGCACGTTTGACTCACGCGGAGTCCAATTTGACTCCGATTGTGTAGTCCTGTACAGCCTATTTTGGAGAAAGTCAATTTGAGTCACCATTTTTGCAGTTTATGGTGTAGCTGAAGTCGGTACTTTTCAATAAGACAGTTTCAGTGGACTTTACCAAGTGAGTTTAAAAGTTTACTTGGGGCCCGAAATTTTTTACGAAGATTCAGCACCCCAACCCTTGTCTGGCTGACGGCGACATCACTGTAAATTCCAACGAGTTGATTAATCCACTCAGTGAGAGAATTAGTTATTTCTGGTTGTTTCTGAATTAATAACAATAAATATTAACTCATTGTGAGTTGATTTCTGGCTGAGTTAATTAATTAACTCATAATGAGTTCAAACAATTCACAATTCTGATGAATTAATTCAGAGCTCAGACCTCTGAGTGGATTCAACTCATACTGAGTTAATACTCAATTCACTTGAATTGATACAGTGATGCTGCTAAAACAGATTCCGTTAGCGACACAATCCATTCTACTCAACAGATTATTTGCGTTTGAGCGAAAGATTTCATTGTCATGATACCATTGTAGTAACCATGAGACAGAGACGTAGCCTCAGGTCCGCAGCCAGCTCACTTTGCTAGACGGGCTAAAAAATGTTCAGAAGGGGCATTACTGTATTGACCCGAATAAGACGGGGGTAATAAGAGGGGTGTTGGTCCCCATTTTAGGTCAGAATCAATAGAAGTCCGTATCCCTAATAAGAGTCCGTAAGCGGATAGAGTCCCTAAACCCTAATTAGAGTCCATAAATGTCAATTAACTCTAATATTAGCGCATAACTCACTACAGGACCAAATAATATTTTGAAACCTTGTATTATCGCTCAAGCTGTTGACACAAGACAAATAAACGTTTTATTCAACGGATAATTGCAGTACCGGATAAATCAGTAACGAAGGGCGGCGGAGCGTGTGTTAAAAATTAATAACAGTCCGTAATCGAATAACAAGGGGGGTACCCACTGGAGAGGCCAAATAAATATCATCCCCCTCTTATTCGGGTCTCTACAGTAAAGGGTTTTAAGTGAGTTACAATCAAGGTTGAAAATCATCCGGGGGGGGCAAAAAATTTTCCAGGTGAGCTGAGCGCCCCTTGGTCTCCACTTGGCTACGGACCCGCGTAGCCCGAATTTTAGTTCAATAGAATATAACCTCATTAATAAGAAATGTTTTCAATTCGATAATTTAGAACGTTATTATAGAGAGTGCTAAAAGTGTATTTTCCTGTCCTTTCACAAATTTCGGCAGGGAATACTCTGTGCCGTAGCAGAAAGGGGCAGGGCTCCTTAAGCTCCAAAATGGGGGCCCCAAACTCACGAGCGAAGCGAACGAAACGCCAAACACATTTTAAGACTTTGGCGGTTTTGTTTCAACCGGTTAGGATGGGTGCCCCGTTAGAGGTGTGGGTCCCAAATGGTGGGTATAGTGAGTGGCTGCTCCGGCCCTGGGAATATGTCTTTCTGGAATACGTCATTGCTATCGAGTAGGATGCCATATTTAAGGCCAAAAACTAATAAATTTTTAACAACAACATTTTCCACAGGAATATTATAGCTAAATTGAAATCTAACCCTACGTTAACGTCGTTTTTAGTGCGTCACTCGTGGCGAAGATGGTAAAATTCGAGTTCCAATATGGGTTACGCTGTGCGTATTAACGTTATTCATACTTTTGGGTACGTTTTGGCACTATACATTGTAAATTGCAATGAGCTGAATAAAATCAAACTCAGCTAGTGAGTTAGTTTTTTTTCTGACTTAACAACAATAAGCATTAACTCACTGTGAGCTGAGTTGATTTTCACTGTCACAGTGATTTGATTTTTGGTGAATTGATGAGTTAACTCAAATTAAGTTGAATCAAGTTACAATGCTGAGTTCTGATTGTTCCTACTCATACTGAATGATTCAACTCATTCTCAGTTAAAATCAACTCACTAGAATTTACAGTGTAACGTTATTCAGTGTAAAGTGTACCAGCTTAAAATTTGTAATATCGTTAAATTAGATTTAGAAGATTGATCGAATGGGCCATGTTAACTATAGGGGCCTGCCTACTACAAAGTATAAGTCTAAACCGAAGTCTAAGCCTAAAACAAGCTATAATCTTAAGTCTAATCTTGAGCTTCCCATTGTCCATTACCCCACTGTCTCTGCGTCTTACAGTGGACAGCAGAGGTGTAAGTGGGTAAAGTTTTTTTACCCGCGCTTCGCTTTACCCGCGCAAATATTCTTCGCCTGTTACCCGACTTTACCTGCACAAAATTCCTTTACCGTTCCCCGCCATTACTCGCCTTCATTTTTTCTTCTGCGGTCAATACAATTGTGTAATTTTACAGTGAATTGAATTATCCCTAAGTAGGCTTCTATACTTAGTCCAAGCTTAATTGTAGTCTTATGCTTACGCCGAAGCTTTGGCTTAAGAATAAACATATATATAATATTTTTTGGAATTTCTACATCCAGGCACAATCTTTTTCTCTTTCGTTGAAAAATGGTCATTTATTACTTCAATATATTTCATTATTCAAACGATTACAACTGTCGGATTCGGAGATTACGTTCCCGGTGAGTTATTCTACGTCCATATTTAAGGAACTTGATTTTCGACCCTGATCTCAAACCCAAATTCAATGATAAACAAGTCCGGCTGGGATCATCTCTTTGTTTCAATTGCTAACCGAGTCGTTCTTTAAACCAAGAGAGCATAATACAAGAGTGTGCAACTTTTGAGGTTCCGCATGGTACACACTGTACCGCCGGGCGTTGCGTATTTGGCTCACACGCCCTTGTTTAGAGTGGGAAGTCGTTGTCCCATGCAATAACCCTAAATTAGATTAATGGCGGAGTAGTTTTGTTGCCGCAAACTCAAAGTGTCATGCGCTGCAAAAAATGGTGAGTCAAATGGACTCTCTCAGAAGTAGTGTTCTACGGAACTACGCAAACTGAGCCAAATTCGACTCCGCCAGAGTCAAACGTGAGACTCAGTGAGAGTCGAATTTGACTCTGGCGGAGTCGAATTTGCCTCAGTTTGTGTAGTCCCGTAGAGCCTGCTTCTAAGAGAGTCAATTTGACTCATTATTGTAGCAGTACGCTTAGCACAGGTTGTACCCTTGTCTAAATAAAACCGGGGTAGTGCCAAAACCATAACACGTGATTTCCATTTATAACAGTACATAAAGACACTTAAAATCAATCTTTTGTCTTTTATTTCTAATCAAAATTGGTGAGAATTTTACTCTTACAAAATTGACGTCATGAATTTCAAATATTACCAGTTTGAATTTTTTTAGAAACTTTAAAAAAATGTAAGACCAAAACGTTTAAATTTCAGGTTTACACAACCTCAAATCCATAGGTGGTCAACTGGTATTGGTTACTGCGTCAGTGTACATCGTTGTCGGCTTAGCAATGTTGTCAATGAGCTTAAACTTAATGATTGAGGTATAAAACGGATTTTGTTAATTTTTCTTTCGTTTTAATTTTAAAATTTTAAATTTTGGTTAAATACGTCGGGTATTTTGCTACAACATAATCAATAGCGTTAATGTGAAAGACCAGGAAGGTATATTCTTGTGCACTGTACACTGCAAAAAACGGTGAGTCAAATTGAGTTTTTCCGCAATAGGCTTTTCCAAACTACACAAACTGAGTCGAATTTGACTCTGGCAGCAGTTGTATTTTGACTCAGTTAGTGTAGTCCGGAAAAGCCTATTTCGGAGAAAGTCAATTTGACTCACCATTTTTTGCAGTGTATTAGGTTAATAGGTTCAACGAAACAACAGATGACGTATCTACTCAACCATGTTAGAGACAGTGCCGGATCAAACAAGAGTGGGCGTGCCAAAATTCTAGGCTGGGGACCCCATGCGATGACCAAATTATTTTTAAAATTCTGGTGAATATTAACCGGCTATTTTTTGTTGAAAATTTTGTTAAGGCGGGGGGTCCCTCGTTCGCATGACCCCTGCAAATAGACGTATATACAGAGGCGGATTCAAAAATTGTTGCCGGGGGGGCGGGCTGGCAAATGTTATGAAACGCAAAAAGGGGGCCAAAAAAACACAAAAGAGGGCCCCCCCCCCCCCCCCCCCCCCCCCAAAATTGTTCAAACCAAGTTACATTTTTCTATCAGTATCGTTCACATTAAAGTATGAAAGGTTAATTCGCAGAGGAAACACTGTCTTAACTATTGAAATTGAAACAAAAGCGACCATTGTTTAAAATATGGCTAATATTGTATAGTTAGCATGGTCAAAAACACGATAACTTTTGACAAGAATATATATACAACTGGTTATATCCGGCGTAGGAAACAATGTACCCGACGCGCGTTGCGTTTTTGCCTCATGACCTTTAGTTACGGGGGTACTTTTTACCAGTGTTTACAATTCGAACTAAAAGCTAAAATCCGCTTTTCATGTGCTGCAGGTTAAAGTAATTATCAACCCGACCTTAGAAACAGGAAGATCGGGCAGAAATGCAAACTATCATCGACTCTTGATCTGTATAACTTTTTTAACCGTTTCTTGTATCGATTATATAACCAGACAAACAACTACTAATTAAATACTGTATACGTGCGATAAATGCGCAGTATATAGCGTTTAAAAATTATTTGGTTTGCGGCAATATACTTTTGTTGACGTGCCGGCGCCGTCCGTCACTGTGCGGCGTCGTGCGTCACTGTGCGGCGTCGTCCGTCACTGTGCGGCGTCGTCCGTCACTGTGCGGCGGCGTTCGTCACTGTGCGGCGTCGTCCGTCACTGTGCGGCGTCGTCCGTCACTGTGCGGTGTCGTCCGTCACTGTGCGGCGTCGTCCGTCACTGTGCGGCGTCGTCCGTCACTGTGCGGCGTCGTCCGTCACTGTGCGGTGTCGTTTGTCACTGTGCGGTGTCGTCCGTCACTGTGCGGTGTCGTCCGTCACCATGCGGAATCGTACGCAAATAATTCACGTACGATAACGTATGGTGACGGACAGTAACGGACGGTGCGGACGGGTGACAGACGGCACCAGACGTCAAAGTATAGCGTAACCGTAAGGCGTATTTATATTACAAAATTTAAATAACAATTCAAACCTCGTTCGTGCCCGAACGGCAAACTCCTGCAGCTGAGTGGTGAGAGTGCACGCCTCTGCCGAGAGTCATGTGATTCGAATTCCAGCTTAAAATATGGATTAGAGATGAAATAGAAAATATTCATGCGAAAAAGGTTGAATTGCATTCTTCATGTTTGCAGGGAATCAAAAGTGGAATTGCCGGTATTTCTGAAAAATTCAAACGCACGAAGAAAGAACCTGAACCAGAACCTGATTACAGGAACGTAGTAGACTACGATATTGGCATACTTTGAAAACTTTTTTTATAATATTTGACAGATCTAAACTAATATTAATGCGCTCTGTGGTATACTACACGGTAAATTCCAGTGAGTTGATTTTAACTCAGAATGAGTTGAATCACTCAGTCTGAGTTAGGACTATGCGAACTCACAATTGTGAATTCATTCTACTCCTTCCGGTTAAATTCATCAACTGCTCCGGAGTCAACACAGAAAATCAACTCAATTCACATTGAGTTAAAGTTTACTGTTATTAACTTAGAAATAATTTACTTTCCGTCTGACCTGATTAATTAACTCATTGGAATTTTATATACAGTGTACTGTTTAGGTACAATATCTTACGACATTTTTGTTACTCAAACATTAATTTTTTAGCACAACTGAAAATTCTACAAAACAATGCTTGCATAATTTTTATTCATAAATTTTTTCAACGATTTCTATGACGTAAATTTCATACGCGGATAAATCTAGAAATAATTGACTTTTTAGTTTTTCAAGGTGTCCAAAATAGATAATTATTATGAAATGCTTAGTCAATATATGCAAATTCGACTGCAGAAACGTCTTATTCAATTTTTTTGCAACTGGATAGTATCCAAACATTGCCGAATATCTTTAAATACTCTTCGACGATTTTATGTTTCAGTGTTGCAGGTACAATAAACAATATAGTGACGACACGTTTTGTTCTATTACCGGCCCATTTTACTTTAAGGTGCGTCCAGGTTTCTGCGGGTCTATAAACGAGTAGGTTTATATATTCTAGATTACTCTTTTTGTTTAGGCTCAGGTTTACGATTATGCTTCCGTTTTATGGCATATGTTTCGTCATAGGCTTGTACTTAGGTTTAGGCTTAGACTTACTAGTCAGGCCGGTACAGTTAGCAGTTGCCAACATTTTTAGGCGATTTCAACGCTTGCAATACATTTGACTTTGGACATACACTGTGAAATACACATTAACTATTTCCAACCGTAGACCAATCGCAAATATAGTGGTTTAAACATTCACCATGCCCCTATACCGAGGAATATGCGATGGGCGCTCTGATAATACTTGTGTTGGCAATTTAAACGTTGTTGAACCACATTTTCGCCTGGCAACCTTAATCCAAAATGCAAACGTTTTCTAAATTTTAACGGATTTTTCCTGGTTTTAGCGCTTGCCAGCATCCGGGCTGTTACCCCGCAGTCCAGCGCGGGTTGTGTTATTTTTGTGGACTTTACGACGCTGTTTTCAAAGCCCTTTTTCAGTTTTCAAGTGATGTTGTTAGTGGCTAATAACTATTAACAGCTTAAACACTCAATGCCGTTTTCACTCAAAAAGCACAAGGGTACTTTACGTCTTCAAGCGTGCCAGTTCAATGACAAACTGGCACGGTGCAACCGGAATTCCGGTTCCGGTAAGGAAATCCGGTATTGTTCATTATCCGGTTCCGGTAAAAAAATCCCGGTATTTATTCACTGGGATTTTGTGGTATTTTCGATATTGAAAATTGTGCTCATTCGAACATTTAACAAAAATTTGAATATTATTCTAACTTATTTTTCTAAAATTGTCTGAGCGTGGGTTGCCAAAATTTCAAATTCGTGTCACACTTTATAATTGATCATACATTTCCAGCTGCTGCATTTGTTTCAGGATTTTGTCATCCTAACCGGTGTGTTTACATCGTTCAAAGCGATAAAATAGCGTTAAAAATGAATGTTTCGTTAACAAGAATTTTTTGTTTTCTGGTTGCGGTATTTTTTAACTTTCCGGTTACGGTATTTTATAGTTCCGGTTGCACCCTGCAAACTGTAGATGGGCGAGATACCTAACGTCCTCGTACAACTGTCGGCGTTCATGGGTCACATCATCGACACTGCCCACACTTTTACGGATCGGCTGAAGTACGAATCCACCTGGGATTCAAGAGACTACGGCTTCCCGATTCGTCAATCCTGTGACGATTTTCAAAGACTTCGAAGTTCACAGCCAGCGATCAACTGTTTCAAAACAAGACAGAACCTTAATATCGCTCAGCCACCGCATAAACAGTGTCAGAATGTAACCTTAACAGCTTTGAATGAAATCAAACGGCGAAGCAATTACCAGTACTAAATTAGGCAAACTAACCAACCGACAGGTAAACAACGGCACCTGGCTGGCTGTCTATGCAACGGACCAAATTCAAGTCAACGCAATCGTGGTCAACCACAGCGAAGCAACGCGAATCAACAGCGGAAGACGTCAAATGCTTCTGCTACAATCAAACTGACTACTGCTTCAATCGGTGCCGCAACCCATCACACGATCAGCCAGCGACAAACCAACAACCGAACAACAAAGCTTGTATAGACGCCCAAACAACGGCCTATGTAAAGATCACGGGCGGAACGTTTTTCTGTGGGACTAGAATAGAATAAACTTAAAGCTTTAAAGGATTGTTTTTGCTTGGCTTAGGCTTAGGCATAGGCTTAGGAATATGCTCATTCTTACGCTTAGGTTTACGGTTAGGCTTAGGCTTAGGAATGTGCTTATAATACTGTTCCGCCCTTGTTCTTTACATTGGCCCAAACAACTAGCGTTAAAACAATGAACAAAATCGCATCGCTAACAAAAGCAACAGCGGCAAGCAAGTACACAACTAGCAGTCCGGTAGAAGCCATGGCAATCACGGCCAATGTTACTTTTAGGGGCGTAGCAGTAGATTAAGCATATTTCTAAGCCTAAGCCTAAAGGTAAAGCAACAAATTGTAATCTAGAATCTAAACCCAGTTTTTTATAGACCCACCAGAAACCTGTACGCCCCTTAAAGTAACTTGGGCCGCAATCACAATGGTCAGCGTTGAAACCAGCGACTTCGACACCCTCATAATTGTCAATTGAACGCTCCAATCGTCCTTTTGGGCGACATTGAAGTGATACTGCCGCCCGTAACCCGTCTCGTGATGTGAGAGACAGTTGTTTCAGCAACTACATTGCTCACTGTGTACGAAGCAACTTTTTCAGTGCTACCACTATTATCACAACCCTGTCAAAAAGGTTCGGTTACGCCCCGGCACTCAACTACAATCAACAGAGCATCTTATGGCCGCTACTACCCTGCAAAAAAACGGTGAGTCAAATTGACTTTCTCCGAAATACGCTTTTCGAGACTACACAAACTGAGTTAAATTCGACTCCGCCAGAGTCAAACGTGCGACTCAAGTGGAACACCAGCCCAAACCGGGGGGCACCCCGGCGCCGCGCCCGCACCCGCCCAAAAAAAAAACTCTCTCAAAGGCGTCAGTCCACGCGATATCCGCATTCCTGGGACCCAGAGTTGAAGGGAAACAGTATTGCTTGTTCCTGGGACCCAGAGTTAAAGGGAACCAGTATTGCTTGTTCCTGGGACTCAGAGTTGAAGGGAACCAGTATTGCTTGTTCCTGGGACCCAGAGTTGAAGGGAACCAGTATTGCTTGCCCCTGGGACCCAGAGTTGAAGGGAACCAGTATTGCTTGTTCCTGGGACCCAGCGTTGAAGGGAACCAGTATTGCTTGTTCCTGGGACCCAGAGTTGAAGGGAACCAGTATTGCTTGTTCCTGGGACCCAGAGTTAAAGGGAACCAGTATTGCTTGTTCCTGGGACCCAGAGTTAAAGGGAACCAGTATTGCTTATTCCTGGGACCCAGAGATGAAGGGAACCAGTATTGCTTGCCCCTGGGACCCAGAGTTGAAGGAAACCAGTATTGCTTGTTCCTGGGGCCCAGAGTTGAAGGGAACCAGTATTGCTTGTTCCTGGGACCCAGAGTTGAAGGGAATCAGTATTGCTTGTTCCTGGTGCCCAGAGTTGAAGGGAACCAGTATTGCTTGTTCCTGGGACCCAGAGTTGAAGGGAACCAGTATTGCTTGTTCCTGGGACCCAGAGTTAAAGGGAACCAGTATTGATTGTTCCTGGGACCCAGAGTTGAAGAGAACCAGTATTGCTTGCCCCTGGGACCCAGAGTTGAAGGAAACCAGTATTGCTTGTTCCTGGGGCCCAGAGTTAAAGGGAACCAGTATTGATTGTTCCTGGGACCCAGAGTTGAAGGGAACCAGTATTGCTTGCCCCTGGGACCCAGAGTTGAAGGAAACCAGTATTGCTTGTTCCTGGGGCCCAGAGTTGAAGGGAACCAGTATTGCTTGTTCCTGGGACCCAGAGTTGAAGGGAACCAGTATTGCTTGTTCCTGGGACCAAGAGTTGAAGGGAACCAGAATTGCTTGTTCCTGGGACCCAGAGTTGAAGGAAACCAGTATTGCTTGCCCCTGGGACCCAGAGTTGAAGGGAACCAGTATTGCTTGCCCCTGGGACCCAGAGTTGAAGGAAACCAGTATTGCTTGTTCCTGGGGCCCAGAGTTGAAGGTAACCAGTATTGCTTGTTCCTGGGACCAAGAGTTGAAGGGAACCAGAATTGCTTGTTCCTGGGACCCAGAGTTGAAGGAAACCAGTATTGCTTGCCCCTGGGACCCAGAGTTGAAGGGAACCAGTATTGCTTGCTCCTGGGACCCAGAGTTGAAGGGAACCAGTATTGCTTGTTCCTGGGACCCAGAGTTGAAGGGAATCAGTATTGCTTGTTCCTGGGGCCCAGAGTTGAAGGGAAACAGTATTGCTTGTTCCTGGGACCCAGAGTTGAAGGAAATCAGTATTGCTTGCCCCTGGGACCCAGAGTTGAAGGGAACCAGTATTGCTTGTTCCAGGGACCCAGAGTTGAAGGGAACCAGTATTGCTTGTTCCTGGGACCCAGAGTTGAAGGGAACCAGTATTGATGTTCCTGGGACCCAGAGTTGAACGGCTACAAGTTGTGGCTGCAGGACTCGAATAACCTAAATTCTCACACCCAGTATGTTCTCCTGCCAAAATAGGCTCACATAGGCTGAGTTCCGTACGCGTTTTTGCAAATACGCGATCAAGGTGCTCATCAACTAATACTTTAATGCATTTCATTTTTACGCCAATCATTATGTTTAGGTTTAGGCTTAAGGTTTCCATTATGTTTAGGCTTAAGGACACTGTCTATTGACCAGTTATCGGGCTACGAATATTGTTGCAAATTCACTATAATTCTACAGCAAAGATGTTAGCGTTAAATTGATTCCTTCGAACCACTTCAGCTACTAATTTAAATTAAAGTAAGGTGTCTCGCTAAACGTCAATCAAAATTTCAACTTGTAACCTTTTGATTGTGTTTACATTTGCAACTTTAAAGCTTCGTCTACTTGTAATTTTAAATGTTTTAGGTGTCTCTACCAACGATTGTAAACTCGACATACAGGTTTGACAAGTAGTCAGAGAGTAGGGTTCAAAGTTTGGAAATTTTGACGCGTCCTGGTGTGTGATTTGTCCAAGATTTTTTGCTCATATGATTAATATTTTACTGTTACAGTAAAAGTCGATGTCATACAATCATGTATATTTTATTAATTAAATCTGCGAACATTGCCCACGTCAGGTAAAACATTTATTACGCTGGGTTTCTTGAAACCGTACTTATGTATTTACTTTAGTTATACTTTTACTTAAATCGCCGATTTAAGTGAATGCTTAAATTATCGAGCAAAAACAAATAAAGGCCAAATGTCAGCCATTGTCGTAACTAGAGAATAATAGTTTTGCTTCATATTAAAGGATGCACAATAAATCTACAATTTACATTCGACCAAGGTTTACATGCCTCAGCGGTTAATCTGTTACATAGCAAATTTAGCCATCGACTTCAATATTTACTTAACTTAAAGTACGCTTTTTTAAAAAACGACAAAATGGTTAAGTAATTGCTTAGCGCGTACTAAGTCGTACTTAAATACGGTTTCAGAAACCCCAATCATTGTAAATTTGTTACCATTAATAGAAGAATATACAAATGGGGGGATATTAATATATAGCCTCTCCCAAGCGCAGTTAGTTTCCTGTTGGGTTCGAAACGACCAGAAAAATTGATCGCTTACTTACACTCGCTTGTGAAAATATTTTGCACGCGTTTGTCCACTCACTACTCAAAGTACTGGCAGTGTCTCTGACTGACGTGAGACCCTGTCAGCAGTTATAGTTTCTTTTTGTTCTTGTCGGTTCAATCATGGAAAGTATGGCTAGGTTTTTCATTTTGAGAGAAACAGAGATCTTCAGAAACGATATTTTGCCGGATTAGGTATAGGAACTGGAATTAGAACTTCTTTGCAGGAACCGGAATTGGGAATACTTTTTGCATCATCGAGAATTACAATTGGATTTTTTTTGAAAACTTACTAAAAATGATTTAAGTGAAAATTGTCAGCTATTTCATTATTAAGTTTATGTGAAAACATATCAGAAACAGTTTTTTTTTTAACAAAACTAAACTAATTGCAAAAGCATTCGCTTCGAAATAAAAAATTTTAACAACAAAGTTTCCAATATTCAAATAATAATTTGCCACAAAACCATAAAAATTCCGGTTCCTGCATTTCTGAATGCAGAAACAGGAACAGAAACAGGAATTGAATTTTTATACGAATTCCGGCCGGAACAGGAATTCCAGTTGGATCATAGCACACCAGGTAACCAGGTCTAAAAGTTTGACAAGCAAGCACAATAATGGGTCATCCGCGTTATACTGTCTACGCCACTGTAAAAAATTGTCCACCCACTTGTCTGCAAGGGAGGTACAAAACATGGGATATTTGGACTTTCCAGAGAGCATACATATCTAGTCAGTTATGGCGGTAGTCCCTTCGGAGAGTGTAGGGACAATGTGGACACTGTTTTGACACAGAGTCTGACAGTAAGAGTTCCTTCGGACAGACTCTTTATAATTGCTTAACGGAGTGCCTTCGGACAGACTTTGTGTTATGCAATAAGCGAATGTCCTTCTGACAGAATCAGCACATAACAGCTATCATTTCTACAACGTATTGGCAAAATGGCATCTGCATGTGCGATAGTGTGACAAAGTGTACGCCGTTCAGAGGGACTCTCTGTTTTTAGTCGGGTGTACGCATAGTGTGGGTGACTTTTGGATACATAATTCATAAACACTGGAATCAGGAACTTAGGGACTCGCATGTGGGTACATTTTTTTACAGTAGCGTCGACAGTATAACGTGGATGACCCATAAACGTGAAAAGTGTCTTGACTTTTCCATTTTTATTCTACAGCGTGTATAAGTACCTTTGTTGGCTCTTGCCGGAAATTTCATGATTATAGATTTCTGTACATCCACCATGTATGTGTTCTTGTGTTCCATGTCTTTACAATTAAAACGCATGATTTCGGATGTTTCATGATTTGGAATGTTGAATTTGTGTCAGTAGCCAAAATCCTGACCAGGGTCTTTAATGGGTAGTAGCTTGTCACATGAGTAATCGGTCAACCACTCATGTGTTACGCTGGATACTGTGTCTGCGTCACAGGTTCAGTGACAGTTAGATCGAATTGAACTGGTGTTCAAATATTATAACTTTGTGTTCAAAATGGTATTTCTAAAAAGTGCCTCTCACAGTCGTTATAAAACAACGAAAATTTTCAAAACAGATGACACTAAACTATAGTCTGATTCAAACCACCACTTTCAAACATCGGAATATGTAACAAAAAACATTTCAAAGAACACTACATTTTATTATGCAAATATTATTTCTATCACTGTAAATTCCAATGAGTTAATCAACTCAGACGGAAAGTTAATTATTCCTGAGTTAATAACAATATACTTTAACTCACTCTGAGTTGAGTTGATTCTCACTCTGAGTTGAGTTTATTCCGTCAGCGTTGCCTAATTAAATCATATTGAGTTGAATCAACTCAGAATTATGACTTCTGATATCAACTCACTGGAATTTACAGTGATAAAGGAAAATAAGTCAATATCAGTTGTGGCTTTAGCATACCTTCATTGTCTAAACCCGGTCATATTTTTCAAACGTCTCCTAACTAAACTTTTTAGCGTTTCAATTGGAACATTTCGAAAAGTTTTTTTAGGCAAAATATACATTTAATGAACCAGTTTTAATAATCGTAACCCAACCACAATATACCTAGCACAAATCTAAACAATATATGACGTATGTATTTTATTTTCGTTCAACGATAGCAGCGGAAAGACAAATTAATATTTTGTTTATTACTTCTACTTACACTCTAGTAAGCGGTAGACAAAAAAGCGGTTTATTTCAAGTCTAGCATATTGATATTCAGTCAGAAGTCGTAATTTTTAATTTGTTAAAAGCTACTGATGATGTTTAATGTATTGGTGCCTTTCAGGTAATCTTTGACTGTTTCACTGGTGTAATTTTCATTTTAGCGAGCAAATATATTGAGATTACGAATTAAAAACTATTTTTGCCGTTCTTAATCTAAGACTACTACACATTGTACTTTCTGTTTAGTTTGACTGTTGTTCCTCGTGGTTAAATGACAAAATGAAAATCCGTGTTTACAGTTTGATTTTGAATTTGTAATATTTTTTGACGAGCAAAAAAAATACTTTTAATACGGCCAAAAACTAATTCGGTCTTAGTTTCGCTTCAGTGTAAAGTTTTGAATTTAACTTTTGTTGGATATCCAATTTATTATTTCTTAAAGTTAATCACGTAATGTGCGGTTCACGTGATAAACACTGGTGCAGCTTGGAACACGTTTTGTTTACATTACAATAGTGGATAACATATTGTCTGCTTGTTGTGATCCGCTATCAAATTCAAAAAATTCAAATTGTATTCTGATGTGATATTCACTGTTTGTACTGCTGTATCGTATGACACTCGAAATATTGTGTGTCAATATCAATGAAATGTTTCAAAATGTCTACAACGTTGTGGAAAACTAGTTTGATTGTCCTGCTGAATGTCTTGTAAAATTAGGAATATATTTTGAAAAAAATTGGGCCCGCATAAATATCCCCTGGTTTTATATGACACACAGCTATTTGTATTCGATGATCGGTTGAGATCAGTGATTTGTAAGCCAGTATCATGTGACATTTTCATTTTGTCGTCGTACCCGCTATTTAGATTGCAACATTTCACGTTGACGCCGAATCAACATGGACAAAACAAAATTTTGTTAGCAATTTTATTTATTTTGTAGACAGTCATTAGTATTTTCAAATAGTAAACGCCTGATGTGTTAAGCCATCCAGACAATACATCACAATGTTATAGTCGGTTTATGTTACACTTCAAAGCATGCCGTTTTTTCGTGGATCTACAACTGAACAGGCTTTTTAGGCTTAATATAGACTAAATTTTTGCGTGTAAGCTTTATCCTGAGGTTTCTGTACTATGATTTAGCTACTATTTGCTCAAACAAGTACCGTTAGCGACTTTTGACGTGAGTACTTAAATGCTAACTGCAACAAATTATTATTGTGGTTTTAGTTTACATGTTTGCAAATACCACGAAACTGTTTGAACCGTTTCCAAAAAATGGCAATTTTTAAAACTTGAAATCACGGGATTCGAAACTTATTTTCCAAAACAGATATTCATTTGTGGATAAATTGCGTTAAGATGATTAATCAACTCAGAGAGAAAATTAGTTATTTCTGGTTATTTTTCAGTTTACAACAAGAAACGTTATTAACTCGCTCTGAGATGATATAATTAACTTAGAATGAGTAAAATAAAATTCAGAATTCTGAGTTGTGAAAAACCTGAAATTCAGACCTCAGCCCTTGGATTCAACTCTCGTTCTGAGTTAAAATCAACTCAGTAAACTTTACAGTGTAGCTTGAAAACATCTGTTGAAAACGTCAAAGCTAATGTATAAAACAGGGCCTAACAGTAGTATTTATAAGCATATTCCTAAGTGTAACCCAAGCGTAACAAGGAGCTTACAGCATAAAGCTTTAAGTTTAAGCAAAAATATTAGTCAAAAGCTTAAGCTTACTCTATTGCAGTACCGCAGAAAAACATTCCGTCCCTGATCTTTACATCGGCGAAAAGTTTAACAAAACGTTAACGCTTGGTCATACTTTTTAACAATCACGAAAAATTGCTGTTGTTTTTGTTTACAGAAAAGTGTTTTCGCAGCTATGGTTTAACCTTAATTGTCATTACTTTGAAATTAATAACCGTTAAAGTTTAGTTTCGAGTTTAGCAACCGATAAGCGCTGAGCATCATGGCAGTCATTCGGTCTCAACGCCGTGGATCCAGCGATAGCATAGAACAAACTAAGAATGGTGCGTTAATTTAATTAAAATATTGTAAAAAGTTGCATTGGCAGCATCAGGAGATGCTATACCTTCGAACGAAGATTGAAAAAAATTAGCAGCCATTTGTATAATATTTATGACTTAACCTGTTGGTGTACTGTAGTGACCCGAATAGGAGGGGAGTAAGAAGAGGGGGTTCGCATTTTGAGTCCCAATCAATACGAGCCCGTATCCCTAATAAGGGAGCGTAAGCGGATGCTAAACCCTGATTAGGGTGTAAAATCAATTGTTTCTTATTGTAGTGCATAAATGACTCCAGGACCAAATAAAGTTGAGTTCGAAACGGTAAAGCGTACTTAAGTTTTGAAAGTACATTCCTATAAGTATAACTTTGCATTATCGTTTAAGCTGTTGACACAAGACAAATGATGCAAGGCAAAAAACGTTTAATTCAACGTATTGTTGCAATACCGGGTATATATCAGTAGCGAAGGGTGGCGAAGGGCGAGTTGAGAATAAATAACAGTCCGTAAGCGAATAACAGAAAGTACCCTATGGAGAGGCCAAATAAATATCAGTCCACCCCTCGTATTCGTGTCACTACAGTATTGGGGCTCTGCTTTTGGCTTTGGCCGATCGGAAGAGTCTAAGCTTACATACAACACATGAAAACAAGCTGTACCCAGAAGTAAAACTTTCTTATCAGATTGAGCGTTGACAAACATTAAATAATGATTTTGTTCTACGGGAATTTGAAAATTCCACCATTTTAATTACGTAATTTGTAAAATACGCAAAAATATAACAACGGCGGAATTTGAGAAATTTTATATGTCGCAAACAATTATTTTTATTTAAAAATACGATTTGGTTAGACTTTTTATGCTTAATTTAAGTTTGGACAAAAATTTATTATGGGCACAGTTTACAGCGTTTATTAGGTACAATATATCGAAAACTCAATGGCTGGGTTTCTGAAACCCTACTTAAAAGTACGACTCAGTAATCAGTATGTGCTAAGTAATTACTTAACCATTTTGCCGATTAAAATATCTTACATAAACTGAAGTAAATACTTAAGTAAAATTTCAGAAATTCAGTCACTGTGTTATTTTATTGTACTTTCAGTTTCGCTGTTCAAAAGAATTATGCGATTTCTGTTTTCATCTTTCGGACTGTGTATATTGCTGACGCTGTACTGCGTTGCTGGCGCATTTATTTTTCGCGTAAGTTCAAGTCAAAAACAGTTTAGTTTAGAAAATACAGAAGATTTTGCAAAAATACAAAACCGTTGAGGTCAAAATCTATAGATACTAATAGTTAATAAACATTAAATATCGATTACACTGTGAATTTCAGTGAGTTGATTTTAACTCAGAATGAGTTCAATCACTCAGTCTGAGTTAGGACTATCAGAACTCAGAATTGTGAGTTTATTCAATTCATTCTGAGTTAATTAATCAACAGACCCAGAGTCTACTTAACTGAATCAACTCAACTCAGAGTGAGTTAATGTATACTGATTTTAATTCAGAAATAACTAACTCGCTATCTGAATTGATTAATCAACTCATTGGAATTTACAGTGTATTATCAAAAGCAAACCGTACAAAAAATTCAAACATAACTTCACAATACAGACATTAATAACAAGTCATGAGGTCGCAACAACACTGTCAATTTTAGTGAGTTTGATTTTAACTCAGAATAAGTTGAATCACTCAGCCTGATAGTTAGGACTATAAGAACTCAAAGTTTTTATTTGATTCTTCAGAGTCAACTTAACTCAGAGTGAAAATCAGCTCAACTCAGAATGAGTGAAATGTTTACTTATTTTAATTCAGAAACAACTGAACTCGCTTGAAACATATTCGTTTCATGCTGAAACCATTTCCAAAACGTATTTTTATTTTCTTGCTATAGTTTGAGAAATAACTATCTGCATTTAAAGAACATGAGAGATCAGCAAGGTCTGTTCCAACTTTATGGAGCAAAAAACGTTTTAATTGACTACACTGTAAATTCCAATGAGTTGATTAACCAACTCAGCGAGGGAACTAGTTATTTCTGGTTATTACTAAATAACAGTAGATATTTACTCACTCTAAGCTGATTTAATCCCGAGTGAGATGACCAATTGACTCAGGGTGAGTTAAATCAATTCAGAAGTCTAATTTCTGAAAGACCTAATTCATAACTCCAAGCTTCAGAGTTGATTCAACTCATTCTGAGTTAAAATATCAACTTACTGGAACTTGCAGTGCACTGTAAATTCCAATGAGTTGATTAATCAATTCAGCTAGCGAGTTGGTTATTTCTGAATTAATATCAGTACACATTTAACTCATTCTGAGTGGAGTTGATTCTCACTCTGAGTTGAGTTGACTCTAGGTGAGTTGATTAATTAACTCATAATGAATTGAATTAACACAAATTTCTGAGTTCTGAAAGTTCTAACTCAGGCTGCGTGATTCAACTCAGTCTGAGTTAAAATATCAACTCACTGAAATTTGCAGTGTGGACAGAAACTGCGGGTTGTAATTTTTAAGGCAACGGAAACAAAACAAGAAGAAATACGAAACAACCATACGATGCTTATGAGCAATTCTGTCTTAAACATTACTGAACGAGTCAAAGACGCTCTTAAAGACTTCAAAGGAGAAGACGAAGTGAGTAGTACTAGACGTCAAAGTATCATTCATGTTGGCAAAATTTCGAATTGGATGAGAAAAAGGCGTAAACAGGTCGAATCATTCTGGTTCCGTTTTGAATATTTTTATCTGGCTAATATTGAAATTATCTTTCAATATAGGAAATGTTGCAAAATAATACTGGTTCATAAATTGGAAAGATTATAGACCGCGAAGACCACCTTTCTTATACGCTGTAAATTCCAATGAGTTAATCAACTCAAGCAGAAAGTTAGTCATTTCTGAGTTTACAGCAGAAAACTTTAGCTCACTCTGTGTTTCGTTCATTCATATACTCTGGTATAGTTAGCTTATACCTAAGTAGCATACGAAATTAATTCGAGATTAAGTAGTTCAAACTATGCGTTTGTGGTGTATACTCTTGGAATGTTTAGGTAAATAGATTAAAAAAGTAAGAATGTTCGAACTTCCCTCAATAGATGTAGTTCCACTACGACTGGTTCTATTTTCAAAACAAGTTAAGTCAGTTTTGTATCGTCGCGTACAGATCACAGAATCATTGCATGAGAGTACTGTGGTGACTCGAATAAGAGGAAGGCGTAACTGATGTTTATTTTGCCTCTCCATACGGTTTCCTCACTACGCCCCTTTAGCATACGCGTCATTTTCTATGAGATCATTACCACAAAATATATCTTAAGACTTGAGTATGCTCCTATTAATATAAGTATGTAACAATATACTCACTAAAACATACTTAAAAGTAACTAAAACTGTTGCCGAATTAAGTGTCGGTTTTACTTACTAAGGTGCTTGGCAAAGTTTTACTTAATTTTAAGCAAACAAAATTTTTAGCTTTATATTTACTTAATTAATCAGGAAATTACAGCAGTAGTTTTACTTATTTACATTATTTAAGCAAAGATTTACTCAATATTTAGTACACTTATACTTTAGTAAAATATAATTATAGTATTTTAATATTTTAATAGCGTGTTTTACAGAGTACTTTGAGTAATGAATCAAATTCTGTACTGAATTTATTTTGGTCCAAGCAAACATTAACGCATTCTCATTTAGCATAGTTGAAGTTTATCAACTAATTACTAATTTTTGACTCTATTCTTTTTTACGGACTCTAGCGAGTTCGACTCCTATTGATTCTGACTCAAAATAGAAACCGGGACTCTTATTATTCGCTCTTAGGGTTGCGGTATATTCGAAGTGTCCGGCGCCGTCCGTCACCCGTACGGCGCCCTCCGTCACCCGTACGGCGCCGCCCGTCATCATCCGTACGGCGCCGCCCGTCATCATCCGTACGGCGCCGTCCGTCATCATCCGTACGGCGCCGTCCGTCATCATCCGTACGGCGCCGTCCGTCATCATCCGTACGGCGCCGTCCGTCATCATCCGTACGGCGCCGTCCGTCATCATCCGTACGGCGCCGTCCGTCATCATCCGTACGGCGCCGTCCGTCATCATCCGTACGGCGCCGTCCGTCATCATCCGTAGGCGCCGTCCGTCATCATCCGTACGGCGCCGTCCGTCACCGTTCGTAACCATACGTTATCGTACGTGGTGCCGGACGCACGGTGACAGACGGTGTCGGACGCACGGTGATGGACGGTGCCGGACGCACGGTGACGAACGGTGGCGCACAGTGACGGACGGTGCCGCACTGTCATGAACGGTGCCGCGCTGTGATGGACGGTGGTGCGCACTGTCATGGACGGTGCCGCTCGGTGACGGACGGTGCCGCACAGTGACAGCCGGTGCCGCACGGTGACGGACGGTGCCGCACGGTGACGGACGGTGCCGCACGGTGACGGACGGTGCCGCCCGGTGACAGCCGGTGCCGCACGGTGACGGACGGTGCCGCACGGTGACGGACGGTGCCGCACGGTGACGGACGGTGCCGCACGGTGACGGACGGTGCCGCACGGTGACGAACGTTGCCGAACGCACGGTGACGAACGGTGCCGAACGCACGGTGACGAACGTTGCCGAACGCACGATGACGAACGGTGCCGCACAGTGACGGACGGTGCCGCACGGTGACGGACGGTGCCGCACGGTGACGGACGGTGCCGCACGGTGACGGACGGTGCCGCACTGTCATGAACGGTGCCGCGCTGTGATGGACGGTGGTGCGCACTGTCATGGACGGTGCCGCTCGGTGACGGACGGTGCCGCACAGTGACGGACGGTGCCGCACGGTGACGGACGGTGCCGCACGGTGACGGACGGTGCCGCACGGTGACGGACGGTGCCGCACGGTGACGGACGGTGCCGCACGGTGACGGACGGTGCCGCACGGTGACGGACGGTGCCGCACGGTGACGGACGGTGCCGCACGGTGACGGACGGTGCCGCACGGTGACGGACGGTGCCGCACGGTGACGGACGGTGCCGCACGGTGACGGACGGTGCCGTACGATGACGGACGGTGCCGCACGGTGACGGACGGTGCCGCACGGTGACGGACGGTGCCGCACGGTGACGGACGGTGCCGCACGGTGACGGACGGTGCCGCACGGTGACGGACGGTGCCGCACGATGACGGACGGTGCCGTACGATGACGGACGGTGCCGCACGATGACGGACGGTGCCGCACGATGACGGACGGTGCCGCACGATGACGGACGGTGCCGCACGGTGACGGACGGTGCCGCACGATGACGGACGGTGCCGCACGCTGACGGACGGGCGCCGCACGATGACCGACGGTGCCGCACGATGACGGACGGTGCCGCACGATGACGGACGGTGCCGCACGGTGACGGACGGTGCCGCACGGTGACGGACGGTGCCGCACGGTGACGGACGGTGCCGCACGGTGACGGACGGTGCCGCACGGTGACGGACGGTGCCGCACGGTGACGGACGGTGCCGCACGATGACGGACGGTGCCGCACGATGACGGACGGTGCCGCACGATGACGGACGGTGCCGCACGATGACGGACGGTGCCGCACGGTGACGGACGGTGCCGCACGGTGACGGACGGTGCCGCACGGTGACGGACGGTGCCGCACGGTGACGGACGGTGCCGCACGGTGACGGACGGTGCCGCACGGTGACGGACGGTGCCGCACGGTGACGGACGGTGCCGCACGGTGACGGACGGTGCCGCACGGTGACGGACGGTGCCGCACGGTGACGGACGGTGCCGCACGGTGACAAACGGTGCCGCACGGTGACGGACGGTGCCGCACGGTGACGGACGGTGCCGCACGGTGACGGACGGTGCCGCACGGTGACGGACGGTGACGGACGGTGCCGCACGGTTACGGACATTGCCGCACGGTGACGGACGGCGCCGTCCAGATCCCGGACGGCGTCGAACGTCAACAAAAGCACCGCGCAACCCTTATTCCGTCACTAAAGTACGTACGCGACGTCCATTTTGACAATTATAACATGCGGCATACGCAAGCCATTGTGAATGGTGATTTTAGAGTGAAGAAGACAACTTTCGCGAAATCATCGAAACTTACCAGTTGTATTTACGAGCTTCAATTTCCAATCAAAATTACGCTGGAACCGTGACTGAAGATGAACTGAGCGACGATTTTGGCATCGCATCGTCGGTGCTGTTCGCAGTCAGCATAATCACGTTAATCGGTAAATCTAAAGTTTAGTTTTTAAACCTGATTTGGAACGGTGTATTACTGTAGTTTTTACTTCTAAGTTAGTACTGCTACAGTAAGAATAAAACATGCGATTCTTACTCGCTCAATCGGGTCCGTATCCAAGAAGCGAGACATGGGGCTTAGCCTCCCCTGGAAAAGTTTTGGCCCCTCTAGAAAATTTTGAACCTTTCTTGTAAGTCATTAAAAACTCTTATATGCCCTTCTTGAAAAGTTGTTAGCCCCGCTAACAAGGTGAGCTGGTTACTGGCCTGCCCTCCCCCAGTAAATTCAACGTATGGTATTTTTACTGGCGAGTAAAAATTCAGCGGGAATAAACATATCACGCGGGACAGCGGATTTTTCCCATTTTAGGAAAATAAATTTTGGACGACATGGTTTACAACAAACGACAAATTTATTCACTGTAAATTCCAATGAGTTGATTAATCAGTTCAGCTAGCGGGTTGGTTACTTCTGAATTAATATCAGTAAACGTTAATGCACTCTGAATTGAGTTGATTCGCACTCTGAGTTGAGTTGACTCTCCGGTGAGTTGATGAATTAACTCAGAAAGAATTGAATCAAGTCAAAATTCTGAGTACTGATAGTCCTAACTCAGACTGAGTAATTGAACTCATTCGGAGTTAAAATCAACTCACGGAAATTTACAGTGTTGGAATTAGGTGTAAACGAGACATTTAAGCAAAATAAAATTATTCCGTCTACAATTAGTAAAATTGAATCAATAACCAGGAATGAAACCGAATCATATTTGACTTCGTAAGCTTAGAAGAATTGGAAAAAAGTTTGGTCACTGGAACGGATAGTTTCGGTTTCGTTCCCATTGACGGTATCAAGACACAATGCAAACACATAAATGATGCAGACAAGTCTTATTATTTCAAAATAAGATTATATAATATAAGCTAATAACCTAAGCAAATGCTTTGAATATCAACCAAAAGTCTAAATATTCTAACGCTATGGTTGTAAGTAAATCATTCAGAGAAAAACGAAAACATAATATTAAATAATAACACACGAAAACATAAGGCAAAATGGTGAAAAGTACGTTTTACTAAGCCCTGATGGTGCTTATAAATATGCCATGAGTGAAAAATCTGAACAAACCACGGGTACACCTCAGTTAAACTAACGAGACTAATAGTTGGACACACACCCGAGTCCGGCCGGCTTGAGTTCTTGAGTCCTATATTTAGGAAGAGGCTCAATGTAACGGGTTTTGGCTCGTGCCTGTTCCAACCCAGAGGAAGAACGAGGTGCAGCGTCATACGGAATTGGATACCGCATCCAGATCCGCACGTTGGCCACCTCCGATCCTTGTACCAGTGGCAGATCTAAAATTTCTGGTGACAAATATGACGTCGACCAAGTTACCCAAGTTTTGCTCCGGGACCAATTGCCTAGTTCTCCTTTTACACGAACACCAAATTGTCTTACGTTTTATACTTATATACAAAATATTGCTAGGCAACCGGAGCTAAACCAGAACGAGCTCAAAACTAAACGCAATTTTCAACATATGTAAAGATCAGCGGCGGAACGTTTTTCTGTAGGACTGCAATAGAACAAGTTTAAGCCTTAGACTATTTTTGCTCAATCTTAGGCTTACGCCAGGGCCGGAGCAGCCGCCTCCCACACATACCGTTTGGAGGGGCCCACCCCTAAAAGGGCCCCCACCCTGGAATTTGAGGGCAGCCCCCTGGCCCTGCCTGCTCCGGCACTGGCTTAGGCTGTGCAAAAGCTCAATTTAACCCTTAAGCTTTTAAATTTCAGGATATGGTCACACTTATCCACGTACTGAAAGCGGTCAAATGTTTGTGATTATTTACGCAGTTATTGGAATCCCGTTAACACTGATGTTTCTAGCCAATGTCGGCTCAATGCTTGCGTCAATAATTCGTTGGTTATGGGGAGCGTTAATGAGGTTTTTCAAGCGTTCTTCAAAGACGAGCGCCGTAAGTTGAAACTATTCGAGTCAAATACAACGAAAGTTGTAAAGTACAAACTATAATTTTGGTTTACAAAATTTTTTTGTTTTTGAAGTTTATCTGAAACAGTGAAGTGTGGCTGTATTGTTTGCATACACACAAATTTTATATAATTTAGCTAATTTTCTTCAGGAATTGAAAAAAATAGTTTGTTGTTGCAGTAATCACTTAAATATAGCCAAATTTCACAGTAAATCTATATATTAAAGCTGGAACGCCCCACATACGTATTTTACGCACCGTTTTAGAGCACAAGCAAACGTTGCTTTTAACAGTATATAACGATCGTTATGCAAATGTAGCAGTACGACCACATGGATGCAACTACGGATACTAAGTATTGACTATTTATGTATAAAATACCGATTTTATATATGCACTTTGTACACCATTAATAAATTGAAGATTTTCGGCAAATTCACTTCCTTGCTCATAAATTATGGGTTCTTTCATGGTCATCCATATCTATATATTAAAGATGGAACGCCCCATATACGTATTTTGAGCATCGTGTCAGCACAAGCAAACATTACTTTTCACAATATACAACGATCGTAATACAAAAGAATTAGGTCGTGCACATGGGTGCAACTACGGCTGCTAGTATTGTTTATTGTAAAATACCGATAATTTATATATGCACTTATTGTACACCGTTAAATTGAAGCTTTCCAGCAAAAACACTTCCTTGTTCATAATTTATGGTATGCTGCATGATTATTAGATATATGTGAATTTAGCTTCGTACAAACAAGAGTCGATAATGGCTGGGTTTCTGAAATCATATATACTTAAGTGTTTACTTAAGTTATACTTAAGTACTTACTTAAGTCGCTCACTTAAGTAAATACTTGAATTATTGAGCAAAACCAAATAAACGCCAGAAGTCAGCCATTGCCGTAACAGGAAAAAATAGGTTTGCTTTATCTTAAGTAGGCACAATGACACTACGATTTTAATTACACCAAGATTAGTATGCTTGAACGGTTATTATGTAATTCCTCAAATTTAGTCAGCGACTTAATATTTACTTATTTGACGTAAGCTTTTAAAAACGACAAAATGGTTAAGTAATTACTTAGCACGTACTTAAGTGCTATGTCGTACTTAAGTAGGGTTTTAGAAACCCAGCCAATGACTCTACAAGAGTGTGCAATTGGGCAAATTCTGTGTAGAAAAGAATGTACCCGGCACGCATTGCGTTTTCACTCTACCCCCCTTTATTTAGAGGGTGCACAACCGGTGCGAACCATGACACTTTATGCATGCGGCGTCAAACATGCTCCCCTTATAGTTTAATTTGGTGGTATTCATGTGACAGCGGCCCCCCCTCTAAACAATGGGGGGTCGGCCAAAAACGCCACACCCAGTGGTACATTTTGTATAATGCGGGACCCCAAGAATTTTACACTCTTGTTATTATCCGCTCTTGATACAACTTAAATATTAATGATTTTTGAGACCCATGTATAGAACAGGGCCAGATCGTTTTCCGGAGGGGCTATAATAGAGTCAGTTTAAGCTTTAGACTAATTGTTTTGTTTAGGCTTAGGCGTAGGCTTAGGACTAGGCTCATCATTTTACGCTTAGGCTTTGTTGGCTTAGGCTTAGACATATGCTTATACTACTGTTCCGGCCCTGTTCTATACATGGGCTAATTTTTGGTTTTATTTCAACGTTTAAATTTAATTTTGATTTAATTTTGAACCACGCATCCTTTTTTCAGTTAAAGTTTGAAGACGAGTCACAAAAAGTTGAAGTTCCAGTCGTTGTGACGTTCCTTGTGTTGATACTATTTTTATTAGCAGGTATATCCATAGTTGTTCAAATTCAAAAGTAGCCAGCGACAGATTGGCAGCAGGTTATGAGCATTTCTCAAGCATATATGAATGTTGGCCCACGTATAGAACAGAACCGGAACAGTAGTATAATCATATTAATAAGCCTAAGCCTAAGCCTAAGCGCATGGATGAGCCTATTCCTAAGCCTAAGCCTAAGCCTAAGCAAAAATTAGTCTAAAGCTTAAACTGACTCTATTATAGCCCTTCCAAAAAATGATTCGGCCCTGTTCTATACATGGGCCTCAATTTCCATTGCCATACGTGCTTAATTCTGGTTGAGTAGGCGTCTTTAAACAAAACAATACTTTTGTTATACGGCAATTATATAGCACGGGCGTAACGATGATGTCATTTCAGAATGGTAAACGTCATTATTAGGACCCATAGAGCCAGCAGATTATTAGCTATGTAACCTGTAAAATAAGTTTTTTCATCGTTTCGCAATTTTCTGCAACTTGTGTATCGTCCTAAAGCTGGATCGTGTTGAGTAGAACTGATATCTGAGTTGTAAAATGCAACACAGATGTACAGTTATCCCCTCACAATTAGGAAGTTAAGCTTAGGCTTAGACTCACAGCCTTAGATTAAGAAAAGGTTTGAATTTACGATTAGGCTTAAGTAAGCGTTTCCCTAAAAGCCTGTGTGGGTAAAGTGTATAAGAGCCTAAAATTCCCGTTTATAGCCACGCTCTGTTGTGTTTTTTCTGAAAGACGCAAACCTAATTGGTTTAAGCAAGAGTCGATGATCACTCTTTATAACAAGAGTGTGCAACTGGATACATTCTGTGTGTTAAAGAATGTACCCGGCACGCGTTGCGTTTTTGGCCTACCCCCCTTGTTTAGGGGGTCTGTATGCAGTTGTATATCGTAGTAATGCTAGGAGCTAATTGTACCCCACTTGTTTAAGGGACGGGGGTAAGCGTACTGAAGCATACTGTTAATCTCTTGCTTAAACCCCCCTGATTGAGGGGGGGGGGGTCGAACTAAAATGCAACGCGTGCTGGTACAATCTTTAATACACAGAATGTACCCAGTTGCACACTTGTTATAAAGATTGATCATCCACTCTTGTTATAAAGATTGATCATCCACTCTTGGTATAAAGATTGATCATCCACTCTTGGTTTAAGGAACCAGCTTGTTTATGTATGAAGAAGCATGGTCGTTTATAACAGCGGCGTATTTTGTGATTATCAGCATTACAACGATTGGTTTTGGCGATAAAGTACCAGGTAAATAACAATGGCAGCAAATTCAGCAATTTGAACCGACGAGAGTTCATTATCACTTTCAGGTTTGTATCGACCGTGTCTCTGGTTCATTTTATGATCCATGTAAAGATCAGGGGGTGGAACGTTTATTTGTGGGACTAGAATAGACTAAGCTTATTAAGGTTTAGACTAATTTTTTCCTTGGCTCTTAGGCTTAGGCTTATGCTTAGCAATAGGTTTATTCTTACGGTTAGGTTTAGGCTTCGGCTTAGACTTAGGAACATGCTTATAATACTGTTCTTCCCGTTTTCTTTCCATTGACCATCTTTATTAATCGAGTTCTGATTAACCAATGCGAAACGAGCCGAAAGCCAAACACAATTTTAGCTCTCATAATCCAAAATGTTCGTTTTGATCCTTGTTAAAAGCGGGGCAAAGCCGAACGGGCCATCCTTAGATCTGCCATCAACACACCTACACTGTAAAAAAATGGTTAGTCAAATTGACTCTCTCCGAAATAGGATTTTCCGGACTCACAAACTAAGTCAAAATTCGACTCCGCCAGAGTCTAATTCGATTTAATGAGTCGCTCATTGAGTCAAATTTGACTCTGGCGGAGTCGAATTTTGACTCAGATTGTGCAGTCCGGAAAAGCCTATTTCGGGGAGAGTCAATTTGACTCACCATTTTTTGCAGTGTAGTGCCGTAATATTTAAGGTCTGGAACACGGCGATACAGCGCGAGGGCAATTGATGCTCGCGTTTTCTTCAGTCTACATTGTGATTGGTCTCGCGTTGTTGTCTATGGGTTTTAGTCTATTAATCAACGTAAGTTGCAATATTTTTTTGATTTGTTTTGCAAATTAACAACCACCCCCCGAACATATACCGGCCCAAGAACAGGGTTGAATCGTTTTCCGGAGGGGCTGTAACAGAGTCAGTTTAAGCTTTAGACTATTTTTTGCTTAGGCTTGCCCTTAGGCTTAGGAATAGGCTCATCCTTGCGTTTAGGCTTAGGCTTAGGAATATGCTTATACTACGGTTCCGGCCCTGTTCTATACATGGGCCAATATGGCCTATATTTGAATTGGAATCATGCCAACATACCTATACTAAAACCAAAACAGATATTCAATTAAAGTGCATCAAATGTTCTTAACGTTATTTAAATTTGTTTTCTGAACAAAAGGCAGCATACAATTTGCCCTGAAGACGGACAACATATTTGAGATTAAATATGGATACACTGTAAATTCCTATAAGTTGATTAATCAACTCTGCTCGAGAGTTTAGTTATTTGTGAGTTAAATAACAGTAAAGTTTAATTCACTCTGAGAATTGAGTTGATTTTCACTCTGAGAGTTCAATTGATTCCGGGTAAGTTGAATAATTCTGCCAGAGTGGGTTTTGGTTTTATTGACATAGAATTCTGAGTCATCAAAGTTAAATTTCAATGAGAGTTGATTAATCAATTCAGCTAGCGAGTTGGTTCGTTTCTGAATCAGTAAACATTAATTCACTCTGAGTTGAGTTGTTTCTCACTCTGAGTTGAGTTGATTTTAATTAAGTCAGAACAAATCGAACCAACTCCAAATTCTGAGTTTTGATAGTCCTAACCTAGACTGAGTCATACATGTCATTCTGAATTAAAATCAATTCACTGGAATTTACAGTGCTTAAACCGCATTGTTCGTTTATTATTGTTGTTGCTTTATCCTTTGTACTACCCGTCTTGCTAATGTTCATTATAGTCATTTCGAAAGAATTTACGCAAGTTATCAAAAATTGAACGAAACGCAAAGTTGGAACAGCCGCGAGATGTTTAAACAAACTGGAAGTCGAATTAACAGTTTGTGTACCCTATGAGGCATTTCATATAACGCTACAATGAGTTGATTAGTCAACTCAAAGAGAGAATTAGTTATTTTTGGTTATTTCTGAAATAAGAACAGTAAATATTAACTCATTCTGGAGTTGATTTACTTCCTGGTGTGTTGTTTAATTAGCTCACAACTAATTCAATCATTTCACAATTCTGAATTCTGAGAGACCTTTCAGAACTCAGAATTCTGAATGGATTCCATTCATTCTGAGTTAAACAATTGATGCGGAATTAAATCAAATCAGGGTGGGTTAATACTCGCTGTTATCAACACAGAAATAACCGGAAATAACTAATTCTCTTTTTGAATTGATTAATCAACACTTCCAAATTTACAGTGCAAGAACAGAATACAATGTGTAAATGTGTAAAATTGTAAACGAAATAAAGTCCAGCAAAGAACTTGACTACTCAAACTATCCATTGCGGAATAATACACGACTTGTGATTGGTTACTACCTTAATGCCATACTAAAATACGATTGGCTGATGCGACTACTTGTTCTGATTAGATAAGTAATTGCTAGCTGTTGACTATAACCCCAAGGCCCACAGCTACAAAAAAACCAAGGGACCAAAAAAAACCAACCCCAAAAAGAAAAACCCCCCCCAAACCAACCCTTAAACAGTTTGTTTTATCAAACAGTTTGTTTTACTGAGTATTGTGGAATCAAGCAGGGTTAATACGACTATCAAGTAACCAACCAGAAACCGCAAAGCTTTTTCAGACATGATTGCACCTTGGACTAGCCCAAGTCGTAATTCCTTTTAAACTAGCCCAGTTCAGAATTGGTCTGAATTCCGACTTGGGCTACGACCAGGGTGTAACCGGATATCCGTTTACGTTTCCGGTAATAGTCGGTGTCCGTTTCCGTTATAGAAATAACGGAAAATCTGTTATTTTTGTGTTCAAAATTAGTTACAAATCACATCTATATCTCGCAATTGTTCGTTGCAGAAAATTATGAAATTCTTTCAAAATCTTAAAAATTTCGATGCATCCACCATTTTTTCGTTCGAATTTTTTAAATCCCAGTGAATATATGCAGCCTCAATTGTGTTGGCAGAAAAGTAAAACATATTTGTCACTACAGTTCAAAAAAACCACCAAATCAATATTTAACGAATGCATTGGATTTACACTGCAAAAAGTTGTGAGTCAAATTGTCTCTCTCCGAAATAGGCTTTTCATGACTACACAAACTGAGTCAAAATTCGACTCCGCCAAAGTCAAATTGAGTCGAGTTTGACTCAGGCGGAGTCAAATTTTGACACAATTTGTGTAGTTATGAAATGCCTGTTTCGAAGAATTTGTCTCACCATTTTCTGCTATGTAGCTCTTCCAAACTCATCGTAAACTTTTATTTTGACAAAAATACAATTTCCATGAGAATGAAAAAATAATCCATAGTTTATCTTGAAATCAATAACATAAAAGCTGTTATCGTTTCGCGTCATGCTGCATAATAAGGAAAAAACCGTTTTTGCAACTGCGTGGTGCAAATAGGATTGAAAAGATCATAGCGGAATAAAAGCAACGACTTATCTTAAACCTTCGTTACAGCATTGTATTTTTATTGTTGCGTATCATAGCCCATGTATAGAACAAGGCTGGATCGTTTTCCGGTGGCACTGTTATAGTATCAGTTTAAGCTTTAGACTAACTTTTTTTGCTTAGGCATAGGCTTAGGCATACGCTGCGAAAATGGCGAATCAAATTGACTCTCTCTGAAATAGGCTTTTCCTGACTACACAAACAGAGTCGAATTCGACTACGCCAGAGTCAAATTCGACTCACTGAGTGATTCAGCGAATCCATTTTGACTCTGGCTCAGTGGTATTTTGACTCAGTTTGTGTAGTCAGGAAAAGCCTATTTCGGAGAGAATCAATTTGACTCACCATTTTTTGCAGTGTATGCTTACTACTGTTTCGGCCCTGTTCTATAACAATACAGAGTTTAGTTCCGGATCGATTTTGAGTCAATGAAACTTAAAATTATCTTGCAATTAATAAAAACAAATCAGTCTTTAACGTTTGTATTCATAAGTACGTTGAAAATTTATTTTACAACAATGCTTAACACAACTTTAGAGACATTTTTCAGCCTATCCGAATACGTGAGCGACGGTAGGTCGAATACTTTGCATGTCATGAGTTTGTCCAGGCGTTAGCGAACGAACAGTGCCCCAACACTTCAAAGGACCAATGGTGTGGTAGCCTTCTTCCCATGTTGCGCCTGAATGTATGAAAAAATTGGCCCATGTTACTTTAAGGGGCGTCCAGGTTTCGGGTGGGTCTATAAAAGAGTAGGTTTAGATTCTAGACTACATTTTTGCTTAAGCTTAGGCTTAGGCTTAGGGACTCATTTTTGCAACGCTTAGGCCTAGGCTTAGGCTTACAAAAACGCTTAATCTACTGTTACGCCCCTTATAATTGGCCAAAAAATTTGTGGGAATTTTAGAATTCTTCAAAAAATTATAACATTATTTGGGTTAATATTTCCGAACAAGTTGATATGTATAAAAAATTTCCGGTATAAGATAAATGTCTGAATATTTTCAACACACGTTGATAGTAAAAATAGCTGTTTGACTCAAATTGTATTGCAATCCGGCGCAAAAACGTTCCGCCCCTGATCTTTACATGAGCCTAATTAGCTATACTTCGTAGACATCAAAACATTTTATTTTAACAATTTTATTTCTACAATAGAATCAGTGCTTGTCATAGATAGATAGACGTATATATGACAAGAAGAGAGACCTTTATTAATGTCGTTAGGCACAAAGATTTTTGTTATCCAGTCTCCTGCGTGGTAGGGTACCACGACTTAATCAAGGAAAGCTAAATATTTAAGCTAATACACTGCAAACAATGGTTAGTCAAATTGACTCTCTCCGAAATAGGCTCTATGGGACTGCACAAACAAAGTCAAATCCGACTCCGGCAGAGTCAAATTCGACTCACTGAGTCGCACGTTTGACTCTGTCGGAGTCGAATTTGACTCAATTTTTTGTAGTCTCATAGAGCCTATTTCAGAGAGAGTCAACTTGACTCACCATTTTTTTGCAATGTAACATTACCTGTATCACCAGCGAAAAATCCTGTTAACGGCAAATGCTCGAGAATGTTAACAGTACCCGAATCTTCCAACGTTTCATCGTCCAAGTTTGCATCACAATTGCACCAATACTCGACGTGTTTACAGCTGTGATCAGCTCTGCATGCGCACGACTCAGTTCCAGGTTCTCCGCCTGGAAAATAGTCGAGCATTTGTCGATTGCGATCAGTGAAAAATGTCAACGTCTAAAATGTTCAAATTAAAAAAAAATGAAATAATTCAACATTTTGTTAATTTAAACAAAAACAAGCAAAACATTTTGTGTGTCTGAGGTCAGTGAATAATTCGAAGTGCAAAATTTCGTTTCTGGAATGATTTGGTACAATATTCAGAATCCAAAACAACTTACTAAAGTTTTACCTGCCGTTGGCTGGGTTTCTGAAATCTTACTTAAGTATTTACTTAAGTTGTACTCAAGTAATTACCTAAGTCGCCTACTTATTAAGTAAATACTTAACTTTTCGAACAGAAACTGATAAATGCCAAACGTGAGCCATTGTCATAACAAAATAGCAGTAGTTCTGCTTTATATTCTTGAGGCATCATGAGTCTACCATTTCAGTTAAACCAAGGTTATAGTATACCTGAGCTGCTAATCTGAAATACGTCAAAACTTTGTCAGCGACTTAAGTATTTATTTCACTTAAGCAACGTTTTAACAACAACGAAATGGTTAAGTAATTGCTTAGCACGTACTTCAGTACTTACGAAGTCGTACTTAAGTACGGTTTCAGAAACCCAGCCAATGGCTGTTTCCTGAAACAAAAATATGGCTAAACGAAAAAAATCAACCCAAATGTACTAAAATATCTTGATTTTGAAAATACTATTACTTGAAACGGTTGAAATAAAATATGCTAAAAGCATTGCTTACCAACGTATTATTTTCTTCATACGTATGTACTGGTTCATGTATTGACGCCGATTTGCATTCCCATTTACCAAACTGTTCGCATCGCAACGAACTGTCAACCAAAGCAATCGCCTGATTAAGACTCGCGTTTTTGTAACTCAACTTCTGCTCGTACTCGGCTCTGGCTTCAAATCCTTGTACATGCGTACGGTCCATGGCATCATGATCTCAAAAAAATTAATTGACGACACGAGTTAAGCTCTATTCACACGTGCAAGTTTTGTAGCACAAAGTTGCACATGCAACTTGCACGCGCAAGTTTGGTCACAAAGCAGTTTTGATGAAGTTCATGCAGCTGCAAATGATTCATTGGAATTCATGCTATTGAATTTAATTCGCACCAGTGAACTCCGTTGCCAGTCTTGAATTTCTTTCACCTGAAGTTTGATTGGTCAATCGGAATGTTTTTTTGAATATACGTGCTGCTGTAAGTATTTCGTGCAAGTTACAGCGTTGCAGCTGCGAGTTCCCGCTCAAAAATTTCCACGTGTGAATGGAGCATAAATTTTTACGGTTTAGGTGTTGTTACTATTATAGTATCTTAACCCTTTCTCACATGAATAATTTCTACTTCCCCTGAGACCTACTTTTATGCTAGGATTCGAACTCCGGTGACTGGAGGGGAGGCGAATACCATCACCACTCAGCTATCGGAGCTTGACGCTCGAGCCCGAGGGGGCTCTCACGTCTTGTGGTGATTTAGTACTATGTATACGTGTTGCAATTGTTACACACGGTCTGATATATACTATTTAACGTATATACACTGCGCTGAGTTGCCTACAGGCAACTCAATGTGAGAAGGGGTTAATATTTTGCAGCTTAATTTTAGTTGTTGCCAACCTAAGACTAACCTGTGTCTGTCTAAGCGTAACAGCGAAAAAGTTCCTTACCTAAAATAGTTAATCCTTCGCCTTCAGTGGTTTCAAAATCGCACTGCACATCGTACGCAGTCAAATCACCCGGTCCATCTGGGTCGATTAACATTGGGCCTGTGTGAACACTGCTACCGTCAACAATGCGATATTCTTGACAGTTTCGAACTGTAAACAATGGTTTATAAGTTTGATAAACAAAACCATTTAATGTTTGCCGATATGGTCATGGAATGATTGGTCATTGGTTGATTGGTCAATCGAAAATATGAACAAAGAGTTGATTTGATGTATACGGGTGTTCTTTGTAATGATTAGAAGACGTTGACTGTTGGAAGTATTGGCCAATGTAAAGAACAGGGACGGAACAGTATTATAAGCTTATTCCTAAGCCTAAGTCTAAGTCTAAGCCTAAGCCTAAGCGTAAGAATGAGCATATTCCGAACTCTAAGCCTAAGCCTAAGCCTATGCCTAAGCGTAAGAATGAGCATATTCCTAACTCTAAGCCTAAGCCTAAGCCTAAACCAAGCAAAAATAATTAGTCTCAGCTTAAGCATACTCTATTGCAGTCCCACAGAAAAACGTTCCGTCTCTGATCTTTACCTGGGCCGAAGTGTTTATATTATTAAATTAATATGTAGGTCATAACATGTTTAACATTAATTTTTTAATGATATAACGGAGAATCGAAACTAATTTAAACTGAAAGATTAAATATGAGTTGATTTCAAAGTTGCATGAAAGAAACAGTATTCACTCATATTACAAAAAAATTTGACAGTCTACCAGGAGGTCGGCTACTAAAGCGTCCCATGACCAAAACAACACAAATCAGTCTTGACAGTTATTATCGACGCTCGCAAACTTGGGCCCATGTAAACATCAGGGGCGGAACGTTTTTCTGTGGGACTGCATTAGAGTAAGTTTAAGCTTTAGACTAATTTTTTGCTTGGCTTAGGCTTAGGCTCGTCCATACGCTTAGGCTTATGCTTATGCTTAGGCTTAGGCTTAGGCTTAAATTTAGGAATATGCTCATTCTTACAGTTTTAGGCTTAGGCTTAGGTTTAGGAATATGCTCATTCTTACGCGTAGATTTAGGCTTCGGCTTTGCCTTAGGAATATGCTTATAATACTGTTCCGCCCCTGTTCTTTACATTGGCTCAAACTAGTTTGAGCTAATTAAAGTTTAAACCATGACGCCTTACATGGACATCGTTGAGTATTGCATTTGTCAATTCCAATTTCACCTTCAGGATCTGTGTTGCATGGTTCACCGTCAAAGTACGGCCCGTCACAAGTGCGATTTCTGAAAAATTTGCTCAATTTATTCGTTGGAACCAGGGGCGTACGCGGTTGGATAGAGCTGAATCTATCCTGTCCAGAAATGTTCAGAACGATATAAAAAAGTACGTTCAACAGGTTTTGTAATAATCCTTTTTGATTACGGGGGTTAAAAATTATCGTGGACATGAAGTTTGGTGCCGTAAACCAGGTTAAGTTACTGGTTGCGATTGTTTCATATAATTTTTAGCTTCGTGTTCTAGTATCACGATAGCCAATTCACTAGACCTGTTTAATTATATCTTCGGGCAGAGGCGGATCCAAAAATTTCTGACGGAGGGGGCGGGATGGCAAATGTAATGAAACGCAAAAATTGTAAGGTATTATTGATCTTATCATTTTATCACCAAATATTTTCTGAGGGCGAAAAATTGTAAGGCGGGGGTTATTACCATTTTGTCACAAAACAATTTCTGTGGGGAAGCGTACGCCCCCTCTGCCCTCCCTCAGGATCCGCTAGTCTTCGGGTTGCGGAATTTAAATAAACTTTTTATAGTGACCCGAATAGGAGGGAGACTGATATTTATTTGGCTCCTACAGAGGGTGCTCCCTGTAATTCGGTTACGGACTGTTATTTATTCATAACCCGCCCTCCATCGCAGTTTGTAACTGAAATATATTCGGTATCGCAACAATGCGTTGAATTAAACGTTTATTTGTTTTGTAACATAAGTCCTAAGCGATAATGCAAGGTTTAACTTAAAACTTGAGTATACTTTAAAGCTTCGAATTCAACATTATTTGGTCCTGGAGTCATTTTTATGCACCAAAATTAGGAATAATTGACATTTGTAGACTCTAATTTAGGAATAAGAGTCTCTATCCGCTTACGGACTCTTATTATTAAAAGTACGGACTCATATTAATTGGTTCTCAAAATGGGCATCCCACTCTTATTATCTCCATCCTCTTATTCGGGTCACTACAGTACGATAAAAGGAATGTGATTCTAGAGCTTGACGCTTGCCTGAATCGCCATACGGCTATTGCCTACCTGTATCGGTATCCAACTCCACATGTAAGAGAGCACGAACCCCACGAGGACCATTCCATCCATATACCGTCGACTAAAACCCAAAATGACGTAATCAAATCAAAACACCGATCCCAAACACAGTCCCTAACTGTATTCAAGTATCACTACAGACGAGAGAACGATTTTCTTCTAGGGAACAGGAGGTTAAAGCCAAGACTAAGATGCCTTCAGTGCCGACACGCGGCCCCATCTTTGAAAGGCGACCAATAGTTTGACTTTAGGCCGAGGAGCTGAACAGAAGCAAACCGATGCCAGCGAAATTATGGTATTAACTATTTTAAATTCTAACGCAAAACTTTCGCTTTGATGGGTTTCTAGCGGTGTCAGCTCAGCGACTCCGCTATATCATTTCGAGGGATGTTGAGCGACACTTCAGACAACTGTAAGCATGTGAGACATACTTGTCCTGGTGCATATGCAATAAATGCATTGCACATTGTGTTGTACGCTCGACACATATAGTCGACGAAAAATGCAGTTGGTGAGGCGGGCTGCGTGGCGCAGTGGTAGAGTGTTCGCTTAAGAATCCGTTGACTGAGAGTTCGATCCCTGTTCAGGAAGCCCGCTTTTCCATTTGCTTAGTTGAAAGGTATGATATCCCGGTTTCTACTTAGACTGACAACAACCTTGCTTCTCGTGTACCGGTTAAATAGTGTAAAATATGGTTCCGAACCCATACGCTGTTGTACTGCGATAGACGGTGAGCCATGAATTGAGTTTGCTGTCATTCAATGTATATTGAACGAATTCGTATATTAAAGTAAAGTTTATCAAAAGTAAACCGCTACTTTAAACTCACGTTCACAATAGCATCTTTCAAAACCGATCCAATCTGCCTAAATTAAACCTTAGCTTTGTACCTTTCCGCCAGAAATATTTAGAGAATTTGTAAAAATATCTGACGGGGTTTTGTAGTTTTTCATAATTTTACAAAGTGTCGATGCATTTTGCAGACGCTGTTTTGTTTACTAATTTATTAAGTTTCTCAGTGACACTTAAAAGTAGTTTGCCATCGCCAACCGGATAAGAGTCTTACTCGGGCAAATGCGAAGGAAACACGGTTTGCGTTGCTGTGGCACACCGTCGCACGACTTTCCACCATTTTTCGGTGCCGGATAATTGCATTCACGGAAACGCGCTTGAAATCCGTCCGAGCAGGATTTGGAACATTGAGACCACGCGGACCACGCACCCCATATGCCATCGACTTTAACCAATAAACCTACTTGTTTTTAGTTATTTGTTGAAATTAGGTTTGGTCGAACAATATGTTGCCGTGCTTATCCTGATAAGCCTAAACCTAAGCGTAAGAATGAGCATATTCCTAAGCCTAAGCCTAAGCCTAAGCCTAAGCGTAAGAATGATCATATTCCTAAGCCTAAGCCTAAGCCTAAACCTAAGCGTAAGAATGAGCATATTCCTAAACCTAAGCCTAAGCTTAAGTGTAAGATTGAGCATATTCTCAAGCCTAAGCCTAAGCCTAAGTGTAAGAATGAGCATATTCCTAAACCTAAGCCTAAGCTTAAGTATAAGATTGAGCATATTCTCAAGCCTAAGCCTAAGCGTAAGCGAAAGAATGAGCATATTCCTAAGCCTAAGCCTAAGGGTAAGCTAAACACAAAAATTAGTCTAAAGCTTAAGCTTACTCTATTGCAGTCCCACAGAAAACCTCTCCGCTCGTGATCTTTTTACATGGGCCGGTGTTTGTATAATTTTAGCTGAACGCAAGAAACGAAACTATGGAAACAGAAACAATCTATATTATTAAAGCTGGAACGCACACAATACGTATAGAATTTGGCGTTGGTTTCCGCAAATTATTAATGTTGTGTTGTTTACTATAAACGGAAACAAAAATATTTTGTAAATTAGCGCTCCTGAAACTGAATAACTTTAGGGCGTACGATTGCAATAACTGAACATAGTAATTGCAAATCAAAAACGTTACAACATATTTTGTTTGCTTTCTTTAGCTAAAGGTTGTAAATATAGTAATGAGTTTAGCAATTTCTTAGAAAATGTTGCTACCACTACACCACGCGTTGATTGCAACAACTTCTTATACCGGTATATGTGCACAGGCATGGCAACATTTGCTTTACACTTACGTGCACATATACCGACAAGCATCAGTAATCAAATTTCTGACATATATTTACTGTAGAGGCCAGACTGTAGAATGACCAGTAGAGCGGTAGACATAGTGGTTGGAAGTCTTGCGTTTTGGCTTAGGCTTAGGATTAGGCTTATATTCAGTATTACGCTTAGGGTTATAGTTAGAGTTAGGCTTTGGTTTGCACTTAGTGCGCACTGTATTCTAATTAACATGGGCCAAGGGAACTATTTTTATACTCGCAAATGCCCAAATTTTAGCTGCAACTAAAGAAATACAATCTTAAGATATTAATAATAATGTTTACTCTGTATTTTCGCCGTTTCATATTTAGCAAAATAACTGATACAAATGTTGAAAAGCATTCAAATGATTTATAAGTACCCTGCTGACGGACAGATTGATATCGATAGTAAGAGCCGAGGGGTTAAGAGGAAACAAGTGGTTCAACTCTTGTGTCCCCGAGTTAACTCACCAACACATTTGACGCCAGCAGCTCCAGCGGCACATCTCTGATCAAGCGGCCGCCAACCATCATGACCGCAAGCCTGGAAATATAGCAAGGGATTTTGTATTTTTAGTTTAAGTTCTTGGTTCATTTTATAGTTACAGCGAAAATAGAAAAATACTCTAAAGCCCTATTCACAAGTGCAAGTTTTTGCTGCGAGATCTTGCAGCTGCAACTTGCACTTGCAGGTTTTGTCCTAAAACCCGTTGGGAAAAGTTGCAGCTGCAAATAATTCATTAAAAACCCTAGTTTGCAATTTAGTTCACATGTGTGAATAACCATGCAAGTTCACTGAATTTATTGCAGCCGCTTTCTCATTGGCTGATGAAAAAATGCAAGTTCTGCGTGCAATTTGCAGCTGCAAGTTCCCGTTGCAAAAATTTGCACGTATGAATACGGCTTAACACAAGTATTATGCAGCTTTGCTTACTAAATTTGAGTCGAAAATTATCATTCACGCAAAAGCGTTGCTTCGATACAATTATCAACTTCAACGCATTTAGGCACAACAGTTCAACTGTGATTTTAAGACTTAAAAATGTTATAACAACGTACCTGAATCGAAGATTCGTTGCCTTTACATTTGACTTTGGTTAGCATCACAGGAAATTTAATGTTTCCAAATTCCGAGCCGCTTGATACTGTAAAGGAGAAAATGACGTAAAATGATTTATCAAAAAAATTTGCTAAAATATATTATAAACATTCTATTTATGCTAATTTCGTATGCGAACAACACTGAAGAATAGGGAATGCTACTTTCGCTGAAGAGCAGGAAGAATCAGTGGCTTCCGGTGTGCAGTTTCATGTGAGGGGGTTGCTGTTTTTGCCCGTAGCGAACTCATTTTACTAGGGAGCCTAAAACATTTTTACCAGTGGGGCATGAAAGAGTTTTTGTTGACTTAAAAGCGAGTTTGAAAATTTTCTAGGGGGGACAAAATTTTGATGAGTGGGTTGAGACCCTCCCCCAGGGCGTCGCCTTGGCTACGGGCCCGCTGCTGCTGCTGCTGAGATAATTTTTGCCAAATCAACATATGACCAGCTCAAAATGCAGTCCCACCTAACATCGCATGCACGGATGGCTATAACCTCATAACTGAAACAGTGTCAACGCTCCTGTTTTATTGGATAACCTGGCCCGTATCGAGGGGTCGGCCCATGTATAGAACAGGGCCGGATCGTTTTCCGGTGGGGCTGTACTAGAGTCAGTTTAAGCTTTAGATTAACTTTTTAGCTTAGGCTTAGGCTTAGGCTTAGGAATAGGCTTATTCTTACGCTTAGGCTTGGGCTTAGGCTTAGACTTAGAAATATGCTTATACTATTGTTCTGGCCCTGTTTTATACATAGGCCGAGGGGTCGGTCAAGCCTATCGCTTCAACCATGACCCATATCTCCGAGAAAAACTGCTAAGAAACAAAAAACCCAAAGTCTAAGAATTGTGCATGAAATTTGCCACAAGTAAACAAAGTTAGTAGTGTTTTATGACCAAATAAAAACAACACAATGCTTTCAGCCACGTACCTTCAGTAACACCGTCGATATTAAGTGCTTGTTTACACGCAACTTTTCCGTCCGCCAAGTCCCATTCGTCGCCACATACACCACCCCACGCGTCTTCGTAATCGTTATAGATTTCAACTCGACCTTCACCATACGCGTCAGTGCCAGCCAATCGGATTGGAGCTAAAGTAAATTGTACTTTACAGCAGAGGCACGGACGCGTCAGTGCCAGCCAATCGGATTGGAGCTAAATTTGTACTTTACAGCAGAGGCATGACTTGGGTATCCAAGCCAATCCCCGGCAGTAAGATGGGGTACACATTATCACGTTACAACCATGGACGCAACAGCCTATCCAAAAATAGGGGGCAGATAAACAAGGAACAGAATAAGTAATCGCATAAAAAACTCGCCAGCGAAACGACCGAGAACCCAAATAAGCGTGTCGATATTTTAAGGTTCACAATATGAGCCAGCCATTTGGCTTGAAAACCCAATGCGGCAAAAAAACAACTGCAATAGGGCTACTGAGGCGTTAGTCCCCAGCCAAAATGAAATAGGTACCAGTGGTTCAAGGTAAAAAATATATATTCCTGGTTGTCTTGTGCAACGTTCAAAATAGCACAGTTTTATTGGCTAAACAACGTGGTGCATTGCAGTGGAAAAAAGCTTATGTTTCTCGGTCACTACAGACCGCTAAACCAACACCTCAGTTCAAAGAGGTAAACTGTATTATGGATTAACGTAAAATTCGAATTCGCCAACTTTTTAACCTTTCCTGCATGAATAGTTTCTATTTTAGTATGAGCCAGTTAGAATCGAACACATGTCCCACGGCGGGAGGCGTTTATGATTACGATTAAGTTATGAGAGCTCGACGTTTAAACAAGGGGCTCTTACATCTTTAGGGTGGCGCTATACTTTTGACTACGTCCGGTGCTGTACGTTTGTCGTGCAGCGCCGTCCGGTGCTGTACGTTTGTCGGTCAGCGCCGTCCGGTGCTGTACGTTTGTCGGTCAGCGCCGTCCGGTGCTGTACGTTTGTCGGTCAGCGCCGTCCGGTGCTGTACGTTTGTCGTGCAGCGCCGTCCGGTGCTGTAGGTACGTTTGTCGTGCAGCGCCGTCCGGTGCTGTAGGTACGTTTGTCGTGCAGCGCCGTCCGGTGCTGTAGGTACGTTTGTCGTGCAGCGCCGTCCGGTGCTGTAGGTACGTTTGTCGCGCAGCACCGTCCGGTGCGGACCGGCACCGAATCACGTACAACATCATATGGTGACGAACAGTGACGGACGGCGATGGACGGCACCGGACAGCGCCGCAGGACAAGTATACCGCCACTGTAAGAAGATTGGTTAAATAGAGTACATTGATTATTTATTGCAAGCGCACTGTATACGGTTAGTTGCTCATAGTACACTCTATGGAGGAAAGTGTTATGACTGTCGCCTTTCTGGTCATATGAAAGGTGAGTTTCATCATTCGCATACATTATGGATAATCATCAAAAACTCAATCTACACAGGCCCATAGCCATTGTTCAAACGATAGGGAGGACAAACCAATTTCTAGATTAGCATCCTGGTGAATCCACAAGAATGTAAGACAAAAAACTTTTCCAGGGATTCAAAAAATTTTTTCAAGGAAAATTGTGCCCCAAAAACCATGTCTGGCTCCTGACCTGACCCATAGATTCGATAGACAATAGTCACAAAACACCACATACAGTCGCATTTTTGGGTGAAACACGGTTCTTGTTCGCTTTCAGCCCCGCGACACAATTCGTCAACGGTCGGTGTTCCACCGTCACACGTCCGATTTCGGTAACGAGCGCCTTCCCCACAGGACGTAGTCGCTGTACAATCACTCCATTTACTCCAAGGCTTCCACGCTGCAAAAATGATGATGTGGGGGCGTAAAAAATGCAACACTGAAAGGCAACCTGCAAGAACGACCGTAGTGAAAGTTAACGAGCGGTCAAAGGCGCCGTTGTTCCAGGAGACCGGTTCGAAACAAAAGCGTTTTTCATTTACAAGTCTGATCAACCTTGTGGAAAGTTACTCGATCAATTTAAGGTGCCGTAAAATGCAAAGTTGGACTACAAATTAGGCCTCTGGCTATTGCGGTGTTTAAGCAAAACGGTTTTGTACTGAATCAGTTCGAATAGTTTCGTCTTCTTGTGCTAATTGGCAGTCTATGTAAACACGAAGAGCTTAGTCTGATTATGCACTCAAAGTTCAGTATTTATGAGCAGTGATGACGTTGCTAGAATGCGGTCGCGATGAAGCATCTCATATTTGCCAATTAATAGCTAATACCACTGGTTGTGCCCTGTAAATTTGAGTGAGTTGATTTTATCTCAGAATGAGTTGAATCCACTCAGAAGCATGAGCTCTAAATTAGGTCTTTCGTAAAATCACAATTGTGGATTGATTGAACTCATTCTGAGTTAATTAAACAACTCATCCGGGATTAAATCTGCTCACAGAGAGTTAACATTTACTGCTATTTACTCAGGAATAACCAGAAATAACTAATTCTCTCTCTGAGTTGATTATTCAACTCACTGGAATTTACAGTGGAACATCATCTTGGGGCAAACGATTATTTGATGTTCTAATTTAATAGTTGTTTTATGGATTTGGCATTTTCAACAGAATTCGCTGGACATTTGGTGAAGCCAAGCCAATCCGTTTCATTAAGTTCAATGTAACACACAAACGGACAATAGATACATCAAGAACGTTCACATGTTTTTGTTGTGTGATATTTACAAAAGACGAAAAATATTTACAATCATAAGGACACGGTAGTGTCTCTTATAATATGTTTTACCCAAAATTTTTGATTCTAAAAATCGTTCATATTTTCATGCAGCTAGTTTAGATATGTATAATTTATCGCATGTAGCAACATCATACTATAAGCTTACTACATACAATGACAGGTTCCATTCAAATTCTGTAGTAGCAAACTAGGCGAAAATTTGCTCTAATTTTTGTGCAAATTTTCTTCGTATTTTGACTCAGATAAACGGCGTCGAAGTAAACTATAAAACTACGCAGCCCCGGTGCATAGAGCCAACAATTATTTTTTCAGCATTGAACAGTTGATGCTACATTATCTGGTTTTTCGTCATATTGTGCGTTGACTTTTTTAAAATCTGTAAAGAAAATTGTTTTAAAAACAGGAATATACATAGCTAGGTAGAGCAAACTATCATGAATGCGGATGGATTAAAATAATAATTGGTGGGGTTGGTGCATCGGTTATGAGTGACTTAATAATCTTGGTAAGTTAGTGGTTATCAGTGACTTAATAATCTTGGTAAGTTAGTATCAATTCAATTATGTTTGTTGTTCGATCTTTTCTGTATCTATATCCGTATCAGAACAAAGTTACTTTTGTAAAGTTGTGAAACAAGTTGTTAAAGTGCCCCTAACCGGGCCATAGAAAAAGATATGTTTTGAAAATATATTTGATGTGTAACGTGTAAAGTTTAGAAACAAGGGACTCGAACAAATTTTCAAAGTTAAATTCATGTACTACCTTTTTTTCACAAAAATCGGGCTTATTTTCCAGGACAGCATATTTCAGATAGCCAAAAAGTTTTGGCGGTCACAAGCAAGCTGTGATGTGTCACACAGAAGCATATTCACAGCTTTGTTTGATAGTTTCGTAATTTTCTGAATTACCCATTATCGCAAAAAAATGACTCATGGGGATAGACGCTTTGAACATGCGATGTGGAGATGTGATTTTCATCTTATTCAAGCAACCATGAAACAAATGTTTACCTATTTACTACTACTGGCACAAATAAGTGCCATTATTCACGGCACAAATTTCTAACCCTGTGTGGATTTTATACAAAAATGATAATTTACAAACATAGATGGCAGTATGAAGCTTTATAATCAACTTTAGTTTTATCGAAATCTTAACCTTTGTTTTTGAGTGGCCCATTGTTCATAGCACAGTATAATGCGACGTAAGCCTTCGTCTCCGGCATAAAATCGACCTCTCCGACTAAGGCAAATTTTGGTTCAACTCTGACTCCGGTATTTTAACCTACGGTTGCTTCCTGGTTCATGCTGTAAACGAATGCTAAATTACGCAAAATTATAAACGAATATATAAAGTTTCAGAAAATATTGCACTTTGCCAGTACAATTCAGGTACGCAGACTTCACAAGGGTTTTTCAAAATTTTATCATGAAATAAAGCGATTACATTGTCAAATTTCTTTTTAACCGAAGGAAAACATCAAATATAATACTGTTTGATTTATGGCCGCCCAAAGCTGTGAATATGTTTCTGTGTGACACATCACAGCTTGCTTGTGACCGCCAAAACTTTTTTGGCTATCTGAAATATGCTGTCCTGGAAAATAAGCCCGATTTTTGTGAAAAAAAGGTAGTACATGAATTTAACTTTGAAAATTTGTTCGAGTCCCTTGTTTCTAAACTTTACACGTTACACATCAAATATATTTTCAAAACATATCTTTTTCTATGGCCCGGTTAGGGGCACTTTAACAACTTGTAGTTATTATAATGCGATTAATTGCCAAGTATGCAGTGAAAACCATAATATACCTGGACATGGCCCCATTTCACAAACACCAACGTCTTCTGGAATTCCAGGACAATTGTCAGAAGTAATGACCAACGAATTTGCTCCTTGATAGTGCGGATGCACGCATTGTCGGCTGCGATAGTAAATACCAAGTCCACATGTTTTTGAACATTCGCCCCATTCACTCCATTCCGTCCACTGGCCGTTGTCTGAAAAATAAATTAAATTTTAACTTTAAAAAGAAACTAGAACAAATATTTTTTAAACGCGTTCGCTTTACTCATGGGTGCACTTGAAGTTGCACAGGTAAGGTGGTTTTGTAATTTCTAAGGGTGGTGCTATTGTTGTCGAGCGGCGCCGTAACATAATTTTCATTATTTCAAATGAAATTTATGTAAATTTCTGTATTTCAAATGAAATGTGTGTGAATTTCATTGTTTAAAATGAAATTTATGTAAATTTTATTGTTTCAAATGAAATTTATGTAAATTTCTGTATTTCAAATGAAATGTGTGTGAATTTCATTGTTTCAAATGAAATTTATGTAAATTTTAATGTTTCAAATGAAATTTATGTAAATTTCTGTATTTCAAATGAACTGTGTGTGAATTTCATTATTTCAAATGAAATTTATGTAAATTTTAGTATTTCAAATGAAATTTGTGAGAATTTCAGTATTTCAAATGAAATTTATGTAAATTTCTGTATTTCAAATGAAATGTGTGTGAATTTCATTGTTTCAAATGAAATTTATGTAAATTTCTGTATTTCAAATGAAATGTGTGTGAATTTCATTATTTCAAATGAAATTTATGTAAATTTTTGTATTTCAAATGAAATGTGTGTGAATTTCATTATTTCAAATGAAATTTATGTAAATTTCTGTATTTCAAATGAAATGTATGTAAATTTCATTGTTTCAAATGAAATTTATGTAAATTTCATTATTCCAAATGAAATATATATATTTAAATTTCTTGATTTCAATTGAAATTCATGTAAATTTCATTGTTTCAAATGAAATTTATGTAAATTTCAATATTTCAAATGAAATTTATGTAAATTTCATTATTTCAAATGAAATGTGTGTAAATTTCATTGTTTCAAATGAAATTTATGTAAATTTTATTGTTTCAAATGAAATTTATGTAAATTTCTGTATTTCAAATGAAATGTGTGTGAATTTCATTATTTCAAATGAAATTTATGTAAATTTCTGTATTTCAAATGAAATGTGTGTGAATTTCATTGTTTCAAATGAAATTTATGTAAATTTTATTGTTTCATATCAAATTTATGTAAATTTCTGTATTTCAAATGAAATGTGTGTAAATTTCATTGTTTCAAATGAAATTTATGTAAATTTTATTATTTCAAATTAAATTTATGTAAATTTCTTTTTTTTCAATTGAAAATCATGTAAATTTCATTGTTTTAAACGAAATTTATGTGGATTTCATAAAAGAAATGTACCATTTTGTATCCTGTGTGCACCACGACGTCATGCAGGTACGGTTTTGCAAGGCTAAGAAATTGAAAACTGCATGCAGGTTTATTAAAAACAAAACATGAACTAGCATATGCCCTAAATCCAGGGTGTAAACGGATAGTAAAAATAACGGAAACAGAAACGAAGAATAGATATTGACGTATAAAGTTTCAAAGATGCTTTTTTCTGCCAGTGCAAATATTCACCGGGCGTTCTTAAATTTTAAACAAGAAATAGCAGATGCAACGAAATTTTCAAGTATTTGGATGAATTTTGTATTTTTTATTTCAATTCGAATAATTGCAGCGTATGTGTAATAAAAGAACTGCCAAACATATACGTGATTTATTTCAAATTTTGAAGGTAAAAATAACAATTTCCGCTTTTTCTATAACGGAAACGGATACGGATTTTTACTCGAAACGGATATCCGGTCACCCTGCCTAAACATTTTGTTACTAATCACCAAAAAATTTTCTGAGGGCGAAAAATTGTAAATTAGGGACCTTACCATTTCACCACAATAAATTCTATGGGACAAATTGTAAAAAAAACAGTTATGTATGGACGTTAATATTTTATCACAAATAAATTCTGCGGGATAAATTGTTTTTTTACAAACAAATTTCTGAGGGTAAAAATTGTAATGTAAGGACTTTACCATTTTAACACAAAAAATTTCTAATGGCGGGGGCTTTTTCCCCCTTTTGCCCTTCTCTGTATCTGCTATTGTTATCATTATCGTTGGTAAAAGCTTTAAGAGCATATGCATCATACATGCTGTCCGGTCGTTTTTAAAAATAAAACAAACTGAATTTTCACCATATCAACAAACGTTGCGTACCTCTTGGTTTACAGTTAATTTTCAGCTTTTTACTGTTCAGACAAACACAGTCAGAAAACGTGAATCCTTCGCGATCACACAGTTCAATGCATTGAGAGTCTTGTGGACACTCTTTCGATGAACACTGTCCCAAGGATTGCTGGAATATTGAAAAATGCTAAAACCAACGTATTAAAAGGTATTACGACAATTCGTCGGCCGACAACTCGTCACCTGACAACTTGTAATGCGAAATTTGGCCCATGTTACTTTAAGAGGCGTCCAGGTTGCTGGTGGGTAGAGACTAGGTTACATTTTTTGCTTAGGCTTAGGCTTAGGTTTAGGTTTAGGTTTAGGCTTAGGCTTAGGCTAAGGAACACAGTTTTGCAACGTTTAGGCTTAGGTTTAGGCTTAGGAACACGTACTGGTACTTGTGCTTTACTGGTATTGCTTTAAATTACAGTGTTTGGGGCGAATAAAAGGGGGAAACAACTGTATTGTTGAACGACAGCGAAGTAGCGTGATTGAAAAGCGGACTCAAAGCGCGGAGTTGGTGATTTGGATACCCAAAGGAAATCACGAACTATTCACAGTATACACTTTTATTGATTGACACTCAGAATAGGGAGATAGCACTGCTACTACCTCCATCATTGCTATTCGGGTGACTAAAGTACAATAATCATTTACCTTATTGTCGAGTTTAAACCATTCCATCGCATAAAACTCCCATCCGTCATCTTTAATAAATCCTTGAAAATCTGGAGTTTCGCGTTCCGAATTCAGTTCACAAATTTGTTTTCGTGGGTGAAAATTGAACGATTTACATCTCATATCTTGCGCGCAGACTCGTGCACACCCAGTTAAATATCTGACAAACGGCAACGTTCGAATAGTTGACGTGATCAATTTGACCCCTGTAATCAAAAATTCAACGTTCGTTTTTCGCTTGAGTCGTCAACGGAGCAACATATGGAGTGGCGTCATTTAGCAGAAACAATACCGTTTCGTGTGTCCATAAACAATCAGTGATATCTTGTCAACGCTGGGAAGTTTTTTGTCACCGTTAAGAGATGTTTTAACTGTAAACTCGTAGTCCAAGTTTTGATACGCTAAAATTGCAGTTTGGCCTTTCAAAAATTCCCTTCGTCTTCAAACTTAAACTTCAATTATAGCTTAACTAAACTTGAATGTGAGTTTAAGTAAAACTTAACAGGTTGGACGGACTAACTAAAAAAGAATTTTAAGTTTAACTTAAACTAAGTCATTTTTAAGTTTAAGGCGAGTTTGAGCTAAACTTGTTTTTCGTTTTAATGTATAACCGATGCTTAGAAATTATGTAGATTTTGGAATTCGTTAAATTTAGATTAACCAGAAAAAATATGTCATATTTTAAATCAGTTTAAGCGTAAAGCTAACAGTTAGTTTAGTTAATCTACAAAGTTCGTTTAACACTGCTAGATTAGCTTAACCTTAAATCGAATTAGTTTAAGGTTAAGTATACCAATTTTTTTGTTATAAGAGCGTCAGATAGTTTTAGCGATTACTGAGGCACAGGGTTTACTTATTCTTCATATAGGTGTTGAACGTTGCTATCTTCTGAGTGTTTTGTTGTCACCGGCGTTTTGATACACTATTACGGTAATAAATTTTATATTTTTTTTAGTTTTCATTTCGCAGACCTGCTGTGTATTTCAACGGCATTAAAATGTGTTTTTCGCTATCAATCAAACGTAATTTTGTGATTTTTTTCGTCAATTTTAATTTTCAAAGTCTACAGATAAAAGCATTTCACCTGCTGTCTGAAACATAGTCGACTCTTTAGGAATATCGATAGTCCATTCAGAGTAACCACCCTGCGCTTTGACATATACTGACGCAGCAAGCAACATTGTAATGTCAAATATTAATTTTCGTTTCATGTCTTGTTAATAGTTAATACACTCTGTCGCAAACATATTTTTAGGGCACAACTCTCAAATAACGCCGGCAGGCTTTAGCGTAACCAGGGAATGATGGCGTCGCCCAGCTAAAGACTGCGTTGCCCACCCGCCCGAGTGATTGGACATTGAACAAATTTAGAAATAATTATTTTCTGTGTACCAGTATCATGGTTTCGCTTGACTCTAATTAACGTTCGCGATCAAAAGTGTTTTTACCCCCAACAGAGACAAAATCAAATTTTTGTATTAATATTTAGTACCAAAAATTGTGTTTGGTTTCTTGCTCAATTGGCTCGAGATCGTTTTGCAACTTCCACAATAACATGCGCACATCAGGTGATTTTTGAGGGGTGGTGTCATGGACACTGAACGGTATAAAATTAAACGCTTTTCTTTTTACCGTATATCGAAACGCTATTAAGCAGTGGTGTTTTACTGTTTGCCAAAACGCTATTAAGCAAACGATTTTTATCGTTTGTCAAAACGCTATTAAGCAAACGCTTTTTATCGTTTGTCAAAACGCTCTGCCAAAACGCTATTAAGCAAATGCTTTTTATCGTTTGCCAAGACGCTCTTAAGCGAACGCTTTTTATCGTTTGTCAAAACGCTATTAAGTAAACGCTTTTTATCGTTTGTCAAAACGCTAGTAAGCAAATGCTTTTTATCGTTTGCCAAAACGCTCTTAAGCAAACGCTTTTTATCGTTTGTCAAAACGCTAGTAAGCAAATGCTTTTTATCGTTTGCCAAAACGCTCTTAAGCAAACGCTTTTTATCGTTTGGCAAAACGCTATTAAGTAAACGCTTTTTGTCGTTTGTCAAAACGCTCTTAACGCCTTCTCACATTGAGTTGCCTGTAGGTAACTCAGCGCACTGTATATGCGTTAAATAGTGTATATCGCACCGTTTTTAACAATTGCAACACGTATACTTAGTACTAAATCACCACAAGACGTGAGAGCGCCCTCGGGCTCGAGCGTCAAGCTCCTGTCAAAATGCTATTAAGCAAACGCTTTTTATCGTTTGTCACAACGCTATTAAGCAAACGCTTTTTATCGTTTGACAACACGCTCTTAAGCAACCTCGGCGCTCAACGAACGCTTTTTATCGTTTGTCAAAACGCTAAAGCAAAGCTTTTATCGTCCAAAACGCTCTAAAAAACCAAACCCAACCCCCCCAAAACCAACAAACCCCACCCCCCCTTTTTATCGTTTGTCAAAATGCTATTAAGCAAACGCTTTTTATCGTTTGTCACAACGCTATTAAGCAAACGCTTTTTATCGTTTGTCAAAACGCTCTTAAGCAAACGCTTTTTATCGTTTGCCAAAACGCTATAGAGAAAACGCTTTTTACCGTTTGTCAAAACGCTCTTTAGCAAACACTTTTTACCGTTTGTCAAAACGCTATTAAGTAAATACTTTTATGGTGTGTCAAAACGCTCTTAAGCAAACACTTTTTATCGTTTGTCACAACGCTATTAAACAAACGCTTTTTATCGTTTGTCAAAACGCTTTTAAGCAAACGCTTTTTATCGTTTGACAAAACACTATTAAGTAAACGCTTTTTACCGTTGTCAAAACGCTCTTAAGCAAACACTTTTTACCGTTTGTCAAAACGCTCTTAAGCAAACGCTTTTATCGTTTGTCAAAAGGCTATTAAGTAAACGTTTTTTAACGTTTGTCAAAATGGTATTAAGCAAACGCTTTTTATCGTTTGTCAAAACGCTATTAAGCAAATGCTTGTTATCGTTTGTCAAAACGCTCTTAAGCAAACGCTTCTTATCGTTTGTCAAAACGCTATTAAGCAAATGCTTGTTATCGTTTGTCAAGACGCTTCTAAGCAAACACTTTTTACCGTCTGTCAAAACGCTATTAAAACGCTTTTTACATTAACCAAAGCTTTTTGCCGATGGTCACCACGCTATTAAGCAAACGCTTTTTACCATTTGTCAAAACGCCCTTAAGCAAACGCGTTTTACCGTTTGTCAAAACGCTATTAAGCAAACGCTTTTTACCGTTTGTCAAAACGCTATTAAGCAAATGCTTTTTATCGTTTGTCAAAACGCTCTTAATGCATGGTTTACATTAATTTGAGTACGTGATGTCGAAATTCTCACCGGTTATGGACGACGACTTTTGCTATTTGAAAAACAGCAGCTAGCGTTGGTTAAAATTTGAATTTTTGGTAATTTATAAATACAAACGACAAAGCCTTAAAAATCTAAAACCTGTAATTGTAGTTGTATTTTAAATGAATTTTAGCACATGTCGTTTAGTGCTCCAAAATACACAGCAGCTGTAGTTGGCGCGTTTTGCTGAATTTGAGTAGTGGTCTTTAGTACCAACAATTCTGTTTAAGTAACTGTATGTAGTGTACATTTTGTAGGACAAGCAAGTACAACTACTATCCGCTAAAACCATAGTACATGTTCCTATTGTAACTTCAATATCAGAGGCAGCGACGGCTACTTCGAAAATTCAATTTCAAGCAACTGTCGTAGGCCAAAACTCGAAAATTCGTCGACGGTTTTTTATTGTTTAGAATAATGTATTTAGAACAACTATCCTTGCCTCCAATACTCAAAGTACAGACACCGTTCGTGCCTTGAATTTTATTTTAAGTAGCTGTTGCTCAATATATATTGCAATTACTAATGAACAACACGATTTGATATTTAGTAAACAAGGTAGTGGTTACTTCTGAAGGTCGAAAATGTATAGTAACCGTCAATCGCTTCTTCATTTATTTTAAACTAACGACAACTGCTTTCACTGAAAAGAACAGGATATTGTCATCCTAGAGGTTGGCAATAGTTGTAGTTGTACATTAAAAATTAAAATAGAGCAAAACTTTATTAATTTCGAATGGTTTGTTAAAATATGTTTTAAACAACAACTGCATGTACTTCCGAAAATAGAAACCTGTCGATTGAAAACTTTCGAAAAATATCAATAAGCAAGCGTCCATAGCCGGTGAGAATTTCCACATCGCGTACACAAATTAATTTAAACGACGCATAAGCAAAACGCTATCAAGTAAACGCTTTTTACCGTTTGTCAAAACGCTCTTAAGCAAACACTTTTTATCGTTTGTCAAAACGCTATTAAGCAAATGCTTTCTATCATTTGTCAAAACGCTATTAAACAAACGCTTAATTATTACAAACCACCGCTCTCAAATGATCAATGTGTACAAGGGACGGCATGTCACATGATACTGTGGGACATTTATGCGAATATCATATGATATCCAAAATTTCAACGAATATCATATGATATTCAGCGGGATAGTGTAATCTTTGGGTGTCGATAAATGAATGAAAAATCGAACGGCAAAGACACAGGTGTTCTGTATATACCAAATACTCGCCTGCAAACCGTATCCTACACAAAATCGCTTACAACCGCAGTTTCATAGTTCAAAAATTCAATTTTCACATTCAACTATCATAGGTATTCAACTGGACAATTTATGTATGTTATCCCAAGCATGCAGACATTTGAAAACATATCGTATATAAAATCCTATTCGCAGATAATACTTCGAATATCATACTATATTGAAGAACAAAAGGTGACCTACACATGATATTAGCAGACAAATACCAATTTTTGAATACGATATGGGTTATACAAGCAGACAAAATGTTACCCAATAGTCTACTATGGACAAAACGTGTCCCAAGCTGCCCCGGTCATAACGTGAACCCCGCATAACATTCCAAAATATAACCTTGCATTATCGCTCAAGCTTTTGATGCACGGTAAAAAACATTTTATTCACCGGATAGTTGCAATACCGGATATATATCAGCAACGAAGGGTGGTGGAGGACGAGTTGAAAATAAATAACAGTCCGAATAACAGGCGGGGCACCATCTCGAGAGGCCAAATAAATATCAGTCCCCACCCTCTTATTCGGGTCACTAGAGTATTATACTATTTTCTCAATATCAAACGCTTTCTTCAAAACGCGAAGTGTTTTGTGTCTTTAATCGCAGCACAAAAAGTGATCATGAAAATCAAAATTTAAAATTCATTTAATCTGTATATGTTTGCATTTTAAAATAATCAAAAACGTTTAATCTGCGCTCGTATCATCTCCAGCTCCTTATACGATGGGTTTACTTCAAATGAGAACATTAATTGCAATAGTAACACAAAATAAAAACCGAAATTCTACCAACTAATGCTTCAACGTAATTACACTTACAAATTCACAACACTTCAATATTTCCGGTGAGCGGAGGCATATGGCTTGCAGGCCAAGTCTTTCACCGTTTCAGCCAAAGCTTCTCAAAAATTGTTAATTTCAGCGCAAACAAAACTTTAAAATCTTTCTTAGAGGCACAATTTTTGGTCAAAAAATGAAAGCACATATAGACGTTTCGTTACTAAACAGATGGTTAGCGAACGAAAAACAAAAGCTTTGAAAGTGATTATAAATCAGTTAAAATTCATACAATTTAACCGCAGATTTACTGTTTCGAAATGAATTAATACACAGCAATCTTAAAATTTTGCTAGCGCGCATAATACAAAAATGTGCCAATATTACTTTAAGGGTCGTAACAGAAGATTAAGCGTATTCCTAAGCCTTAGCCTAAAGCCTATAAGCTTTGCATAAGCATATAATATAGTCTAAAATGTAAGTCTACTCTTGTATAGACCAACCAGAAACCTTTACGCCCCTTAAAGTAACATGGGCACAAAAATTGATTGATGAATACCACTTGCTAAAAGTTATCTTTACAGTACCTGACCATTCCAAACTAAAAGTTATGGGCCATTCACGTTTATATTAAGGGTGTCCCCACGGGGGCCTTGGGAAAGCCGTGCATCAATGAATTTGGCTGGTGCCCCCCCAAATGGGATGGTGTCTCCGAATTTGACTCGGTCTAAAAGTAAACAATCTTAAGTTACTGTTGCAATTGTAGAGGCGCCCCAAAATTATTTGGTGCCCCCAAACCAGGATTCAACCAGAATTCGAATCGGGCCGGAATTCGTGCAAAAATTGAATTCCTGTTCATGTTCCTGTTCCTGCATTCAAAGGTGCAGGAACCGGAATTTTTACGGTATTGTGGCAAATTATTCATAATAGTTTAAATATTGGAAACTTTGTCTTTGAGAAATTTTTTATGTCAAAATTAGTGTTTTTGCACCCAGTTCAATTCTGTTGCTTTTGCATGTCTGCGTAGCTCAGTGGTTATATGAGCGGACCGGTAATCCGTACGATGTGGGTTCAAGCCCCATTGCATCTGTAGCAAAATTTTGATGAAGGCTTCTATATGGAACTGTTCAGCTTAGAATAACTTTTTCTCACACTACCGTGTATTTCTCAAGCCACGATTCGAATGGGCGAGAGGCAGGGTGTAACAAGATGTGTTGTTTGTTCAAAAAACTGATTTCTGTTTCCGTTAACGCATTAAAAGACCGGAAACTCCGTTATTTTTTATGCTCAGTTTGTTATGTTGCTTAGATATCGCGCAATTTTTATTATTATACGAATAAAAGACTCTATAAATAGAGAAAATAACATTTTAAGTTATCTTTGATACTTTCATATACCCACTACCCAGCTTACAGTTTCTATTTTAATCTCATATTTGTGTTTCATTATACCAAAAAGAAAGTTTTTCGCTATTTCTCCTAAAATAAATAGATAAATAAAATTAATCATTTGATACAATACCGTAAAAATTCCAGTTCCTGCATCTTTGAAAGCTGCTACATAAACAGAAACAGGAATTGAGTTTTGCAGGAATTCCGGCCAGAACAAGAATTCCGGTTTGAACCCTAATATATAATATATATAAAACGGTAAGAATTGCTCTGCACATTTAATTTAGGTTGCAAATGCAATTAGTAAACAAATATATATAGTTTGTTCAATAGTTTATTATTTACTAGTCAAATTTTTGGTAATTGAAGCGTAACAGTACGGCGTTATGTAGTCGTCCATAAATTGCATATTTTGCGATAAACCATTAAAATCATTCGTACACTCGCTTGAAGGCATGGTTGATGTTTGATTGTTCAACACTTCAACCTTGGGTACACTTACACCATCACCGTTGTACAACTTGAAACTAGCACACGACAAAGATTTTGCTTTAAACTGAAATATAAACAAAAATGAATTTACATTTAACTAATTTTTGTGTCAAGTACCCATATTCTCAAATGTAGCGCTTATCACCTGTTGGAGGTAGGTCCTGTAAATTTCCGAACAAGCCAATGGCGATCGCTAAAAAAGTTGGCACTTTTTATCGCATTTGATTGGTCCTACTTGAGTGCCAAGTTCAATATTTGTAGCTGCCATTGTTCGCTTGCTTGAAAACCTATTGGTAACTGATGATAGATGCTACGAAGATTTGGGTATGTGGGCACAGATGTAACCTTTCGCCACCTTACAATACATTTGAAAGCAACTCAGATGAAGTTTCTTGAACTTGACATTTTGTTTGAAAGAATAAAATATCAGGTCAGCTTTGCTGTTTTGAAGTATATGTGCTTAAAATTGTGTTCTAATATTCCTATATATTAACGTTTTATATTTTGCATTTTTAAAAACAATTTTGAGTTAAAGATTTAAAATATTCAACTTCAATAAAATATTCAAATAAGACAAATTGTTTCAAAATATCAAATACCCAAAAACGCACAGGAACAATATACCAAGCATCCGTTAAAAATTTACCTGCACATAGTGCACTAAAAATTACAATGAGTTGATTAATCAACTCAAAGAGGTGACTAAATAATTTCTGGTTATTTCGAAGTTAATAACAGGAAACATCAACTTGCTCTGAGTTGAATTAATTCCAAGTGCTTGATTAATTAACTCAAAGTGCGTTCAATCAGCTCAGAATTCTGAGTTCTAAAAACCCTAAGTCAGAGCTCAGGCTTCGATGTTCAACTTATTCTGAGTTAAAATCAACTCACTGGAATTTACAGTGCGTTACTGCATGATTACCTTGAATATGTTATGTTCAAACACTAAATCACCACACGTTTGTCGTTGAAGCCAATTCAAAAGTCCGCCATCATTAGCAATTTGACATATTAATCCTTGCGAACAGTTGTTTAACAAAGTGATAACATCAGGATCTTGAATTACCATTTCAGAGCCTGCTTTGCTCAAAACGAGGCATCGAAGATATCTGAAAATATAATCCAACAGAGTCGATATGGTAAAATATTAACAGTATTGATTCTCGAATTTCGACAGTTATCACTGTAAATTCCAGTGAATTGATTTTAACTCAGAATGAGTTGAATGCACTCAGAAGTCTGAGCTCTGAATTAAAGGTCTATCCGATATCAGAATTCTAAATTGAATAAACTCATTTTGAATTAATTACTCAACTCACCAGGAGTTAAATGAGCTCAGAGTGAGTTTATATTTATTGTTATTAAGTCACAGCTACCAAGAAATAGCTAATTCTCTATCTGAGTTGATTAACTGACTCATTGGAATTTGTAGCGTATTGTTTACTTCAAAAATCACGAAAATTACAAAGTACGATTATTAACAAAAAACACAGTTATTAAAATTACTCAGACAGCTTTTCACTTTAAGCAGACCTTTTGGTATTTAAATTGGCAACTGAATCGTCGAAATTGAAAACACTTATTTATTTCGAACATATGACATTTGTGAGCTATCGGTCGAATCGTGCAAAGAGTTGTGTATTATGTTTTATGGGGATGATCACTTCAGTTGCAGGATACGACCCACAGGCTCGGGCGAGCTTATTTAAACCGAGACGGACGGAAGGGGTCGGGAATCTCTTGTAAGTTCGACGGACCCGTAAAGTTCAAGCTCGCTAATACGAGCGTTTACTGACACGAAACGAGTCACACACGAGTAATACACAAGTAATACTACAAGTAGGGACTTATGTAAATTACACCAATTTGCATATTCGGTACTTTGCCGAAACAAGTTTACGCCTCCGCGTTAACAACGACAAGTTCCGAATAACAAGCGCATTGCCGCGCTATTACATCGGAATCGGATCGAGGACCATCCCTTACGGAAATGGTATCTTGTCCAACGTTGAGCAGTATCCCATACGACCAGATTAAAATATACAACAAATAACTGCATTATTTTAGTCAAGCTTCACATGCTTACAATAGCGTTGCCGATTTTAGTTAATACTTTTAATACCAGCACATCTCACAAATCCAACAGACTCTTAAACAAAATTGAAAATTTAAAAATACCTCTGAAAAGCGTACAGTACACTGCTTTTTGCGAAGTGTAAAACGAGATTTAAGCTAAAAGTAAAGTACCTGTATACAAGTATTTTTAAACAACCAAAGTTTAGCGTCAACTTCAACTTTCAACCTTTTGCAAGCTTACTTACTCAATAAAAACTTTCGGATCATCAACCTTGAGAACATCCAAGGATGCTTGTTGGCCGCTACTCACAGGTCCATTGCCAGCACCGATTAAGTTATCTCGCTGTCGCGTCTTGCAAGACCCGTCAAACACACCATTTGGCCGTCTGTCGTAGTTACCCAATAAACAGCCTTGCTCTCTTCCATCGGTACCACAACCATTCTTTCCCTTTGGTCTAACATCGTCACGAGTCAACACGGTGCCGTTCAAACTCGGGCCAATTGTCGGTTCAAATCCATTCGTTTGCTTGTTTACTTCGCGACCGTACATTTCACAAGTTTTAAAAGTTGAAAATTTTTGATTCAATTCGAATCCATTCAAACCGTTTGTGGTTACCGGTGTATTTTGACTATAATTAATACACTGAAATAGGCTATTATTATTAACGTCTTGCGTTAACAAATTACAATTACTTATACGGTTCAGTTTACATGCAGCAAAATTGTGCTCAATTGGTCTACGACCAATATTAGAAATCGCAGTTGCACAAGATCGCCCATGATCCCGTGGACTTTGTTTGTAACAGACTGCAAGCGATTGGTTATCTGTCAAATAATCCTTATAATTGACAGAGTCAAAATATGTAGTTTGTGCGTCATTTCTGTTCAAAACCATAGGATAACGACTAGATGGTATATGTGCTGAAACGTCATTACCACGTAAACTATTCACAGTAACGGGTTTATTGTAAAAGTTTGAATTGAGTTGCAGTATATTTGCTGGTTGAGATCGAGAAAGGCATCGGTGAAATTTACTATCACACAAATCACAATTGAGTTCACAAATTGAATTTGGTACTGAGCTTATAGGGAATACTGTAGACCGTTGACGTTCAGTTATATCGCTTATCGGGCCTTGAATGCTTAAATTAGCTTCAGCACATTTTTGACATATTGCTGTCGTAGGGAACAATCGACACAAACATGGTTTTGCATCAGGCTCAGGTTTCGCTATCAAGCCAAATCCTGACGGTTCGACTGTTTGTGGCCGAATATTTGGTGCTAGTACAGGGTTGGCAACCTCCCGAGCTGGCGTTTGGCCAACGAATAGTGGATAAGTTTGCTGAGAACGAAACGGTATTGTATATGCATTGTTTTCAGTTTCGCTATCAAAACGCGGATTTGATGCTATTTTACCGTTGAAATTATTTTTCACATATTGAACAGGTTGGCTGGGTAGAATTGTTCCAGGACAGAAAGGAGTTTGCTGAACCACACGGCAATTAGCGCTCTGAAGTGAAACCGCACGGGAATCAACGCTTTGAAGTGAAACCGCACGGGATTGACGAAGACTCTCGAATCCAGGATACGCTGCTGTCTGTTTAGTATCTGTTAGAACTTTACCAGCCACAACGACTTGTTCACCATAAAATCCTGTTTTGATCCTACGGCCAACAACGCTGTCATCACCCATATAAGTACCCAATCTGTTCAGAGCGTCCTCAGGACTTTTAGATTGCAAAAACTCATTATCCGTAAACTTGCTATTGACAACGCCCTGTTCTCTCTCGATTGGATTAGCCTGGTCAAAGTTGAATCGTGTCGCCACAGTGTAATCCGATCCATAGTTAGCGTTAGCTCTTGGCGATACCTCGACTCCAAGATGTCCCAGCTGATTTGATAGTCTTTCAATTTCATCATTTTGTTTTGGCTTTTCCGCTTCACCGTTCGCTAAAATGGTTTCCCACGAACTGGTGCCAATTTGTGATTCCAGCTGCCGTTGAATATCTTCCATGGCTTTCAATTCGCATAACTTGTCACTCGATAGAGATGTAATTGTTGAGACGGGGTATTGGTAATTGTTCACAGGCGTCAGTGCGTTCGGCGGCTGATAAGTAAACATATTTTACAAGTGTATATGTTTTGCAAAACTCACAGCTTCAAACTGCACGTGCAAGTTTGTGCATCTAAAGCTTGCAACTGCAATTTGGAATTGGAAATTTTCGAAAATGGGTTTCGAAAGTAATTTGCAAACACATGCTGCAGTTGCAGGTTTTGGGTTGTCAAAAATTTGAACGTTCAAATTGCAGTTGCAAGTTTGGGATACGAAAGCTTGCATGCTGGGAATGGGGATTTATCAATAAAAATTTACTGTTATTAATGCAAAATACTCACAACGATTTAGCATTAATTGCAAAGTATATAGTAAAAATCCAATCAATACTGCACGATAAATGAATTATACGTTTAAAAATTTGTCAGGATTTTCTGATTGGAAAAGATACATTTTGTGTTCCGAAATTTTACAGGTTTGAAGCCTGTGTTAAGCAAAGTTTTACAATATTTGGCCCATGTAAAGATCAGAGGCGGAACGTGTTTCTGTGAGACTAGAAAAGAGTAAGCTTTAAGCTTTAGACTAATTTTTTTGCTTGGCGTAGGCTTAGGAATATGCTCATTCTTACGCTTACACTTAGGCTTAGGCTTAGGCGTAGGAATATGCTTATAATACTGTTCCGCCTCTGTTCTTTACATTGGCCCAATATTTTAACATTAATACAATTGCGTTACCTCACCATATTTTGTACCGTCATGGCTAGTACATCGGTTGCGAGCTTCAAATGAACCTTTTTTAATGCGAAATTTTCAGCAAGGCAGAGCCGGTGGTGGAATACATGCCCCACCCGCCTTATATCCGCCACTGTGCATAAAAACGTATGCCCATGTATAGAACAGGGCCGGATCGTTTCCGACTGGGCTGTAATAGAGTCAGTTGAAGCTTTAGACTAAATTTTTTTGATTAGACTTAGGCTTAGGCTCAGGCTTAGAAATATGCTTATACTACTATTCCGACCCTGTTATATACATTGGCCGAAACGTATATGATGGTTTCATGTACAACTCATTTGAGGATCATACTGTAGTGACCCGAATAAGAGAGGAGGGACTGATATTTATTTGGCCTCTCCAGAGGGTACAACTTCTTGTTATTCGGTTACGGACTGTTATTTATTTGCAACCCGCAATCCGCCACCCTTCGGTACTGATATATCTCCGGTATTGCAATTATCTGTTGAATTAAACGTTGTTTATCTTGTGGCAATAGCTTGAGCGATAATGCAAGGTTATACTTACGAATGTATATTCAAAATTTAAGTACGCTTTAAAGTTTCAATCTCATATTATTTGGTCATGGAGTCATTTATGCGCTATACAATTAGGGATAATTGACGTTTATGTTCTCTAATTAAGGTTTAAGGACTCTATCCGCTTACGGACTCTTATTAGAGATACGGACTCCTATTGATTGGGACTCAAAATGGAGAGCCCCGTCTTATTACACCCCTCTTATTCGGGTCACTACAGTACGCGACGAATATGTGATATGCTTTTCTATTGGCAAATCTTTCAAAAACCCTTAGAGAAAAACCATGCATACAGGACGAACAGATTCAGAAATAATTATTAGTTTTTTTTGTAAATACAAATTTTGTAAGTTTTGCTGCTATTCTTACCATCTCTTCATTCAACCCATCGAACAAGCTTCCAGTATCAGTAGCGTTAACATCTGTGAGAGACTCAAATTTCGAGCTATTATAGTGATTATATCGGTTACTCAATCCTGATTGGTCCACGTTCGAGTCATTGAAACTTTGTTTGACGTAATGTATTTGCTCGTCATCGTATTCAGCAGAACCATCACAATTAACGTACGGTTCACTGCGGTTATTGGCTGTTTTAGTTCCTTTTGGTGTCGCCGACGTATGTCCGCCGGATGTATAGGGTGAGTTATGCGTATGAAGAACAAGTGTCGGTAGTTTGTTCGATTTAGGTTTCTTACGTTTTTTAGATTTTGTCGTATCGTTTACACCAGCCACCGTCGCAGACACGCCTTGTTGAGCCTAAAAGTTGAGATTCGCAAAAACAAGGCGTTTTTAAACATTGTACAATTTTAAGTAGTAGAACGTTAGTTGCCAACTCAATATTAATAGAAAGGGGTGTGAATAGAAATTTCACGAGGTGCTGAACGAATAACGTATAATTTATAAGCGGACCTAAACCTTTTTCAGCTGGTTGTCAATTGTTTACGAGGACTGAAGCTCTGCTTCTCTTTGGCTTAGTAAAGTAAGTGGTTGTGTTTACTGCATTCCAGTTCACAAAGCAGACTACGAATAAGTTATATTACGTTTGCTTTAAACCGAAGTTGTCCGTTTGCAGCTCAACGTGGTATTGTGGTAAGCAAGAGCTACAAGTTAGGATTTTGGGTTATACCTTGCAGCCGGTTTGTCGAAAAATTAATGGTCCACACACCCTTTGCTACTCAAAAATTCTTTTGTCAAAAAATTAAACACATTATATCTTATCCGACGCAGCTTGCACAGCTGAAGCGAATGGTGTTAAATTTTTCGCCATCAGACAATTGGCTAACGAGTTATTGTCAAAAAACTAATTTGACGCGCTGCGAGCAATTTGGGACGGCGTCAAATCATTTATTTGACCATAGCTCGTTATGTAATTGTCGAATTGTGGAACATTTCACACCATCGACTCAGGGATTGGGAATAATCGAAAAAAAACTCGCTAACCCCCCACGGTTACAAGGATAAAGCTTTTTTATACAAATCATTAATAATGTGTTATGGTCTATCGAACTGCGAGTCATTGCATGTATATGTTACAAGTTCGTGCAAATTAAACATAAATATAGATAAGTAATAGCTTTAACGTACTCGGGGGGCAGTCCATAAAGCGCCGACGCCGTGTGACAATAATATCGCACTGCGCTGTAGAATACGAAAAAATGCTACTCTACGAGTATTACTCTTGCAAACGTTATTATTATTATTATTAGTATTGTTATTATTATTATTATTATTATTATCATTATTATCATCATCATTATTATTTATATTATTTTTCTTATTTTTATTATTTTTATTATTTTTATCATTATTATTATTATTATTATTTTTATTATTTTTATTACTATTATTTTTATTTTTATTATTATTATTAATATTATTATTATTATTATAAAACACATTTCAATAGCTTATTTTTTCGCTGTCGAATTTACTAAAGATGTTAAAATTTGCCAAAAAATATTAACCTGCAACATTTGATAATCCGGATCAAATCGTATATGACCATGTTCACATTTGCAAGCACAAAATCGAAAAATCAACTGATATCCTTTCTTTAGCCATAAATTATGTTGCACAACACCGTCAGTCCAAGTTCGCGCCCGTTGACATCCACTTAAACAAAAAAAAACCCATATTCAAGCAATTCTAAGTTAAACAGTACCATACACAGGCCCTCAAACGCAAATTTTCTGCGCAGGTGATGGGGCTGCTCGAACCTACGATGAACCGATTACCAGCTCGCTGCTCTAACCACTGAGCTACACATCCATGCAAACGTTTTTGCTGCAATGGAGAAAAGTAATCCGGATATCGGGATATGCATAGTGGCGGTTGGCTTGACATTGTCATTTTCTAAAGGTCAGCAATCAGCATAGAACTGTATCTATATATTTAAATATTTAACTTAAATCTGTTTTAAAATTATGCGTAAAATTTGTTTTGTTAATTTCGGAGCGTTTCGAAACTAAGTTGGCATGAGTAATAATCGCAATTGGGTATTCTTGATTGTGTACTTACACTGTACAGAACCTATCGCAAGTTCAAAATATGGGCCCGTTACTTTAAGGGGCGTTCAGGTTTCTGATGGGTCCATAAAAGAGTACGTTTACAACATTCTAGATCACATTTTTTTGTTTAGGCTTAGCCTTAGGCTTAGGCTAAGGCTTAGGAACACATTTTTGCAACGCTTAGGCTTAGGCTTAGGAATATGCTTATAATACTGTTCCGCCCCTGTTCTTTACATTGGCCGAAATATGTAAATCTTGTCTTGCAACATTTGAATCACTTTAGTTAACGCTTTTAAGCATAAAATCTGATTCCAAGCATATCAGTAAATACCGTAAAAATGTTTCAATAACGGCGTTGTCACCAACCGTTACAGTAGATTGCTGAGAAATCTGCTAACCTGTGAAACCCATTCGCTCTACTAAATCCTAGAATTTGTATACTCCGGTCAGCATCTATAGAAACGTGCACTATAGGTATCCGCAATTTGAAATTGTAATAATCGCGTAAACATTTATACATTGTCAGTTAAGCAGTACCATATAAGAGCCGTTCTATTGAATGCAAACAGAAAACAATTTGCTACGAGAATGAAATAGTGGTATTATTTTGTCATATTACGGAAAAACCATCTATTGGATTCCCAGGTGTGCCAATTGGCAGTGGTCACTAATGTCTATGTCAAAGTGGCTCGATAAGAGTTTTGCGTTTCACATGTCCTTATATATGTCAAAAAAAAAAAAAACACCCAAAACCCAAAACCCCCCCCTTGATCTATTAACCACTGAGCTACACAGCCATGCAAACTTTTCGCTGCAATGGGGAAAATGTATATTAATCCGAGGACCGATAATTGAAAACTATGTGTTGATATGCTACACATGCCATGCATTTGCAACTAAAAGTACTTAAGATTCCAGAAATGAAATCGTCTACCTGCCGTGAGTAGTTGCATGAATCAACACTTTTTCCCACGCTTCGTAACAATCCAAATGAATGAACGGTGATTCGGGACAACTGGCATTGCTACAATTGAATTTAAGCGCATCTTTAGGCGGCTTGTCTGGATCGATATTTTCACCTGAAACAAGCGTCATTTATAAATTTAAATACACCAGCATCCTATAGAAAGCTTATATGTGACAAATTAGAGACATCCACATCCTACAATATTTTATAAGTAAATTAAAATTTAATTTCGCATTTTGTTGCGAATTGCAACGATACAAATAAAATACTGAAATCGAACTTTTCTAAAATTTAAAATTAGGATGTGAATGATCAGAGAAAGTCATGAGAAGTTCAGATAAGCAACAGCGTTCGAAATCTGCCCATTATGAGCGAACGCCGGGTGGACAACAACGGGACCTAATTGACATTGAAACAACAAAGGTTTATAGTAAATCCAGCGTGGTATATATAACACCGCTCTGGTTGACAAGTCACAACTACAGGAAACAGTGAGGTTCTGGAATAACTCTCACGATGCTATCTCATATATACGAAAGAGTTGGTCAATTAGCCCAATAAGGTCCAATGTATAAGAGACGTTTTTGGCGTTCATTTGTACACGTCCAATATTAACAAAAAATTCGAAAAAAACGTTTTGAAGAAAATGATTCTGTATTTATTGTTCTTGCAATCTTTGGCGAATGTAAAAGAACAGGGGCGGAACAGTATCATAACCATATTCCTAAGCCAAAGTCTAAGCCTAAACCTAAGCCTAAGCGTAACAATAAGGATATTCCTAAACGTAAGCGGAAACCAAACGCCTAATCAAAGCAAAAAAATTAGTCTAAAGCTTAAGCTTACTCTATTGCAGTCCCATAGAGCAACGTTCCGACCGATTTTAGGATGCTGCTAATATTAGTGGGCAAAGCTTACCAGATAAGCAACCGTTCGGGCAATTGCAACCGACTGTTCCTTTTTTGATATTGTTATCTGAGCCAGCTTCAAGGTCAGTAGTTGTTTTACTTGTTGTAATTTTCGTTTTTTTCTTGCCCATCTTGTTCGAGTACAAAACATATGTCAAATTTGGTTGTTATACAGATTTTGGCCAATGTATAGATGAAGGGGTTAATACCAAACCAAAAGTGGAAAAACTATGTTCAGGAGTACAGATTGCTCTGGTTCTTTTTGGTACCTAAACCTTTTTTCCGAGATTTTCTGTTCAGTTCCTTAAAACTTTTTTCTGTGTTTTTTCTTGGTTCGGTTTGGTAAACCTTTCTCCATGCGTTTACTTGGTTTTATTCGGTAACTTCTGTCCCAGTGTTTTCTTGGTACATTTCGATGGAATTTTTGTTTCAGTATTTCCTTAACTCGGTTCGGTGAAGCGTTGTTCTGACCATTTCCTTGGTTCAGTTGATAGTTGAAACAGCTTTCTGCAGTATTTTTCTGACTATTCGGACTTGTAGCCCTTCGATCTTAGTCAACGAAAACCATCTCCTCTTGAAAAGTTTTCAGCCCTTATAGCACGGTGAGCTGGCAACGGGCCTGCGAGTATTTTCTTGGTTCGGTTTGGTGAAATTTTATTTCAAGCGTCTTGCTTCGGTTTAAAACGAGATACCAAATACCATTTTACTGTTGAACCCTGGTACAAAACTTTATTTCGGATCCCTTTGACCCTGATATTTGTCCAGTTATAAAAACTAGGCTGCATTTCAAATTTAAAACAGTTTCGTTTTTTACAAATCATGCTATACGCACGTAGTAAATACGAATAAACTCAATCAGTTACGATTTTGACTTACCATAATCGAAATTTACAGAATTCTCCCGAAATGAAAAGTTTTACCCAACTCAACCAAGGATGAACTGAGAAAAAGTACAAAACTGAGCCAATATAAAAAATCGAAAAAACTTTTTACCAACTGAACCAAGCGAAACCGCTAAAAAACCTTTATTGAACCGAACCAAGAAAAAAACTCGGGAAACGATTTACCGAATCCCGTTATTTCTATATCGAAACGTTAACGGATACCGATTTTTAGCGGAAACGGAAAAAGATATCCGGTCACACCCTGGCGCGTACTTAGCTTTCTGTTGTTCAGGGCATAGTTTTCCACGTCTGACTCGATAGCTTCTTATCTATACATGGGCCAAATTTTTTACAAAATCTAATAAACTATACAATATTCTTTAACGGTTGCTAAACCCATTTCCATGTTATATATTTTGCTTGGCCGGAAAAACAGAAGCTACCCTATCTTCGGCTTAAAAATAAACTGCAATAATATACATCCTTCGAACAAGACCGGTGATAAGGGGTGAGATAGCTAACGAAACTTGTTTGCCTAATTTGGAAAGTATCAGTCGATGTTCTATAAAAATGTATAAAAATTGTGCTTCGCGCATATTAAGAAAACACCTTTTTTGGTTTTCAAACAAATCCTGTGACAATAGTAAGTAGGCTAACTGCATAAACTTTTTGGTTACTTTCCAGCCGGCGTTTGCTCAAAAATGGTACGATTTTAAAAATTGTCACACAGTTGAGCTTAGCACAACCTGCCCTGGTCATTTAACGACCAAATTTGAATTTTTAAAAAAATTGATTTTTAAGGTACCAAGGACCAACATACCCACAAATTTATATACCATACGACGCAGCCTGCTGAGCTGACTCCAATTGTGTTAAATTTTCTACAGTAAAACCTCTGATAATGAGGTATGGTCAAATTAACTGATTTGGCGCCGTTCCAAATCGTTGGCAGCGTTCCAAATCAGATATTTGATCATAAACCGTAGCCAGACGTTTGACTGTCGAAAATTTAACTCACTTGAACACAGCTTCACAAGCTGCATGCGGAGAATGACCAGAGGATGTTACGACAAGCTCAAATATACAAAATTTTTTAAAATCCAACCATATGTGAGCAAATGCTGCTGGTAGATAACCGAAAAAACCAAAAAAATTTGGGCATGCCCTCATAGGTTCTTCACAGAATGCAACCGAAGGTGAAAAATACGGAAGCCGGAGGTCAACGAAACTTGTCGGAGCCGGGAGTCGGTAGAAACCAGGTAGTAAAAATGATGGTTAATTAGTTAATCTTAGCCAATATCTGCAATATGTTAATTTTAAAATAGTCAATCGGCCGAAAAAAATTTTCAGTTAACATTTGAGGTAAAAATTTCAAAACCAAGAACACGTCATCTTCTGCTTTTTGACCCATTTTGCCCAAAAACGCTATTTAAGCTGGCCTACCAATACCTTTAAATAACTTCCTGAAGTTTGGATTGCCAAATTTACAGCCTCTCTAGATCCACGTCTAAATATGTGAAAAATTAATAAAATTTGCAACGAGTAATTTCAACGCCAGTTCAAAAACCCTAAACAAATTCACACTTGTTTATAAAATTATAGTAACAGATCTCGCAATTATATTAAATGGCAGGTTTGACAAATTGTCCGTTGCGAATAGTCGTCATATTAAAGTTTTTTATACAAGTTATTCACATTTATATGTGCAGCTGAGAGGAATAAAAACCGTGCCAAAATTCTTATAACATCGTTTGTATATGAAATTTCAAAAAATGCAAAACTGCATTAAAATTATCGCCCATGTTAATAGTTTTAGGGACGTCCAGGTTTCTGGCAGGCCTGTAAAAAAGTAGGTTTAGATTCTAGATTACATTTTTCTGTTTAGGCTTAAGCTTAGGTTTAGGCTTAGGCTTAGGAACACACCTTTGCAACACTTAGGCTTAGGCTTAGTACTACGCTTAATCTATTGTTACGGCCCTAAAAGTAACATTGGCTAAAATTATTGTAGATTTTTGTCAGTAAAATTTGCAAGGCACTACTATAAAACAGACATCTGCACCGACGCTGGGGCAAATATATATTGAGCAAAACTAAAATAATTTGCCTGATTAAAAATGAAACCGGACACTATATACCTACTAGCTTCTAAAACGAGATTCAAAGCTTAAATAGTAGACAGTTTATACAAGCCAGCCAAGCGGATACAATGTACACAACCGCCATGAACGTTGCTTTGTTTAGATAGGATCATGTTTAAGTTTACGAAACAAATTGCAATTTTTATATACTTACAACAAACTTTGAAACAACATGAACATTAATTATCAGTTTTACGGAAACTAAAATACAATAAAGTTGTCAGCCATATTTAGTCACAATGTGTCATCAGCGGGGTGCAACCGGAATTACAATTTACCGGAACCGGAATTTGAAAAAATAACCGAAAACGGAAAATGAAAAATACATGCCGTCGAAAAATTCATTTTAATTTTTTCGCGATATATATTGTTGGTGAAATAACCCTAGTTAGAGATAGGTATTCACTTTATCTGGTGGTGTATTTTAAATTTTTATAATCCACGGAAGAGAAATCTAGGGTACCAGATAAAAAGAGTTTTTCAGTTCTGGATCCAAAAATAGCACAGACCGACTGATGTATAATATACCAAAATTCTAAAACTTATGCCATATTCCAGTGGTATATTTAGAATTTACCATTAGCAGAAAAGCCCATGTTACTTTTAGGGGCGTCCAGGTATCTGGTGAGTCTATAACAAAGCAGGTTTAGATTCTAGATTTCATTTTTTTACTTAGGCGTGGGCTTAGGCTTAGGAACACATTTTCGCAACGCTTAGGCTTAGGTTTAGGAATACGCTTAATCTACAGTTTACACCCCTAAAAGTAACAATTGCCAATAGATATATCATTATAAATTATGGATTACAATTTAACGTTTTTGTCATTCAACAAAGGCAACACATCACAATGTCGATTTAAATCTGACACCTTATTTCTTATCATATTTTGACACCAATGCAGTACAATAAATTATTTCGACAACCAAATACAACATCAACGCCGTACTCAACGTTTTCCAAGTTTTCGACAGCAACAGGACTTGAAAATATTTCACCACAACACTCAATACGGTCAAGTTCATCGATTAACTCCAGCGAGCATTGCTTAATCTTGATTCGCAGCACAGCTATTGCACCAGATTTCACCGGAACAAACACGACAGCCAAATTATTCGCAGACGAAATCGAGTAGATACAAGGCGTCCCGACAACTGAGCTTACAACGGAAAATTTCCAACACAATATTGGCTCCAGTTGAACATCAGATCGTACAGATTGTTTCAGATGATCGTTGGAGCTTCCGTCACTGCAATTGTCAACAAACACTGTCGTTGTGCTCGACTCATTCGCCTCATTTAATTTATTGAGATTTCTAGCAGATTCAAAGCTGGAATCGTCACATACTAAAGAATACTTGAAAATTTTCACTTTATAGCAATAAACACAACAATCGTTGCTGCCAAATATGACACTGAAACAGTCAGTATTTGGAAATTTGTTGTACACAACCGCGGTGCCGAACACTGGACCAGTCGACGGCAAAGAAATAAGCTAAAAGCAAACAAAAAAGAAACCAAAAAACAGTTACTCAATCGTTCAAGGGCGTAGCCGGACGGAACAATTCAAGTCAAACCCCACTGGAAACTCTGTAACGGGGTTTTAGTATCTTGTTCAGTTGCTACCACACGGAACCTGGTCAAAATTATTTTGCTTCTTTGTTTTTGATCAGGTCATTCAAGCGAATGATTTTTACGGTGAAAAAATTCGAACTCGGCACGCTTTTAACATAGGAATGCTAATGAAACAAACCAGCTGATAAAAGAAAAAGTTGATTCCGTAACGCATAGCATAGTATATATGTATCTGAAAATGTGTTAACTAATGGCAGCGATATTACTGCAGCGAAATTATCACCCACAAGCCTACGCCTAACGCCGACGTCGTAACGTAACGCTAAATCATAAGCTTAGTTTAACCATCCAAATGTTTGTGGATAAATTTTTCGAACATTTCATACTTTAAAACACCCTTAAAACCTCTAATTTTTTAAAAAAGTTTCAAAACTTCAAAAAACTGTTTGCGGAAGCGCACAAGAGGCCAAACTTTGAAGTATCGGACACATCAAAAGCAATCTAAACCATCGAGTACACGAATATATTCAAGTAAAAACACTTACGACTGTTTTAGCCATTGAATCAACAATGTAAACGTTCCCATCGACACATGGAACAATCAACAAATCCTTCGCAGCAGCCGCCAAATCATCACCGCCGGTTACTTCAAATGAGTTAATTTTGACACTTGTTAATCTGCCGAATATCGGTTTTTTGAACGACACTGTGGAATCCGCGATGCCAGAATGCTATTAATTAACAAATGTACACAATTTGAGTTCTTGTACGCATATTTCAGGTTAACAAAAGTAACAAAACCTAACAGGTGTTACTTGATATTTACAAACAAGCTTAGGTTCTGGCAACAAATCAATATTGATTCACCTTAAAACAATCTTCAACAATATGAAACAGTAGAAAGATAAGCGTGTGCACCAGCGGAACGTTCTCGCGCTGAGCGTCTTATCCCAGGTGTTTAGCCTAAAATAGAAATAACCAAGCTAACATAGTCAACAAATGCATGCTTAGTTTCGGTCAGTTCAAACATTTTACTTACTCGATTCACCGTAAACACAGCACCGCTGAGTGTTGCAACATAAATGTTGCATTCAAAGCATGTGCTAAAGCAAGCAGTCGATTTGATGCTGGCGTTTAAGTTAGTTTTCCAACAACAATTTTTGTTCTGAAATTGCAAATATAACACTACTATTTTTTCTATATATGCAAACCGAAAGTAACCGGTAGTTCTGATTTCGTATGGTGCCGCTAGCCTTAGACCGTGAACATTTTGCTTAAGCATTTATTCAGCGGCGGATCCACAAATGTCTGACGGAGGCGTATTGGTCTGGCAAACGTTATGAAACGCAACGTTTACTGAATGCTATGTATATATGCCAATCTTCTGAGATCGAATAATTGTAAGGTAAAAAGGAACCTTAGCGTTTCATTATACAAAATTTCAGACCGTGGGACGTATGCCCCTCCCCCCCGCACCACCACTGAATCCGCCAATGCACTTAGTCTTATAATCGGTTTACGTCTTGGCTTAAAAGCTTATGGTAGAACACAATCGTCAAGCTAAGAATTTGTTCAGTTGTACTTCGTCATATTTTGCAATTCGCCCTTATATCACAAGCAAAAAACATTAGTCGTCGCGTTACCATTGCATTTAAGTTCACTGAAAGATGCTTTAAACAGATGGTTAGATACTGAGGTACACTGTAAATTTCAGTGAGTTGATTTTACCTCAAACTGAGTTGAATTACTTAGTTTGAGTTAGGACTATCCGAACTCAGAATTGCGCGACGACGCAACTCAATCTGAGTTAAGTGATAAACTCACCCGTGTGTGTTAATGTTTATTGTAATTAACTCAGAAATAACTAACTCGCTTATTCAACATATTGGAATTTACAGAGTAAACGTGTACAGTCAGTTTCAACTAACCTTTAAATCCAAACAATAAAACCAGTGGTCATACGCTCCGATATAGAATTTGTTATCTTGTGAACAAATTGATGACGATTTGACGGCTTCACAACACTGATATTGCCAATACGTTTCACCGTTATCAACCAACAGAAACCATACGGTGCCAGAATATGTTCCTGAAAGAACCATTGACGTAAAAACCAATTCGAATACAATCCAGGGGCGGTGTTAGGATTTCGTTTCGGCAGGCAAAAAACTTTATGTGAAAGTTTTTTTTCTGCGAGTGACCGTTGCGGGCGTGAAAACATTTTTAGACCCTTCTGATTTAAAAGTATTTTAAACTCTTTGAAATGTACTATTTTCTATATCTCTATCCCTGTATATGTAGCGTCCCTGAATGCACAACAGAGTGGCAACAAATGACACTGATACTTTGCTTTGCACGGAGACTATTCTGGTATAATTAACCTAATAGAAACATAACCTAAATATTAACAACTGTTGGTCAAAAATTTGTGCACTACACACCATACGATGAATTCAATTTGAATGGTTGAATTCGGGTTGAATTCAATTTGAATGGTTGAATTCGGGTTGAATTCAATTTGAATGGTTGAATTCGGGTTGAATTCAATTTGAATGGTTGAATTCGGGTTGAATTCAATTTGAATGGTTGAATGCAGGTTAAATTCCATTTAAATGGTTTAATTCGGATTGAATTCAATTTAAATGGTTGAATTCGGATTGAATTCAATTCGAATGGTTGAATTCGGGTTGAATCCAATTTGAATGGTTCAATTCGGGTAGAATCAAACATCGCAAAAATAAATAAAAATATGCAAAATTAAAAATGTCACCAAACTAAAAACAAGCTACAAAAAATGCCACAAATCTAAACTAACCAATACAAACGTATTGTTCACAGTGCGACAACGTTGCAGTTGCTTCGATCCTTGCATTTAATTGGCGAATCCAGCGAACGGCACCAGAAGATAAGTCAACACCGGCAAACAAGCCTGAATGAGAACCAATCATTACCACTGAGCACAACAACTTTGAGCTGAAACAGAATTAAAACTTGTAAGTTTGCAGTCAATGTTACTTTAAGCGAGTGTCGTTTTCTCACACTCAACTAAAGTTTACTTAAGGCATTAGACTATCTATTGATTTAGGCTTAGGCTTAGTATGTTTCTGTTTTTTAAGGATCGTTCAAATATTCGCCACTATTCTAAAGTGTGCATATCATTTTTTGTAAGCTTATCATTGCTAGGCAACGTCCGGCAGTAATTTTATAAAATTTAATACTCAAAGCGGTCTCAACGCTTTTGCTGGACAAGGACGCCATCGCTATAACACAGGAAATATAAAATATACCAAAGAATGTAACACAATAGGAAAGCAAAAAAATTGAAATATAACAAATATACGAATTATACGGTTGTTTGCAGTCATGTAAGTCTAAATTTACACTTTACCTGCGTAACATCTTGCAAACCACTACCGTAATGACAAAACATATAAAACAAACTCATTAACTTGCCGATAGAAACATTACACATACCTTTTAGGTTCGTCCCCAGAATGAAGGCTTGCTACCACAGGCGTGGCATCAATACATTTTCCCGAATCCCAAGTCCAGCGCTGTTCAATACGTTTACAATACCGGCATCGTTTTGCTAATGCCTCGTTTAGATCATGCTCTGATTGAGTTTCATTCACAGGTTTACACTTAGTTGATACGTCATAACCGATTATAGCATCGCTGTGATTTCTGTTGACGTCGTATTCTTGTTTCGAAGCCAATTTAGACAATTGTAACAACAAACGCTCACACTCAGATATGGTTCCAGTAAGTAACAGCTCAACGCATTGCGGTAGTGTTCGCTGATAAATAGTTTCCAGCGTAGCAGCAACCTGTACAGCTTTAAATGAATCTAAACCCAAAGACGACAGCTTCGAATCTGTTGCTGACTTTTCCGGAATTGTGACATCAACAGACTAAAATAATGCATAAAATTGTAGACCAGGTACTCTCTAAAAGCTTAAACTAACTTGATTTAAGCTTAAGCTAATCCAGCAGTGTTAAGCTAACTTCCTAGATTAACAAAACTAACAGGTAAGTTTACGCTTAGACTAATTTAAAATTTTACATATTTTTAGTTAAAGCTAAGCTTAGTAAACTCTTAGATACCCATAATTTCGGCGATAGATTTGTTGCATAAACCAAAAATAAGCTTACTTAAATTCGTGTTAAGCTTAAATACATGTTAGTTTAAGTAAAACTTAAACTTCTAGTTTAGTTAGTTCGTCCAGCCATTTGAGTTTTACTTAAACTAATATTCACGTTTACTTAAGCTATAATTTATGCTTCAGTTTTTAGAGAGTAGGATTATTGGGAACACCGGATATTTTAACAAACAATTGGAGATGCAGGCGCGCTGTGGGCTTCAAATCTCAAGCCTATAAATCTTTAGCGAAAACTCTACCAGTACGCCATCCAACCCGCCTCTCCAACTGCTTTTATTGTCGACTATAGGTTGACACTATGCTGCTGACAAGCATACATTACAGTACATTGCATTATGTTTTATATTAACAAACCGGATAAGCATGTTTCACATATTTATACAAAACAATTCCCTCGCCAGATAAAACGACAACGTTCAGTGGCTAATCCACAAAATTCTGACGGACTGGGAAGACCACACGAAATATCAAGCCGTATCACACGTGCAAGTTTTGCAGCGAAAACTTGCACGTGGAACTTGCATGTGCAAATTTATGTCACGAAGCAACTTTAAAGTTCTTTCAGCTGCAAATTATTCTCTGGAATTCGTGCTACTAAATTTAATTCGCACGTGTAAACGCAGTTGCAATTCGCTTGAATTTTTTGCACCTGCATTAGTCTTCGGCGATTATGACGGGGCTTGTTTTTCATTTTTAAGCACTAAATAGAAATTGTATCGGTATGAAAGCGTTTTCAAGTCAAGAAGTTTCACGTAGAGCCTTCTTTATGCGCGGATGTTTCTTGCAGCCGCAAGTTTTTTCGAAAATTCATTTGAAGAACTTGCAGATGCAATTTATTCATTATGAATTTGCCTCAAGAATTAATTTATATGCATGGATAGCCTTGCAAGTCGAATTAATTCGTCATCATTGGCTGAACTGATAAGTCATATGCTTGATATTTATTGCAATCGTCTGCAAATTAAATTTACGTCATTATTCAAATTGAAAAGATGTTATGTTGCAAATACTTGCAGCTGCAAGCTCATTTCGCAGCTGCAAGTTGTCGCTTCAAAAACTTGCACGTGTGAATAGAGCTTAATAGTGGAAAAAACTCGCGAGCCAAGCGTGTGACTATACCAAACATGATTTTAGTACCAAATCTTGAGACAGCATTTTGATTTTGAACACTGTGATTAGGGTCTGTAGCCATGAACTCCTTCCCTTCTGTAATCTGATAGCGACAATATTAACGAATAATCATTATGGTTGGTTTTCCTGGGTGTCCAGTTCAGGCACCGTTACAACTAAGCATTCAACAGCTACGAACAAAGTCCCCGGATAACAAATTTCATGGCACGTTTCCGGTCGATCATGACTTGAATAACGGTTTAAATATCCGGTTCCGGTATTTTATAATTCCGGTTGCACCCTTCTATATATAATAAGCAAAAAACAATAAATTCTACAAGCCGGTACCCGTCGTTAAGAGTCCACGACTATGTTAATTATTCCGAAACTACTCAAGGATTCACTATAACAGCAAAAAAATCTCACATTCAAAACATTTCTAAGTACCACAGCGCTTGATTGCAATCCAGTAAACGTTGTGTCAGATTCGCGTTGTGAAACGTCAATCATTTCGGTAATAGCAGTTCGATCAAGTTTACCTAAAAAATATCAACGAATCTACAAAATATGACAAAACATCAGATTATCAATTAAGAAGCGGCCAAGGTCCGTAGCCAGAAGGGAACGGGGAACCAGCAGTCCCCTCAAAAATTTTGTCATCTAAAACAATTTTGTCCAACTTGCAGCCCTCATTCTGAAATTTTTGTTCAGCCCTAGCATGTTTAGCTGGTTATACAAGTCAGACGCCAACTTAAATCAAAACTATGACCAATCAAATTTCATCTTCAGCGGCGTACGTTACAAATAATTACAATACCGATTTATCCATTAATTACTTTCTACGCTTAGTCGGTTCTTCGTTACAATGCTCATCCAAGGGTTTAGCCAGCATTAAAATACATGGAATTTCCGTTCTATAAAAATTTAGAGCCTAATTTTTTTCGAGTAAACTCGAAAATTTTACTATAAACCATTAGACAACAGTTTCAAACAGGTTTGCCATATTTTTTTGCCAATACTTAAAACGAAAGTGCAACCGTATGTTCCGACTGAATACTACAACAGCCAAGAACTCTTAAACAAGTCGATAAATCAGCTCGTACATGCATTTAGTGGTCCAAGTTACTTTAAGGGGCGTCCAAGTTTCTGCATTGGCCCATTTATTTATTCTCAGATAAATATTGAAAAACATTACCATGTTTCGCCAGCGGTAACGTCGATACCAACACAAACTTGTCAGGTTGGCAATGTCTTGGCAACGAATCAAAGCATTTCTGTTTAACAAGTTTCAGTAATTCGGTCGAGTTGCTTAAGTCAGCACTCAGCTGTATCACAGCGTAAATAAGATCATTTTTAGTTTTCACAACTGAACATTGAACGATATTTGTATCGGTTGCCAGTACAATCTGTAACGTTTAAACGCTGTAATGTATTACTGTAAGAGTGACACTACACTCTTATGCTAAGGCTTTCGCTTAGGAATATGCTTATACTACTGTTACAGCCCTGTTCTATACATTGGTGAAAAGTTGTATTACACCAAGCAGTCCACCAACAAGTACGGCGAACGATACGTTTACACACTGAATTGTTCAATTTTTAGCAACTCAGTTATCAATCCGATCAAAGCCGACATCGACATGCAATGATTTGCGAATCATATTTCGCTCACTTTACTGAAATTTAATAACACTTAAACTTATGAAAGTTAAAACCACCCAAAAATATTTTAGGGTTGCGTTATCCTCGGCGTTCGCCGCCGGACATCACCACGCGTCACTCCAAACTCATTTTGGATACGACGCGCGGTGTGTGACGGCGAATCTAACGCATATCGCAACCCTTACACACCACATACAGCACTTACCTTTTCAATTTGTACAAGTGAGCATCGTTTGCCCCATCGTTTTATTTGCTGGTCAAATCGACCCATGTACCGATATCGTAACGGTGTCTTCGAGTTACCAGTGTTCCTGCGGCATATTTCAACAATATCGCCAGTATGACGACGAACAACGATATCCGACATAATAATCGGTTCGGCATCCACAAAACACAATCGGGTACTGGATCCTAGAATTAACATTAACATTATTGTGCATCATAAACGCAATCAGATTGCAGATGCAATTTGGTTTATGCAAAAATTAATATTAGACTGATTGCGTTTAAAATTTGACTGATAATAACAGCACTATTTCATTGAATAATTACGAGTGCGAGCCAAAAATTAGCATAGGCTTAAAAGCACCAGTTTTAGGTAAACTAAACCAGTTACTGCTGTCGAAATCCAAACCAGTGTCACGGCTATCGCTACTGCTATCCAACCTTCGGGGCGTTATTTACGTTTATTTGGTCTCTCACTCGCGTATGTACCGCCTGTTTCTGGACCAGCAGCGGCGTTCCAAGTTGATACCTTGCAAGCGGGCCCTATCTCACAGGCGGGGGCTTCGGATAACTTAGCCTCGGCCCTGATCAAAGCTACAAACCTAAAATATAAATAAGGTTATCATTTAATTATAATGAACTTATATATCCACTGTTTCCAATAGGAGCGCATTGCTGTATAACAAGCACTAATAATCAGGGCTGCAACGCAATTCCGATTCCGGCGAAAATTGCAATAAAATTTGGGTTCCGATTCCGACTGGCTGCTATTCCGATGCCGGAATGCCGGAATTCTGATTTTTCGTTTATGAGTTCTTAACGTGACTGAGCTTAGATTTTGCCTGTTGTTTCGTACGTTTGTAAACTTTGTTTGTTTTTATTAATAAGTAGTCTAGTTGCTACTTGAAGAGTAACTAGCAAAATGTGACTGTAAATGAAAATTTTCAGTTTTATCTTTAAACAACAAAATCTTAAAATTCTATTTCATTGTGGCAAGCAGTACTGTTAGTCCCACAAATTTTCAAAAACAACTCAACATTTGGTTCAACAGTATTATATCCTTACTGCAGTGACAACGGCCCTCCAAAAAATTGATTAGCCTCAGCCCCCCCTTTAAAAACTTTCAGACCCGCTTGTAAGTCATATGAACCCCCGCATGTCACTCATGAAAATGCCTTTGCTCCCCTCTAACAAGTTGGTCGACCTCGGCAGATAGCTAAACTCTTTCAAACAGTTTTACCAATGATACCAAAAAACACCCTTTACCAATAACTAATTCGTTTCGATCTGTCGTTTCGAAAAACGTTTCGCTCATCGGGTCACCAATGTCGCCGTCTTGAGTACAGAAAGACTTTCGAAACCTGCAAGAAAAGCAGAAAAACACGTCCGTTTATGATTGCAGCAATAAGCAACTGATATTAGCCAATAAAACGAAAGAAAAACTATGCTACATTGCTATTAATAGGCTACTTCTCAGTACGTAACCGATGGTAAACTAATTGTTTTTCGCATAATAAAATTACATATGAACTGTTTTAGTTAACTTTTTCTAAAAATATCTCTAAAACCACCGCCAATGTTCTCAAATGTGTGTAGCACCTACGACCAGTTGGTTGCTGATTACAAGTTGAATTGTGACGTTCAAAATTCAGCACATTTTTCGCATTTGACTTGTCCTACTTCTATTGTAAATATTGAATTTCACACTTCTGCACGAGTTTGTCAGTTCGAAAACCTATCGCTAACTATTTGATAGATGATGTGTATATATACGTATTCGAAAATATGACTCTAGTATATACTTTGAATTTGCTGATAACTGCTCATACAAATTACCTACGCCACTCGAACGTTTAAGGGCGAACCAAAACTTGCATCAAACGCATTTATTGTGTCGTGAGCTGAACGAGAAACTGGTTTGTTTAGACAGCCTACTGAATAAGCGTAGAAAGCTGGCGAAACGAATTGCAATAATTTCATTCGGTTGCAATTTGTCACAAACCAAACAAAAATCAAACTGTAACAACGAATCAAACTTACAAATAATCTTTAAGCGTTTGTGTCAGTTCACGACACGATGCCCAACACGAAATTTCAGTAATTCCGTACAAGTTAAACAGTCGCAAATTGAAAAGTTGCTCATCGAGTTGATCACGGATCGATCCGTGATCGAACCATTTGGCGATTTCGCTAATTGAAGGAACTGCTTCGCCACCGAACGCCAAAATCCGAAGACGAGATTCAGTGGAAAACAGGCATCTTAGTGTTGTTGGCGATAGGCGACGAAACACAGAAGGCGTTATCTGAAACCGTAGCTGTTCTTCGTTTCTTGCCACACTTGTGCTAAGATTACACGCAATTTTATTACAACGATTTGTAAGGTAGGAATGGACCTTACAGGATTGTCATAAAAATTTCTGATGAACGCGCACCCTCCGCCCTCCCCCGTCCTTATAGATTCGTGGCTGTTTTGGCTTAGACTTTGCCTGGGCTAAGACTAAGCCTAACCATAAGCATTAGCGTATTTTTAAGCCACGTCTTGGTGGTGAAAACTCTTTGCGGTACGAGGAAGTAAAGAAATCGCAAAATTTCAAGGCAACATCGAAACACACATTTTTGTTGTGTAACATCGAAACACATATTTGTAGTGTCTATTAACCAACTAAGATGACCAAAAACTTTCCATGGTAAAGCTGGTTTAGAGCGGACCTGTTAGCTGCCCCGCCCTGCCACTTTCCACGAACCATTTTTTACGCCGTCCCACGAAGCCGGCACAAAAAAGCGCTCCCGACCCGCCCGCTAAACTTCCAATAATCAGCAATTCAGCCCCAAACAAAAGAAACAACAGTTGAGAAATCCCAATAAAACCGTAACAATACATTAAATGACGGTGGGGCAACTGATTATGTCAACTCACCTGTACAATTGATGCTTTCAGTATACAATTTTCGATATTTGCAAACGAATGAGGAGACGTCGATATCAGTGTAGCTCCAGCGGACAGCGCAACAAATATTTCAACAATACTTGGATCGAACGTAAACGGTGAAGCAAGCAAAATTGTGTCATTCGACGTAACTTTGAACAACTTCCTAAAAACAAATTAAAATGTAAAATACTTCACTACAACCAGTCGTAGTGGGACTACATTTATTGAGCGAAGCTCGAACACATGTAAGCAATTAAGGTAATATGCAAATTAGTTATTAGCTAACAACTATTAATTTATCGGTTTTGGAGATTTGTAAGCAATTTCCTCAGATTCCGCGCACCCAAAAACCCTTCAGCCACCCTAATAATTTTTGGAATAATTTCAAAAGTCCTAATTTTGTCTTGTCAATTAAGCTAATATGCAAATTAGTTATTAGCTAACTATTCAATTATCGGTTTTGGAGGTTTGTAAACATCTTATTCAAATTCCTCGCACCCAAAAACCTTCAGTAAACCCTACTAATTATTGAAATAATTTAAAAAGTCCTTGATTTGTCTTGTCAATTAAGCTAATATGCAAATTAGCTATTAGCTAACTATTCAATTATCGGTTTCGGATGTATGTAAACTACTTATTCAAATTCCTCGCACTTAAAACCCTTTAGGGCTGAAATTATATTGCTTTTAACCTTAATAATTAGTGAAATATTGTAAAAAGTCGTAAATTAGGCATATAAACTATGCTAATATGCAAATTATCTATTAGCTAACTGCTCAATTATCGATTTTGGAGGTTTGTAAACAGCCTACGCAGATTCCTCGCACCCAAAAACCCTTTAATGCTAAAATTACATTGCTTCTAACTGTAATAATTACTGAAATATTGTGGAAAGTCCTAATTTAGGCTTAATTAATTATGCAAATTATCCTGTAGCTAATAAACGGCTTAAAATTTTAAAACCCCAATGCGTGGATAACACTTCAGGATAATTGGCTTTCAAACAAAGAAGTTTATCAAAATCGGTTCAGCCGTTCCTGAGATTCTTTTCGGACGGACAGACGGACGGACGGACATCCACCTTTCGACCCCCAAGTACAAAACATAAAACGCTTCGCGAAACTCCTCGGAGTTTCGCTTCGCTCAATAATTAAACTCCTGATGTACGGCGTAAAAATTCGAAACCAGGTGTTCGTTTTATCAAGAGTGTATGATCACAATAGTGTATAACTGGCTATGTTGTGCGTGGTTCAAAACGTACCTGCACTCATTGAGTTTTTGCCATCCCTTCCCTTACTTAGGCGGTGTCGATTTTACATTTATTATAAAACGTTAAATTATGCTAAAATATATCAGCGGACCACGTTTCAGTGTATACAGCAGCAAATCAATATTACTGTCTGTGATAATTTGACCCCGTAAATAAGGGTAGGCGTACGGCTAAAACGGCAACGCGCGCTGGGTAAATTGTTTTCTACACAGAATATGCATTGTTGCAAACTATTGTTAAACAGTGGCTGGGTTTCTAAAATGTTACTTAAGTATTTACTTAAGCTAAGCTTAAATAATTACTTAAGTCGTTGACATAAGTAAATCCTTAACTTTTCGAACAAAACAGGTAAACGCAAAATGTGTGTCATTGTCATAACAAAAAAGTAACAGTTTTGATTTACATTAAGGAGGCACCACGAGTCTACAATTTCAGCTGGACTAAGGTTTGTATACCTGAACGGTTAATTTGTAATCTATCATATTTAGTCAGCGGTTTAAGTATATACTTAAGTACGACTTTAAAAACGACAACACGGCTAAGTAATTAGTAGGAACGACAGCTGTTTGACCCAGTCCAGGAATACTACTGCAATACACAGCGGTCAAACGCGTAATCATGACTGTCAACCGAGAGCGGTTTCAGTGACCAGGCGTAATAAGTAAAGGTAAAAGTTGTTTTGAAAAAATCAAGAGCAAAACGAACGTAAACCTTGATTTAAATTCGATGCATCGCAATGAAAAATTTAAATTTTATGTGGGCACAACACGATGATTTAACCGCGTACATCACCAATCTGCCCTTACCGTGCGTGTTAACCTACGAAACGAGACCGTTCTTCAGTATTAATAAATTGCGTTGCAGATGTATCAAAACGTTTCTTGGTTAATGGATAAGATGGTTTCAAACCCGTATAATTTTTGGCTACGCGGCTGGCTGTCTAAGTTCTCATAAAAATGCTAACAGAAATGGTTAGCTGAAAAAAAAATTTTATAATAAGTACATAAACAGCTAATTAGTTATCAACCATATTTGAAGTTGTGACAGAGTTATGCACGGTCGTATAAATATAAATAATAAACATAAAAGAACATACATTAAATCGAGTATATTAGGCACAATCGAAGCGTGTGACACCCGTACGATCTTACAAGGACCAGTAGTACCCGAAGTAAGCATGACGTACGCCAGATGAGCCGTTTTGTTGGAGTTGCAAAGAAGCTGATTACCGCTGGCCGTTGGTCGATCAAACAACTCGCCGCATCGCATGTGAAACGTAAGCTTTGTATTGCCAAAAATGCTCATAATAAATAGTGGAATGACGTTGGTCAAAAATTTTGATTCAGTTGCGTGTTTCTAAAATATAATAACACAATAAAGCAAGTTTAGTTCGATATATTTATACATTTGAAACAATAAACGTATTCTCAATTACGGCGTACCTTTAATTATAGGGCTCAGGACACATATTGTCAAATACGCATAGCAACTATCACCAGATAAAGATACGCTTTCATACAGACAACCTACTGCAAGTGCGAATTGCAGAATATGACCCGAAATATGACATATCAAATGCCAAAAAAATGTGCTAAATTTCGAACCTCACCATTTACTAGTTAAAAAGCGACCAGACCTATCACAAACTGATAATATAGGGGCTATACTTATTTGAGAATACGGGCCCTGAAACAAGCGAAATGGGAAGCTGTGGATGGAAAATTAAACATGGTAGCAGAAAAGTATAATAGAACTCACAGCTGATTAAGTAAAATGTTACTTACAAGACCTATCATCAAGTAATGATAAGTGTTCTACAAATTTAATGCAATTTCTACAATAACATGCGTACACCAGGTAACTTTTGAGGCGGTAGTGTCATGGAGACACTGAAGCTTTTTTGGCTTCAGTTTCCAGGATGGATTTTGAAAATTTTTGCATATTTGAGATTCTCAAAATACTCGATAATTTACCTGTATTTAACAGTGTTTGCTTGATGCGAACCCGTAATAAAAATGTCAGTTTTAAATTGTGTGCTAACGTTTTGAAACTAGTTGACGTTGTTACCAAAATAGCACAATTTACGATGGTATCTACATTATGATCGGTTGTATATTCTTATCTAAAGTCGGCCTGTACGCTATCCGCCTTTGATATGGGTACACCCGAGGGTAAAGTTGATAAAAACGGGTAACTGGTAAACATTACTGGATTGCTATACTACACTTAACGCTATCGTTCTACAAACCAACATTCTGGTTATTCTGGTTTATGTAAGCAAGCAGTTCTGAACAAAATTAAAAGACAAAACAGGTTCGTCAATTTGAACCCAATGCTAGCCAAGATTAATTGGGTAAACCAATTCTGATATAACAAAAAAACACACCAATAAATACGTACCTTTGGTTTCTCCTGAGAACCATCGCAATACAAAATTAGTTCACAATCGAGTCTTTGTACAATTGAATCGAGATAAGCGTTCGATTCCAGTAAGTCAACAACGACAAAATAATTGTTTGTCTTGAGTATCCTGAAATTAACCAACATAAAATACAACACAAAACCGTTAAAACAGAACGTACTTGAAAATACACGGGAATGTTGATACGATTTTCGGTTGGACGGAATGAATCTTGTAAATAAGTGATACTCGTAAAGGGTCGATCATTTGCTTACAATCAAAGTGAAATATGCTTCCTAAGACAACCAAACTTTAAATATTTGACGTCATCCACGCCCGTTCTGAGATCAGCTTTAACATACTAACAAAAATAGTAACGGTGTCATATTTTGACTGAATCTACCGATAAGTTGACAATCGGCAGCAGAGTTGGGAACCGGAAAATTGCTTTCCGTTTTTTTCCGACGGGATGGAAGAAACGGAAACCTTTTACGCTTTATTATTAAACTCAGAAAATTACTCTCAAAACGGCGACAAAACATCGCGGAAAACCGTAGAAATTGGTTTCGCTTGGACAGTTGGACAGCGGAACTGTTGGACAATTGGGACAGTTGGGACAGCAAGACAGTTGGAACAGAGGGACAGCTGGGCCCACAACAATGAAATCCTCTTCCACATAGAAACATTTTCTTCTATTGGATTCTCAGGGGGCTGGCGCCCCCCGACCCCCGCATGTTCAGGGGGTCCCTAAGGCACATGGGGGCTGTCGCCCCCGAAACTCCCCACACTAAGCAATTAATTATTGGAATCCTTATCCTGCTCAGCTTCAGCGTTTCTGACTGGGGGTCAGGGGATGTGCCGCGTTTAGTTCCGAACCTAACTTCTGATAAATTTCATTTTTCATACGTATATTAATAAAACTACCAATCCTGTTGGCATGCTTTTTGCCGTACTCAACCCCACAAGTTTCTGGCCACGGTAGCTGTCACATGCAATTTTTAGGTTTATGACAAATCTCTGCTGTGTATAGCATGCTTTTCATCATGTGTTATCCAACGTTGACACTTATAAAATAGTCATTATTGTTCTCCTGTCATTTTTTCAATAGACAAGTCATGCATTAAACGTACTTGCACTTGTGGAAGCATTAGGAAATGATTTTCAATTTTCCGTTTTTTCCGGTCGATTCAATTTTTCCGGAACAACACCAATCCTGCCCGATAGTGTCGTGCCTAACGTGTTGAGACCCATGCAAAGATCAGGGGCGACGGAATGTTTTTCTGTGGAACTAGAATAGAGTAAGCTTAAGCTTTAAACTAATTTTTTGTGTGGCTTAGGCTTAGGCTTAAGCTTAGGAATATGCTCATTTTTGTGCTTAGGTTTAGGCTTAGGCTTAATAGGCTTACGCTTAGGAATATGCTTACAATAATGTTCCGCCCCTGTTCTTCTCATTGGCCCGTGCTGAGTAGATTTCAGATTACAAGTCGTCGGTCGACGATCTGTTGGACGACCAACTGTTGTGATATCATTTTGAAGACACTTTAAACTCATTGAATTTTCAAGAACGGCCCACATCCTATCGTAGAACCTGGACAGTTTATATTGATGACTATCCTGAATATAGGTCTGTTCAAATTCTCACCGGTCCATGTATAGAACAGGGCCGCATCGTTTTCCGGAGGGGCTATAACAGAGTCAGTACTAATAATTTTGCTTAAGCTTAAGCTTAGGCTAAGGAATAGGCTCGTCCATACGCTTAAGCTTAGGCTTAAACTTAGGAATATGCTCATTCTTACGCTTAGGCTTAGGAATATGCTCATTCTTACGCTTAGACTTAGGAATACTCTCATTCTTACGCTTAGGCTTAGGAATATGCTCATTCTTACGCTTAGACTTAGGAATACTCTCATTCTTACGCTTAGGCTTAGGAATATGCGTATACTACTGTTCCGGCCCGGTTCAATACATGGGCCTTCTCACCCAAGCATCGACGCTATAACACAAGGCACGTCGTCATGAACTGCAATTGCAATACAACGTTGCAACGTTTCTCCAGCACCGCTCAGTATCCTACGACAACACTGGTTGATATACGTCGAAATCATGTCGCTTGCTGTTGTAAGCTGAGAATACATCATGTGACGCTCCTGTACAAATGACTCCACACCATATTTAAAATGCTGTATCGCTGTGGACGTTGATTGAACGTTAGATATTAAATCGTTAAGATGATCAGGCTGCATATTTTTCCGATAAACTTCTTCAAGTAGCATTCAACCTAATATATAACTGTCAAATAGGTTTATAATAGTAATCCGTATTTATGTGCCAATATTAAGTTTCTTATTCAGTGATGGAATTAAGCTCTGATTAACTTTTAGGTTCAAACTATCAATTTAAAACGATTAACCAGTCGTGCATTTACTACACGGATTGAGCGAAGCGCGGATCCGCTTAAAAATAATACACTCAAATTTAATAATGGGAATAGCTCATATTATAACTAAGTTTAGCCAGTTGTATGCTAATTTACTCACTAAATAATATGCTTAATATTAAGTAAAACTGTTGACGAATTAAGCGTCGGTTTTATTTACTATGGTGTTTGGCAAAGTTTTACTTAATTCTAAAGCAAACACAAAATTCTTAGCTTTACATTTATTTAATTAACCCTTTCCCCCACTAATATCTACTCCCCCCCCCACCACCCCTTTTAATCCACGAGTTTCACTCCCGAGGGGCGAGGGGGGGGGGTCACAACCACCCCCACCCAACAAAAGCAGAACCCCCAGCCCCGCCGGGGCGCCCCCCTCTCCTGGTGATTTTGTACTATGTATACGTGTTGCAATTGTTAAACACGGTGCGATATATATTATTTAACGTATATGCACTGCGCTGAGATGCCTACACGCAACTCAATGTGAAAAGGGGTTAATTAGGAAATGACAGCAGTAGTTTTACTTATTTACAATATTTAAGCACAAGTAGCAAGGTATATATAACAACAGGGTGCAACCCGAAATAAGAAATAACGAACCCAGAACTGTAAACTTAAAAAATACCGGAACCGGAAAACGAAAAAGACTTGTCGAAAAATTGACTTTTAACGCTATTTTATAATGCCAAAATCCAGAAACAAATGCAATAGCTGGAAACGTATGATAAAGTATGTAGTAAAATTTTGCCAATACACGCTTGGATAATTTTAGAAAAATAACTTGGAACAGTATGAAATTTTTTCTTAAATTTTCGAAAGAGAATACCGGAACCAGTTAGTGAAAAACGACGATTTCCCTACCGGAACCAGAATTACGGTTGCACCCTGATACCATATGAAAATTAGCATTAAACAGCGTTGAATTTTAAAACCCCAAAGTGATGTTAACACCCCATGATAACAGGCTTTCAAACAAAAGTTTATCGAAATCGGTTGAGCGGTTTCTGAGATTCCAGTCGGACGCACAGACGAACGGACATCCACCTTCCGGTCCCCAAATACAAAACTTAAAACGCTTCGAGAAACTCGTTTTAAAAAACTTGTTTGAGCCTAGACACACTCATTTGATGTCGTTGTTTAAGCTGAACCAAAGTTCTGAGTGGCTTCATAGTTGAGCTGTACACCGCATACGTATCTATAATTCGACATTGCGAAAATTCAATCTTGGAGTCTTTTCCGTTAAGTAACGACCTTCCGGCACTTAAGTACCCAATTAATACCTAAATTTCATTTGTTTCACCTCCGGATCCGGCAAATTTGTGAACCTCCGAATCCGACTGAGGTTCTTTCCACCTCCGGTGGCACCCTGTTTCATACTGTGATGCTGGAAGCTATCAAAATGTTCCGTTGTCGAAAGCGACTCTCAACTGTTCAAGCAAACACTGGAAAAACTTTATTTCAATTCAATTTTACACAAAGTCAATCACAAAACGAGTCATATTCAATTAACAGTAAAGAAACAGCGCAAACTGATTGGTCAAAACGCTAAATAAGTTCAAATTAGATTGCGGGTTGAAACTGCCGTACGTTTTGGTGTTTTTACTATTAAAACAGTATATTTCATTACATTGCAAAAAAACCGTAAGTCAAATTGATTCTGGCCGAAATAGGCTCTATAGGACTACACAAACTGACTCAAATTCGACTCCACCAGAGTCAAACGTGCGACTCAGTGAGCCGAATTTGACTTTGACGGAGTCGAATATTTAACTCAATTTGTATAGTCCCGTAGAGCCTATTTCGGAGAGAGTCAATTTGACTCACCATTTTTTTGCAGTGTACATATTAAGGCTTCGCTAAAACATCTGTACACAATGATCAGATAATACAGCAACGATGGCGCTTTTTGGCCACGTCCACGCCGAACAATGGTAAACAATAACTTTTATACTAAACTCACGCACATTTTATGTTTCCAACATTTAACGACGGCACCGGAACGACCGGGTACAGCGCTACTCTAAACCCTTCAATTAAAGCCCAAAAAATTTGGAACCGTAACGAACCAAGTACTCTCGAATACGTTGTACCACCATAAACTTAGAATTGACAATTTTTAAGAGTAAAGACATTCAGATAAACTTGCAAAAAAAGGGGTTACAATGAGCAATTTTGTTCAAATTAGAAAGTTTGATTTTTCAGAATTATTAACATTAACTGGTTCAAACAATCAACTCGAAATAATTACGTGTAATGCATGCAATACGATAGTAAAGCTGGTTTCAATTTGAACACCAGCAAAAAAAACAAAACAAATACTATATCAACAATAAAATAAACCTGCACATCGACTATTTAAAACAATCATTCACAGACATGGATCGAAATAATGTAACCCCCTATTCAACAAACTGTGACACCAGCGCTATGATTTAATTTTCAACTTCAACTTGAAATTCAAAATTTTGCGAACTCCAAAGTGAAGATAATGGCCAAACGCGAACAGGTTAACCATTTAATTTCAACCAATTTCGAAACACTTGCTGAAATACACAGATGTGTTCGAGTTAAGACGAACTTATAAAATAAATGAATTCAAAATCTTATAAAATAAGCAAATATGTATGACAGAAGTAATAAAGACTCAAAAAAACAAATGGTTTACATTCAATCTATTATTCACACCAAACATCGGATTTAACATGTTTCGTTAGTTACATAAGCATTCAGCTACATACGTACTACTACAATCAGTAGGGCCAGAGCAGCCACCCCCCATTCCCCCAAATAGGGCGGCCCACCACCCCTAAAGGGCCCCCACGCTAACCATGTTGAAACAAAAACCGCCGAAGTTTTAAAATACGTCTGGTTTCTCGCTCACTTCGCTTGCGAGCTTCAGGCCCACAACAACACCCTAAAGCTTGCAGGTAGCACCCGCCACCCCTGTCTGCTCCGGCACTGACAACCAGAAACTAAATTCATAGCTGCAATTTTTTTCGAACGGGATTTTGGACAAAACATGCAAATGCAAGCTGCAACTTCTCGCTGCAAAAACTTGCACGTATGAATAGGGCTTTACAACACTGTTCTGAGTATTACGCGTAAAAAACTTTCTTTTTCACGATGTTATGATCTCCCGAAGTGAAATCCTGGCTGTGGCGTTGTTATCTGTGAGAAATTAAATACTTTTTCGATCAAATAGAGCCAAAGCAGCGGTTGGTTCTCAATATCCTGGCAAATGTTATGAAACGCTAAAAGTGTATTGTAAGGTAGGGACCTTACCATTTTATCACAAAAAAATTTCTGACGGGGGCGCACGCCCGCCCGCCCCTCCTTTGGATACGGTAGTGAGAAGGACTGATATTTAATTATTACATAAAATAAAAATTGTGTTCGCCGGAATGCGGACATATATATATGTATATATATACATAATATTTATATATAATACAAGTGACAATGGCACAATCAATTAAACGACAGAGATCAACCATTTAAATTAAATTACAACATAAAATCAATAATATAATTAATTTTTTCTATTTCCGAATAGAAGATTTTAAGCATATTTTCCTAATACACAAATAGCTAAGATCGAGCAGCATTCTTTAAAGAAACCGATTTCTCACCTGTCGCTTATCAATTAATGAACATAAGAAACTGACTAAAAAAATCAACGAATCGATGGACAGTAACAATATTTGATTGCTCATTGACCAATATCGTAACATGAACCAAATACCGGTTCTGGGTGGCGATGTTAACCATAAACCTTGTGACATACAGAAATATGTATCTTTAAACAAATTAAATTAAAGCGATAATTGAAACAAAACCAAATATGCATGAATCATTTTTAATATATGATTAGCCGTACTCTCTCAACTGTGTGTAGCACCCATTGCTAGTTAATAACAATAATAATATTAATATTAATAATAATAGTAACAATAATAATGATAACAATACGTAGTAATAATAATATTAATATTAATAATAATAGTAACAATAATAATGATAACAATAGTAATAATAATATTAATATTAATGCGTCATCCATTTAAATGTGTGCCCGCCGTGTGGAAAATTGACGCAACCATTTCCAAGTACGGTTTTGAAAAACGCTTCAAAAAGGAAATGGAATTTCAAAACTGTTTCAATTTCCCACAGCTATCGATTTTTCAAACTCAAGTAGTTAATTGATAGCATTATTTGATCTTCAATTTACCACTAGCGCTTTTTTAAACAAGGGCAATGGGAAATTGCGCCATTTTCCAAATTCAATTTCCGCTTTGCCTTGACACTTCAATTACCAAAGTGGAAATTGAAAGAGAAGCATAACGTTTAGCAATTAAATGATATTGTCCCTCTTATCGAAAATTGAATTTACAGTTTACAGCTTCACTTGTGATATTGTCCCCAAAAAGGATGAAATTTTACAACTCAAAGTTCAAATAGAAGGTTAGGATGAGAGTTTCTAGAAATGATGTTTGATGGGCCACCCAAGTCGCCACTGCAGTTTTGGTGACTTTTCAATTTCCTTTTTGACAGCAAATTTAGCTTATCAATTTCCTATTTAAGTTTTAAAAATGTCTCAATTTCCTACTGCTGTCCTATTTAAATTCCCTATTGGGAAATCGACACTCAAAATATCATTTCGATTTGCTAGTACGGTTTGCAAATTGTCTCAATTTCCCACTAGACCAATTTTTTCAAATTAAATTTCCTTCTTGAAGCGTTTTTCAAAACCGTACTTGGAAATGGTTGCGTCAATTTTCCACACGGCGGGCACACGATAAAATGGATGACGCATAATAATAATAATAATATTGATAATAATAATTATATTATTATTATTATTATTATTATTATTAATAATAATAATAATAATAAGTGAAACAAACTGCTTACCGCTGGTGTGACTTGGAAATTCCGCACTGCAAAAAACTTTACCAGGTTTCAAAGTGCACAACCATTTACTATTTCTAAAGTTATGACACTTATCTCCAAATGGTCATGGTGTCATTTATGTTGATGCCGATGAAGTAATCTTAAGATATCGCCAATACCTTTATTCAAGTCAGCAATTGCGATTGCAACGAGCGCTAATGACCATTAAAAATGTGGTGCATTAACGATTTTAGTACGTGTGAAACTTTACACTGAGAACTATTTCTGTAGGTACTACAAGAGTTGTGTTGCGCCTGCCAGGCTGGCACGGAGTCCACGATTTGACCGAATCCAAATCCGAGTCCATTGCTAATTTGCCGAATCCGAATATTGAAAGTCGCTAATTTCAAAAATATATCTATAATTTGTTTTAGAATATCAACACCATGCCAGCCGCATAGTTTTTAAACGTTAACATACTTCATACCCGACCTCAGTTCCAAGATTTGTGTTACCTGAAATACAAAAAAAACATCGATTTATATAACCAAGTTATTTAAATTGATTATTGCTTAAAAATCAGAAAAACACATATCGCCTACCGTTGTTGAATTCGGCTTTTAGATTCGGCTTTTTCACAACCGAATCCGAACTGCACTTTTGTGCCAAATTCGAATGTTTGTTGCCACAATGACGACTACGATATACTACAGAATAGTGTCAATTCGGCGCATACTGTAAACACGCGAAAATAATATAAACATCCGAGATCAGGCAACGAATAAGCGTCCAAGCGATGAACCGTAGGTACTCAACTGTCATCTTACAAATCCAGCACGAACCAAACAAAACATTTTAGTCAAGTATATCAAACCAAGAAAAAACACTTTCCTTTCAACATCGATTGGGTTCTTAAATACGTCGCCACTCTACGCCCCTCAGCATACGGCCAAACTTATTGTTTGTACTAAAGACAACTACTAAAATTCAACAAAGGCGCCACCTACAGCTACTGTGTATTTCGAATCACTAAACGACAAGTGCTAAAATTTATTTAAAATAATACAACTACAATGTTACAGGTTTTGGACTTTTTAAGGCTTGTATTTATAAAATACGAAAAAGTTCCAATTTTAACCAACGCTAGCTGCTGTTTTTCAACTACCAAAAGTCGTCGTCCATAGCCGGTGAGAATTTCCACATCGCGTACACAAATTAATGTAAACAACGCATTATGCGTTCGACGAAACCTATACCAAAGTCTAAACTTGTGACCTGTCAAATTTGGAAAATTTCTAAACCCGTGGTTGTGAATGTGTACAACGAAACCTGCTGTAAGATCAAACTAAATCAAACACTCAACTACGTACGTTCTAAAAGGAATGTTAAATAACATCATACGCTGTCCACGTGGTGGTTGTTTTGCCTAAACTAAAGTCAAAGACATCCCTATTTAATTTTCCACAAACACAGATTAGATTACCCGGACAACCTCGGATGTGTTTGGCCGACGGCGAAACAAAACAATTTTTAATTTCTCAGCGGACGGTTACTACCCAAAGCAATGACTTTTGAGAAAAAATTTTTTCGCATGTTACAATCAATAACTAACTGAATTGTCGTATGTAATTAAGTATATAATAAATAAGTACAATGAAACCATTTCAAATATACAATCAAATCAACAAATTATTATGACACTTATTCGATTACCAGTAGAGAACTATAACGCAAAATAATACGTAAAACATATGCCCCGTTTTTGTCAAATTTCAAAATTATTCTTGGCAGATTTAAAAATTCTTGCCAGATTTAAAAATTATTCTTACCAGATTTAAAAATATTTATTCTTGCCAGATTTAATAATAATTATTCTTGCCAGATTTAAAAATTATTCTTGCCAGATTTAAAAATAGTTATTCTTGCTAGATTTAAAAAATATTCTTGCCAGATTTAAAAATTATTCTTGCCAGATTTAAAATCAATTATTCTTGCCAGATTTAAAAAATATGTATGTATATTTACTTATTTACGGACTGAGAAACAATATAAGAAAACGTCTTCACAATGTAACGCTAGTATAAGTCAGTACACAAGAATCAAAAACATACAAATAAAACTAGCCAAACTTAAGTCACAGCGCCATCATAAATCCAGTAGCACGTGTATAACCAACTTGGGCTATGCATGGTTGTCCGACCACCTCCCTGTTGGCCGGCAACAATTCTCAAAAACGTCGCATGAACAAATAGGCAATAATTTTTAGTTCTGTAAAACTAAACTACAATCAATTATTGATAAGTTAACTCATCGAAAACTATTTAATAGATAACTGATGCAGAATTTTTATACAACGTATCACAACAAGTAGGCCTAAATTTAAAATGTGGAAATTCCGATTCCGATTGATTGTGCAATCGGAATCGGAATCGGAACTCGTTTTGAATGGGAATTCTGATAGGGATCGGAATTCCGATTGCACCCTGATGGAAACTACCGTAAAATTTTTAAGGTTAAGTTGTACCCCTAAATAAACGTGTACGCCGCCAAACACTCAACGTACGCTGGGCACAATCTTGTGTACACAGAATGTACCCAGTTGCACACTCTTGTTACATACCAGCAATTCTTGGTATAAGCAAGAGTGCATGATACAAGAGTGTGCCACACTTTGGGCTCCGCATGGCACAAAATGTACCAGATGGCGTTGCGTTTTGGCCGACTCCTCTTGTTTAGAGGGAGGTCGCCGTCACTTGCAATAACCCTAAATTAACCAATAAGCGGAGCAATTTTTGTTGCCAGATACATTACGTGGAATGGTTCGCACCGGTTCTACCCTCTAAATAATAAAAAAAAGGGGTTGAGGGCAAAAACGCAACGCGTGTCGGGTACATTCTTTTCTACACAGAATGAACCCAGTTGCATACCTTTGTTGAAGTATACATCATCCATTATTGATATCACTGCAAGAACTTACTCGAGTGAATGGGGCTTTAAGAAAACTCAACACAGACATACAATCACCGGTTTTTAACATTAATTATAACGATACGCAAACATCACAAAAAATCTAAAGCCATTTCGAATCTAGACCGCCGTTAACGTGTCTCTACGCACACAGTTAATTATACAACGAATTTTCGACAAAACTAGCGCTCAGCAAGCTCGTGTTTCCACTGCTGTTGTTACTAGCGTTTCCACTATCACAATTGCCGTTCTCATCACAACTGCAATCACCAGCCAACACATCGATGTCCATTTTTTCATGACGTGATATTTTATGCAGCGAAACGTCATTACATGACGTCATCTGTGGTATAACAGCTGTATCCAGTCCTGTTTGATCACCGTGTGAAACCGCCAATGTTCCCACGGTACAGTTTATCACGTTCGTCAATATCGTGGTTTGACCTAAATGTTCACAATTCGTCGTCGTATTCGGGATTTGAGATTGATCTATGGCGTTGCTTTCCAAAATTGCTGCAACAGACGTTGATGCCTGATATGCAGTTGCCGGCGGCTGTGGTTGTGCCACGTGTTGAAGCGTATACAGTTGCTGCTGCTGCCGTTGTTGTTGTTGTTGTAGTTGTTGTGGTTGTTGTTGTTGCTGTTGTTGTTGTTGTTGTTGTGGTTGTTGTGGTTGTTGTTGTTGTTGTTGTTGTTGTTGTTGTTGTGGTTGTTGTGGTTGTTGTTGTTGTTGTTGTTTTTGTTGTTGTGGTGGTGGTTGTTGTTGTTTTTGTGGTTGTTGTTCTTGTGGTTGTTGTTGTTGTTGGTGTTGTTGTTGTTGCAGACTATGCTGATACAATTGCTGTGGCGATATTACAGCAACAGTATGTGATAACTCAGCTTGCTGCTGTTGTGGTGGTTGTTCTTGTTCATGTTGCTGCTGCTGGTGGTGGTGGTGCTGCTGCTGTTGTTGTTGTGGTTGTTGTTGTTGTTGTTGTTGTTGTTGTGGTTGTTGTTGTTGTTGGTGTTGTTGTTGTTGTTGTGGTTGTTGTTGTTGTTGTTGTTGTTGTTGTTGTTGTTGTTGTTGTTGTTGTTGTTGTTGTTGTTGTTGTTGTTGTTGTTGTTGTTGTTGTTGTTGCTGCTGCTGCTGCTGTTGTGGTTTCTGTTGCTGTTGTTGCGGCTGCATCTGTTGTTGCAGTGGTTGTTGCTGTTGTAGCTGCTGAGTGTGTTGTTGTTGTTGTTGTTGTTGTTGTTGTTGTTGTTGTTGTTGTTGTTGTTGTAGTAGTTGTTGTTGTTGTAGCGGCAGTTGAAGTAGTAGTTGCGATTGTTGTTGCTGTTGAATAAAATTATTGCCCAGCTGATCCGCAACGTAGGACCCTACAATGACAGATTGCGTTGATGATGGAAACGGTGTAGCTGTCAATGCGTTATCAGATACAGATTGTTCAATATAAGCGTCAGTAGGATTGTTATACTGCGGTACTGCTGTTGATGGAACGCTAGCATCTGATATGCTGCTCGCAAACGCCACACACTGATCACCATTTTGCGCATATTCAACAGGAACCGGAAGCATAATTGGAGACGTCTGTAAAATAATATTCAGTGATTACTGCGTGCATCAAGGGTATCACAACAACTCGTCGACAGACAACAACTTATCCGAAATATCGTCGACTCAAGAATTTGGCAATCATCATTAGGCTCAGGCACAGGCTCAAGCTCACACTCAGGATTACACTTACAACACCGCGAGCCCGACAAATTGCCGTAGCTGCTGCTACAACTATTATTGAAGAAAGAAGGGAAGCAAATTGTGAGCTCATGTTGACTTTGTTAACATACATGAAGTGCAATGAGAATTGCGACCGTATATTAGATGAATACCGCGTTCTGTCGAAGCGATTATGCATAGTTTGTAATAACTCTTAAACTTCACCGTTCGTCAGACAAATCGAACAAAATTTTCCAACGTATATTCCAATATTCGCCTCGCTTAACGCGAAATTTTGCAAGCCTGATGAGACCGCAGAGAAACTTTGATTAACATTAACATCAATCATCTTACAGGCGTGTAACAAGGGAGTTGGGGGAAATTTAGAGCCTTATTCCATCAATCAAGAACCGCTTTGCGACCGTTGTTGCAAAACAATTATTTAATACTTGAAAAAACGCAAAGCTTCTGGATCGCTTCGCTCTCAAGGTTTAGTTGTTCATTTTAGGAGCTGATCTGAGAAATCTAGCGATAGAATCGCCCTATCTCGTACTCACACTAAGGTACTTAAATTTTTGCATTGGGACACAATTTTAAAATTGTCGGCACAGTTTTCAATCGGTTCTCTCAAAAATTGTTCAACGTTCAATTTTTATACGCATAAAACATTCGGCTGCCTGCCCAGACCCTCGCAATCGAAAATCCTAGCTACACGCCTGGTATCTTACGTACTTGCAGCAACGCATACGGATACGGAACCGGAAACGGGACAGGCGCAACACACCCAGGCACAGGTGCGTAAGACGCGTAAACGTTACCATTGGGCATCGCTTGTGGCGCTGGCAAAACCGTTCCGCTAGCGATGCCAACGCAGCTGGAGTTCGAACCAACAGCCACTCCATTATTCGCTACGCCACCAGAAATTGAAGTTACACAACCTGTAGGCGCAATAACAATATTATGTTGAAGTTGGTTTTGGGCCTGGCCCGGCTGGAAATGGTGATACGGCACATTAGACGAATCATTTTGTGAACCATTTAACACTGTAGTTGTATTATGCGCAACAAACATTGAAGAATTATGAGACGGTAACGATGATAAAGAGTTGGCGCCTCCTGTTATTACTGGTCCTCCGGATGCAACTACAGCAACAGGAGCAGCAGTTACTCCGGCTTGCATCGAGGCGTTTCCAATTGAAAGATTTGACATTGACGCAATAAGGCTTGACGATGTATTAGCATAGCTGCCTGCACCGATCGACGCCATATTACTTTGATGTTGATGCTGGTGGTTTATACTCGAAGGAAACGTTAAACTACTCGACACGCCATTGACTCCTGTGAACGCGTGTGTTTCAGGAAGACCACAACAATCCAGAGGCACTAACGCTGTTGTACTAGTAGCACCAGCAGCAGCAGAACCTGCATATGCATTATGATCCGACACCAACATGTTTTGTGGCAACTGAAACAAAACAAGCTTGATTTTAGAGCCTTATATTTTCAAATGCGTATTGCACTTATCACAAGTTAGCCAAAGCATTCTGTGGCCCGAATATTATACTTCCCAAACCAGTGTATAAAAGTTTAGTTGGTATTATGACTAGCAAATTTCTAATATCCTCGCTCCGAAAGTTGCTTAACTGCATAACTATACCAAGTTAACCAGCAAAAAGTTTCCTAGAAATTGAATAAAAAAACTCACAGTGTGGCTAGGTTGAATCTGGGTTCCCGAATACGACAAGCCACTACTATGCGGACGACCACCTGATACTGTTTGCGTTTCGTCTGCCGAGTGATGCTGTTGTTGCTGTTGTTGTTGGTGGTGGTGATGTTGGTGCTGGCGTTGTTGTTGAGCAATCGCAGCAGCAATATAAGGCGATGTTTGTTGACAACATGTCTGTCGAAGTTGTTGTGTTTGTGATTGTTGTGCGTGATTTTGTTGATTATGTACGTTTGGTGTAGTCTGCATGTGTCGCTGTTGTTGCTGTTGTTGTTGCTGTTGCTGTTGTTGTTGTTGCAGCTGCTGCTGCAATTGTTGTGGATATGCAAACGAGTTTAGGTGTTGTTGCAACTGTAATTGTTGATGGAATATTGCACGCAAATGCATCAGCTGTTGAGCGGTCATTCCTGACGATATACTTCTACAAAACACAAACTTACATTTTGTATCGTAACATTTCGTCATCCATCAACGTTTATGCCCGCAATTTTTCGGTCAATTTAATTCGTTTGAAATTTGGCTAAGGAAACATACTTTAAATAGCAGCAGATAACAATTTTCAAGTTGCACAATGTTCTGCATACAATAGTATTCTAATCACACAGAGTTCTTTAAAACGTTACAGTCTTAATAAGCATATGCCTAAACGTAAGCTTAGGCTCACGAAAATAATAACCAGCAGTGTAGGGAACTTTTGCTTTCTATCAAATCAACACGTGTATGGGGGCATCATTGCGGACCAGAGTATCCTAGATACCAGGTATCGACCGGATATTCGGTTCCGGTTTAATATCTGGCAAAAATCGACATCCGTATCTGGTTTCAGTGTCCGATGTAAACCTATCGGATACCGCATATTTGCGGTTGCGGTTCCAAATATCATAAAACTGTCTTTTACATGTCGAAATTATTGATTTCTTAGCGACTGCAATTCCGGGCAAGTCAAACTGGACACTGGCATAGAATAAAAAGTCCATGCCAAAAGTTAATCTTAAATCCATAAATACATATTTTTACATGACTCAAATAACTTCCAACAATTTACAAATTTATATCTTATATCCGGCTAACATTCAGCTTCAGTTGGGGTTCAAAATTTACAACGTAATCTCCGGTTCTGGTATACGGTAAAATTAATATCCGGGCGATCATCCCTGCCGGATACATGCCCATTAAACATCCCTGTGCCGTTAGCCTTTGTATCCGTGCACAAATTTCCAAAATCTATCTAAGTAACCTCCGGGCCGGTATACGGTAAAATTAATATCCGGTCGATCATCCCTGCCCGATACATACCCATTAAACATCCCTGCGCCGTTAGCCTTTGTATCCGTGCACAAATTTCCCAAATCTATCTGAAACAAAATAATAATATAAAATATTGAAAAGCATTTCGCAATATGCGTCCGCTTTTGGGTTAACAACCATCGGTGACGCAACTCAAAACTAAATTTAAGTTCCACTACTGTTTTGTTCTATTAAGCAATACTGCTTTGGTACATTACAATAGAATCCTACCCAATCACAAAGCCGCATTCGTACCTCAGGTTTTTATTCTGAAAATTTTGTCCAAACGAAATTTGAAATTAAATAAAAAACCGCCGAAATGTTTCGATAATTGAGCCACTTTGTTCAAAACTATTACTTACTGGCTTCTTTTTACTTTTGCTGAGGCAGCATAACATTCAGAAATCAGAATTTCAGAATTTAAGCTATTGTTTTCTTATTAAGATACCAGTTACAGTTTAACCAGTAAGCGATTGCGGAGCCATGATTTTAGAAAACGAGCAGGAGTACGGTATTTAAAAATCCCGAAAACCCATGGACAGATACGTATGTCAAACGGATGGAAGTAAACACCTAAACCTAACTTAACTGCGTCTTTGCCTGTCACCTAGCCGTTTTCTAATTTATTGACAATCAAGCTATTCGCAACGGTAGATAAAATGTAAAAAAACTGAACTGTATTCTCAGCTGTGTGTAGCACGCAGAGTGGCACCGAATCCACGATTTGACCGAATCCGAATCCATTGCTAATTTGCCGAATCCAAATCCGAATGTTGAATGTTGCAAATTAAATTATATCTACAATCTGCTTTAGAATATCAACGCAATGCCAACCGCGTAACTTTGAACGTTAATAATATTTCGTGCCAACACTGTTAGATTCGGCTTTTGGTTTGGCTTTTTCACCACCGAATCCGAATCCGAACCACAAATTTATGCCAAATCCGAATCCGAACCACAAATTTTTAGCGAATCCGAACCACAAATTTATGCCGAATCCGAAACCTTCGTTGCCACCCTGGCAGCACCTATTTCACTCGTTCTAGTTAATAGTAATCTAATAGGTGTTCATACCGTCTACATATGTGTTCTTTGGCTCTTATGTTCTACAACACTTGTTACCAACTGGTGATAGATGCCATACACATTTGAGATTACGCCCAACTGACCTGATTGGTCACTGAACCGATCGATGCTTTCAGACAGTCTTGTAATCCAGCGATGAGCGGCGAAATCCGTTTCGTCTTCTTGCCTGTGTCAGCAAATTTCACAAGCAGCGGTTTATTATCGTGACCTAAGTAACGCACAAATAACGTGCAAGTAAGTACCATGCCAGTCCAAATATTAAACTTTGCTACAAACAAAGCATACAATGTTTCAAATCAGATAGTTTTTAAACGACTTATCGTTTAAAAATAACTCTGGCAACAAAATAATTCTCTAATTATGGCATTGCCGAGATTTATTCCACACGCAGACAAACACACATATATGTCGTAGGCGAATCTGCTATTCAGGCCAATTACTAATAGGTCTAGGCAAATCTGCTATATATTGTGTAGTAGCAATTTCGCCTAGGCTAAACTGCTATTAAACTTATCGACCAATCAGATTTGATTATTTGGACAGACGCAATACCGTTAACCGGTCAGCGTTGGTTTTTTACATATTTGACATAGACCAATTTGCTATTTGCGCACAACAACAAATTAGCCTACGCCAATTGGTAATTGGACTGGCCAGCGAGAATATATCATCTGTCCTAAAAATACAGCACAAGACGACACAATATAGCAACTACGTACCGTGACTAACGGATTTTCCGTTGTATCTTTCAATTGCAACCGCACATTTTTCTCTGCTGTCCAGTCTAAAAATAAACAAAATATTTTTAAAAAATATGCAACAGAGCCAACACAACGTAAAATAATAACATTAAATACAACACTGTTTTCAACGCAAGTTTAAAAACATCAACAACGCCTGAAGTTGAGACAGTACCGCAGCGCTAACCCAAGTTGCATAGTCACAAGCGCAGTATCAAAACCTTGCTAACATGTTCCAGTTTTGCACCTGTAAACCGGCCATTTGAAAGGGCGTTGCGGCTGATTCAGCAATGAAAAACCAGCTACGGCCCGGCCATTCCCAAGGGCGCTGCGGCTGATTCAGCAACAGAGGACCAGCTACGGCAGACGTAAATATAATAGTGGACGAAACCTCACGCAAGAGACACCAAACGTAAATTTTAGCATTAAACCTAAGCGTAAAGTTTAATTCTGAAAATATAAACAAGAGGATGCCCTATCTCTCGGTGCGCGTCCCAGCCTGCATCCGGCGTAAGCTTTCCAAATCGGGTGTCATTGAGTAAATATTATGTGGTGTTGCTAAAATAAACCGGTACCGATTAATCGACATCGACATCGGTAATAATCGGCAGTTTTCGCGAGTATCGGCATCGGCATCAGCACTGCAAAAAATTGTCGATTCTTTGCCGATACTTTTTGCATATAACAGTCAGTTTGAATGCTATCAATTTCATTTCTGCGCGCATATCAGTGTGTCCGGTCAGGAAAACTGATATCTTTGTTGCGTTTGTGTTTGAAAAAACTAAATTGAAATGATCCGTTCATCCAATATTATAATCGTTTAATGATGGTTAGGGTTTAAGTCTACATATAATGATGTAATGCAGTATCCTATCTGTTTATTAAGTATGGTGTACTAAAGTTACAATCGGCATCGGCATCGGTTCGGCATCGGCAAAATTTCAAAATAAGAATCGGCATCGATATCGGTATCGGCAAAAACTTTGGTATCGGCACATCCCTAATTTTAATCATTATGAAAATAAATAATATAAATAAATTTACCTTGCAAAACCAACTCCACGACTTTTGTTTGCAGTATCTCGCAGTATACGTGTCGAAATCACAGTTGCACCACAGTTTGCAAGCATTGCTTGAACATCAGTTTCTTGCCAATCAAGTGGTAAATTAGCCATATACAGATTCGTTGGATCTTGTTCTTGTTGCTATAACCGTCAAACAAGCAGCTGCATTCCGTGGTTAAACCCTCTATTCACACGTGCAAAAGTTTTTGCTGCGAGAACTTGCAGCTGCAACATGCACTTGCAAGTTTTGTCCAAAATCCCGTTCGACAAACTTGCAGCTGCAATTAAATCATTAAAAATCATAGCTAGGAATTAAGTTCACATGTGTTAAACAACCATGGAAGTTCACTGAATTTATTCGCTTTCTCATTGGCTGATGAAAAAATGCGAGTTCTGCGCGCAATTTGCAGCTGAAACTTCTCGCAGCAAAAACTTGCACGTGTGAATACAGTTTTAGATGATAGCTGTATTTTTTGCATTTAATCTCATTACAAAAATTATATACCGAGCCGCTAGTGTTGAAAATACTAATTTGAGAAATGTTCTAAAGAATTTTAGTTTGTTTATTGTAAAAATATAATTATTTAATGAAATATGCGACTAGTAATGATCAATTATAGGTGGTAAAATATTTGACGGAAGTTTAGGAACATCACAAAACGACGTTGGTAATCCACGCGAAGCGCAATGACTTTCAAGGTTTTGTCACCGCCCTCGGGCAATCGGGGCACAGTCACCGCTGTCACACCTCGTCCACAGATCCACCTTTGGTCAAAAGCAAACAAGACTTACACCGGTTGACATTACTGTTGAAGGTGGATGAACACTGAACAGTCACCACCTCTGTCAACCTCCGCCCTGGATCCACCATTGGACAAGAGCAAACTAAATTTGCACTGGCCGGCATTACTTAAAAGGCAAGAAACTGAACGTAGTATTCATCTATGCAATATAGATAATTCAAGCACTGCTAACCTTGGCAAATTGAGCAGTTATTCCGGATCGTTTATTGAGTGATTTCATTGCCTTTTCTGCCATGTCACTTGTTTCAAAATCAACAAATCCGTAACCTAAACGACAAGTGGTGATTATTTCGAGGAAAAAAACTGAGTTGCACAACACACTCTATATATTAAAGCTGGAACGCTCCACATACGAACTTTGGGCACCAATGAATTTGTACCTATAAATAAACTGATAGCCCAATTCCGCAAGCGTAAAGCGTGAATTTGAAAACTAATGCCTACTTTGACATGGTATCTACATTGTAAAAGCGTTTGAAACCCAGGCACAATAGGAAACTTGCACTGTGGTGCAACTACAGCTACTAGTACTAAAGAGTTATTGCCAGAATTGCAAGCATCAACAAATAACGTTATTTTGCACAAATTAAAGTGACGGCCTGGTGAGATTATTGCAAAAGTATTTATCGTTTACTTACTTTGCCAATCTTTTTATACAACAAAAAAAAACCAAAAACGTTTTTACCTGGAACAAACTTCAATTTTGAGTGAGCGAACCAACGCAGTCAGTTTCGTCTAATACATTTTTGCCAATTTGGTTCGGTTTCTTTGTTCCACACGAACCCATTTCAACTTACATTTGAAACAATGCATCATCAATAAACAACCCCCGCCCCCCTACACCCATATTCAATACCCCCCACACCCATATTCAATACCCCCACACACCCATATTCAATACCCCCACACCCATATTCAATACCCCCCACACCAATATTCAATACCCCCACACCCATATTCAATACCCCCACACCCATATTCAATACCCCCACACCCATATCCAATACCCCCCACACCCATATTCAATACCCCCCACGCCCATATTCAATACCCCCCACACCCATATTCAATACCCCCCACGCCCATATTCAATACCCCCACACCCATATTCAATACTTATAACAACACAAACTCACGAACCTTTACACTGATTGGTATTTTTGTCAAGGATCGCTTTTGTACTTGTGATCGTTCCGTACTCACAGCACATTTCGACCAGAGTATCGTCATTAGTCGCCGCATGCAGACCTCGTATGTACAAATTGGTCGATGAAAGTCGATCTGTTACCGTTATCGCGTCACTATTTGTGCCAGCACCTAATCTGGAGATTCCCACGGTAGCAGCAGGGATCGCAACCGACAACGCGGCGACATCTTTTGATGACGGCGGCAGTATTTTATCTTCATCAGCGTCTTGCTCGTAATCTGGTGTTTGCTCAGACGAACTCGACGGAGTCCCGTGTTCCGCTGAGTGGTGACGTTGTTGTTGCTGTGTTTTGTTGTTGTTGGTGGTGGTGTTGTTGTTGTTGTTGTTCGCTGGCGGTGACAAAGCTTCACATTCGCTCGAATCCGTTGTTGTCGTTGTCGCCGTTGATGTTTGAATCTGTAACAAACAAACAAACAAACAAAATAACCTTAAATACAGAAAACATTAAGGTTCAGAAAGCCGTTTGTGAAACGAGCAAACGATCAATTATGCTGGAAAGTTGCCCAAAATACGTATGTGGGGCGTTCCAGCTTTAATATATAGATTTGGCACTGCAGCAAACATGCGAGATTTTCACCAGCGGCCAACGTTTAATCGAGACAGTCTTCACTCGCCTAATCACTTTTCCCCACATCAATCAAAAATTACAAACTCGCAAAATTCTGACGTAATTTCTGATCCCACTGAAATTCATACAAAAATTAGCTTCCTGTTCCGTACAGGTATATAGCTGTAACAACAAAAATATATATCAAGGTTCAAACAGGAACTACATTTTACTGGAAAACGAACACGAACCGGAATTTGAAATAATATTCATCACCGAATCGCTGTTGGAGTATTTAAAAACCTTGCCAAAAATGGCTTAAGCGAATTTTCGGCTATTTCATCATCAAATTATGAAAATAATTTTTGCCACAAAACCGTAAAAATTCCGGTTCCTGTATCTTTGAATGCAGGAACAGGAACAGCAATTGAATTTTTGCAGGAATTCCGGTCAAAATCGAATTTTTGCCACGAATTCCGCCCGGAACAGGAATTCCCGTTCAACCGTGACATATATACTTTCCTACTGCGCTTCCAGTAACAAGTTTGTTATAAGCGAGGCTAATTCTAATTTTAAAACAATCAGCATTTTTTCAAACGCGGCTGCGCTGAAACTTCGAGCAAAAAAATTTCAAACCGAATTTGTTATTTAACAATTACCATTTGTTAGTATATACATATATACATATACAACAGCATTACATAAAATCTCACATGTTGCTATTTATGAACGCAACAAACCTTTGAAATTCGATACGTACACCTTGCAGTAAAATCAACGGCTTACCGACAAGCAATTCAAAACAGGCGAGTTTAAATCCTAATCATCAAATCGTAGCATCATTGCTGCCCCAGGCTACCCCTATGGACAGGTCCTCACCCCATACGAACAATCTCTGTCACCCATGTATCGGCCACAAAACGTATCTACAACATTGAAATAATTTTACGTTAGAACAATTTTTCTCGCTCCCACAGAAAATTTTGGTCCACCCACCCCCTCAAGCTGCAATTTCTGGTTGCGAACCTGTTGTTGCTAATTAAACGACGCAAATAGCAAAATAGAACTAATTATACTAGGTTTGTTGCATATAGCGAATACAGCGTAGGAATTCTACTTAATTTATCATCAACATCGTCAACTGCATTGCGCTTAATAGTTTCTAAACTGACGAAATGCTGTGAAAGGAGTAATCAGACAGGGTTTGGGGCCAAAACCGCCCCCCTCTTTGATTTTTGTCCTTGGATTATTAGAACCTTTTTCTATTGACAACCAACGAAACGTACTTTAAATTTCGAACAAAACGTAAAACGTTTTCTAAAATAACGGCAACACGTCAGACTGCAGTATTTATGTGTACTCCGTGACTTCGTGTACATGTCGTAGGCCAATCTGCTATAAGGCCAAATAGCGATTGTAAGATGTAGCATAACAACAGTGACGTACAACAAACGCTGATTGGTTAAACGTATTGCGTCTGTCTATATAATCAAATCTGATTGGTCTATTAGTTTAACAGCAGTTTAGCCTAGACGAAACTGTGATTACACAAAATAGTAGACTGGACTACACCAATAGTTAATTTACCTGAATAGCAGATTGGCCTACGACATATATATTCACATAAACTTAGATCACCATGACAGTAGCCTATGCTGTAACACAGCTTGTATTTTTCACAATCACACTTAACGACAACCGGCACCGTTGCGCTGCGACAGTAACCGATCCTGAATTTCACCCAGGTAAACCGCTCTATTGTGAAAAAAAGCAAAATTATGGCAATTTATGCCGAGGCAAACTGACTTGTTAGCGCAGCAGTTTCAAAACATCATGATCATACTTATCCTAAATAATATATTTGAGGGTTGCGCTCGTCCGTCAGCGTCCGGCACCGTCTGGCACTACACGATATCATACATGTGTAATTTTCGTACGATAACTCACGGTGACATCGGCGCCGTACAAGTGACGGACGACGACACACGACGAGTATAGCGCCCCCTAACCCTAATACCCGAAAATCTAGCTTGTACACGGTGTTTAAGTACTGTTAAAAATCCGCTAACAGATCCTGAAATATTCTCGTCAATTGATAGCCGCCCGTTTGGAAAACGATCCGGCCCTGTTCTATACATGGGCCAATAAAACAAAAGACACGCGGTATTTCACCAGTTACACCCATAATAACAACAAGTAATCGCTTCCAAAAACATCAATGAAGCGTATCCATATCACCGCTTAATAATTATGGTCCTATACTTTACTTTTTGTTTATCAGCGTAACAAGGCAAACGTATCCTTTCTGTTTTAAGCCTTATTATATTCTTAAGCTTAAGTATAATCCAAAAGCTAAACCTTAGCCTATTTAATAATTAAACCAGTTATTAAAAATAGGGAGAAAATTTTGTACTAAAATTTTATTTAACTCATTCGTTTACTCACACTATAAACAAGTTTTCTTATATAAAAATTTTTCTTTAGGCTACCAATTCGATAGTCGCAAATCACCAACGGTCAAATTTGAAATCCGCTACGAGCTTGAAAATTTAATACTTGAACAACTGAACTTATCACGTTTCAATCCGGCTTCAAGTTCCATTGGGCGTTCGACTGGAAGACGAAACTCAAACCACCGTAGGGTAATTCGGCCAATGGCTACAACAGGGTCGTAAACAGTAGTATAAGCATATTCCTACGCCTAAGCCTGAACCTGTGCCTAAGCATAAAAATGAGTATATACTTAAGCCTAAGCATAAAAATGAGTATATACTTAAGCCTAAGCATAAAAATGAGTTTATACTTAAGCCTAAGCATAAAAATGAGTTTATACTTAAGCCAAAGCAAAAAAATGAGTATATACTTAAGCCTAAGCATAAAAATGAGTTTATACTTAAGCCTAAGCATAAAAATGAGTTTATACTTAAGCCTAAGCATAAAAATGAGTTTATACTTAAGCCTAAGCATAAAAATGAGTTTATACTTAAGCCTAAGCATAAAAATGAGTTTATACTTAAGCCTAAGCATAAAACTGAGTTTATACTTAAGCCTAAGCAAACAATTGTCTAAAACTTAAGTTACGCGTCTATTGCAGCCCCGCACAAACACGTTCCGCGCCTGATCGTTACATGGGCAGACAACCCAAAACAGCTGCAAGAATACCAACTGATTTTGATTGGCGAACCGAAATCAACAAGAAAAATTTATAACCAATCGAACTCAGTATTTGCGTGTACGTTTGACAACGTCAAACGGAAGGCTAACAACAAATACGTACAGGTGTTCAGAGCACAACATACATACTTTTTTTACCCTTCAAAAGCTGCTATCGTAATTAACTTGAACTGATATTCGATGTGTATATTTGGTTTTTGTTTTCAAGCACCGTATTTTACAGCAAAGCCACAAAGCAATTTCAGTAAGCTCTTTCAGGCAAGTTTTCAACACAATATAACTGATATACTCTGTATAGCATATAATTAATTCATTTTTTCAGTTTCAGAACTACTTAAGACATCGTAAACATCACCATTCAGGAAGTTCGCTATTCAGTCCCAATGCAGCGTTTCAATCCAGACGTGGCTCAAAACCTGTTGGCTCATCGGTCGTTGGAAACAAAAATTCCGTTTACTCGCACGAGCTTAACGGTGGTGGCAGCGTCGGCGGCACAGATCAAACGTTTGCTTACGATACGTCATCATCAATGCAAGGACGCTACAATATGTTACGCGCACAACAAATGAAACAAATCATCGCAGACGAACAACGTCGAATGCGACACTATCGAAGATATGATCATCGACTTGTTGAGTATAGTGTCAGAACGCAACGTATGCGATGCTATTTTTTAACCAGCGAAGGATAACGAAAATTTTTTTTTAACAGAGCGACTCGAGCACAGGCCTATAACCAGTTCAGAATAAATGCTTTGCTATTTTGTAAACAGCGAACGATAAAGACCATTTTTGACAAGGTGACCCAAGCACACGCTTATAACCAGTTCAACGCGCTAGTGGCAGGATGGCAAACAACGGTTCGGATTCGGCAAAAATTTGCGGACGGCCGGATCGTTTTCCGGAGCGGCTGTAATAGAGTCAGTTTAAGCTTTAGACTAAATTTTTTTGCTTAGGCTTACGCTTAGGCTTAGGCTTATGAATAGGCTCATCCTTAGGCTTAGGCTTAGGCTTCGGAATATGTTTATACTACTGTTCCGGCCCTATTCTATACATGGGCCTTCAAATCTCTGGATCAAATACCGCTTATTAACTTAGCGGCCCTAAACTCATTTTGTAGAAACTTTGCCGCAAAATTTAACATAATTTGCCATATAGCAACTAAATTATTATCGATAGTCAACAGGCGTATTCATACGTGCAAGTTTTTACTGCGAGATCTTGCAGCCGCAAATTGCACGCAGAACTTGCACGTTTTTCATCAGCCAATCGAGAAAGCGGCTGCAATAAATCCAGTGAACTTGCACGGTTATTCACACATGTGAGCTAAATTCCTAACAATAATTTTTAATGAATTATTTGCTACTGCAAGTTTTTCGAACGGAATTTTCGCCAAAACTTGCAAGTACAAGTTGCACCGACAAGTTCTCGCAGCAAAAACTTGCACGTGTGAATACAGCTTAACACGCAACGCGACCCCGCAGTCCATGGGCAGCATGACATGCGGCTGCGAATGGGGTTTCTGCAAAATCACCCGCATTCATCACTCCCCAATCAAAGTCTATACGTTCATTTTATTTTGTTATTCACTCTGTGGCCAGGGTCTATGTGCATTTTAAATTGGTATAGCGACAATTCGTCGCCGGACTACTTATCGACCGAGTTCCTGTTATGCGAAATTTCGTCGACTCGACAATTTATCACCTATAAGTTTAGGATTAAGCCTAGGATTATATATGTGGGTGAATCATTTGTTTGCTGTTTCAATTTAGTTTTATCCGCAATGCGCGTTAGACAATTTATATTCGATCAAAGCGAGCTAAATCATACACAGTATTTTGGAATCACTGACACTCGGGCGAACGGTGAACGAGTCGAAACGGTTACAATTTGGTTTCCGAAGCAATTTCTCACAAACGGTGAGACATGCGAAACAAACACACGAACAATACTGTTCTACTATACTCCGAGTGATGCTTCTATTAACGACATTCAAGCACGCGCAATACTGAGTAAGTTCGCATATCCATAGGTGCCATGGCCGACACTATACCACTCAACTGTGAACGTCCTCGGGATTCTGAAGTGTTTTACGCAGGGCAGCAACAAAGATTCGGATTCGGTTTCAAATTCGGAAAAATGGAACGTCAGGGATGGGAGTCTCGGTTTCGGTCTCAGTTCGGCAAGTCTCGGTATTCGACAGGCCTCGGTGACGGAGTCGGTTTTTTTGAGTCTCGGTGGTTTCGAACCGATACAAGAAGTCGAGAATGCAGCAAACGTATCGTAGAATTGTTGTTGAAGTAAGCGATGCCTGGTGAATAAAATATCGCTGTGAATCTATGAATTTCCATGGTTACACAATAATTATTAGCAGATATTCTAAAAACACAAAAAACTACGAAAAACCCGAAATAATTTATTTTGAAAATTTTAGTATTTTTTCAGTGATGAGCAAAAGTTCAATCGAAACCGAGACTTTTCATGGCCGGTCTCGGTAGTCAGGTCTCAGTCTCGGACTCAGTCTCGGATTTTAATCAAGACCGCCCATCCCTGTTGAAGGTTCGAAATCGGATTCGGGTTCAATTTTGAAACAAGTCGAATCCAGTAAGTTTCCAAAACAACAGTTTGTGTTTCTGAAACTGAGTTAGAATAAAGTGAATGTAATCTTTTTTCCAATACTTTTAGTACTTGCGGCGTGAACCTAAAGCCATGTGTCAATGAATTCAGATTTCAATATTACAAAATTCACATATTTCCATTGCCTGTACAAGATTAGGTTTGCTAATCGGACGTGTCAAACAGCTACAAATTTAAAAAAATACTTTTATATATTAAATGGATTTTTCAAAAGTTAATGAGGGTCAGATCCAGAATCGGATTCGACCAAATGGTAACTGGTTCAGATTAAGAATCGACCAAATGGTAACTGGTTCAGATTAAGAATCGACCAAATGGTAACTGGTTCAGATTAAGAATCGACCAAATGGTAACTGGTTCAGATTAAGAATCCACCAAATGGTAACTGGTTCAGATTAAGAATCGACCAAATGGTAACTGGTTCAGATTAAGAATCGACCAAATGGTATTGGTACCAACCATATACGTATGCCAGCAGTTTTAGCCCATTTTTACAAACTCGTGGCTTCATTTTGCGACAAAGTTATCCGGATGACCTGGTGTCAGTTCTTGATGTAATGTCGAACCTGTCAGACGACCGAATTGTCGCAGACTGACTAAACCCGACAATTCTTTATTTGCATTATTCTCGTTTCAGCGTCTCATCTAACAGCGGCACCCAACGATCAATCGTACTGTATCGCAAACGTTACATCCCATCTCACTGGAGTACTGGCACATCCAACCGACTGGGCAGTTGTATTCCCGTCATGGTCCGCCGTAGCAATCCATCAGTCGAAACCAGCCGATCCGTTCACACAGCCGCCAAGTGTCGTTCCAAAATACCCTGTTGAGTATCGACCATTTTTCTATTTCACAACTCGACGGCGTACAATGCACATACAACACCGCAAATCGACGCCTTTATGCGAACAAGTGTACAGCGACAACGGACGTCGAAAAGCGTCCGGTCAGGTTCGATGCTGCAGGTGACCACAGACACTGCTACGTTTGACTTAAACAGAATGATGGCTGACGTATTAGCGTAACGGCTTAAGCCTACAAGCGTTCGCTGCTGCTCATGTGTTACAAAGGAAATTCGCTTGTATGCACGTTAGCTACAATTGGCCCATGGCATAGAACAGGGCCGGAACAGTAGTATAAGCATATTTCTAAGCCTAAGCCTAAGCCTACGGATGAGCCTATCCCTAAGGCTAAGAATAAGCCTCAGCCTCAGCGTACAGATGAGCCTATTCCTAAGCCTAAGCCGAAGCCTACGTTTAAGCAAAATAATTATATAGTCTAAAGCTTAAAGTGACTCTTTTTAGCCCTTCCGGAAAACGATCCGGCCCTGTTCTATAAATGGACCCTACAATTTAATAGCACAGTCACAGAAATGTTCTAAATTTCTTAGATTTTACCACCGTTATATATACGGTTTAACAAATCAGTTAAATTTGTCAAAAAAAAAATAAAATTTTAACTTTTAAAACGCATATCACCAAAAATTTTAGAAAATTTAAAAACAGATGAAAATGCCGGATTTATTAATTACTGGTACACATCACAAAATTAAAATATATACCGGAAACAGTAATCACTACTTTAACTAGGGCCCATATTCTCAAATGCATATAGCACCTATCACCAGCCAGTAATAAATTTTTAATCTAACGAACTGCTGCAATTGCACATCTCAAAATTTGCACAGAAGTAGAGTAAATCGAATGCAATAATAGATGTGCTGAATTTCGAACCTCAACGTTCCCTGGTTCGAAATTCACAAGACCTAGCATTAGCTGGTAATAGGTGCTACACACATTTGACAATGCGCACTCAGATTTCCGGTTACACCGTGACTCAAGCAAACGATCTACACAACTGAATCTGCATGTGTTCGCCAACAGTATGGCATCCTACAGTAAATATATATACATACATACATACATACATATATTTCAGATACAAAGTCGAAATAGACCTCGCTCGTCTAAACAAAGCCTTCCGTGAACCTCATTACATCGTCGTCCACCGGTGCGGCGGCACATGCGTTAGTCCTTACATCGGCCACCACGACACTGATCCCCATCACAACCACAACAACTTTTATCAATACCATCACAGCGACTCCGCATTATCCAATCAGCATCAACGTGATATAACAGTAGATAAACGAGCAGCCAATCAACGAAAATCATCTCAAACGCCGAATCAAAACTCAGAACAGCTTGCACCAATCGACGAATCACCACACCAGTCACACAACAACCAATCACTACAGACATCAACTGCATCCAGTAACTATTATATGCGAAAATTTTTAGACGGAAAGGCGCCGCTGGTCAGCGGAAGCACTCCGTGTTGTGTACCGTATCGTTACAATCGATTGCCGATATTCCTTGAATGGGAACACGGCCACATGCTTGAAATGTCCCATTTATCACGCTTAGACGTCCGGTTGTGTCGTTGTGAATGGCGCTAGAGATGCATTGCTTCAACTTACCAATGACCCCCACATGATTTATATGTCCGTCCAATGTCGTAGCCAGAATCGGTTACGAGTCAGACCCACCCCCTTTATGATGTTTGTAAAGGTTGTTTTTAGATAATTTTGCCAATTTTCCACAATACCCCGTTTCGTTTTTGAAATTTGTATAGAAATTAGAAACTATAACCCCCTTTTCCAAAATCCTGGCTGCGAACATGATCGATCACTTGAGAGAATTTTTGTGCAAAACATACGCGTTCCACTCGCAGATATACAAAGGGCTTCGTATTCAGTGATATCTATCTTTTGTGAAATTTCAAGAGACATTAAAATTAAAAAACATATATAAACGTATATACATATATATTATATATATTATATATTATATTATATATATTATATATATTATATATATTATATATATTGTACCTGCATTCATTGTGGCTCAACAGTATTCTTTGTTCTTTCTCCAAACTACGCCTCGGAAAAATAAATACATACCTATACGTATGTTAGTAAAATTATATCCCATGCATACGTACATAAGGGCAACATAAACCACCAAAAATCAATTTAATTTGTACTCAAACAAATCCAATAATAATATATCAATATGTGATTCAAATCTTACATTTATCCATATAATTATATATGGGATGCCTCACATACTTATTTTGGGCAACTTTCCAGCATTACCTTGTTTACAATAATATATTCAATATATTGTTACAACAAAACGTAATGGTTGCGCCATACTCTCCGCGAGCTGCCGGACGCCAGTTCGCGGCACTTCACGCCGAAGTGCGCCGGCGCGCAGCGGTGTACGGCTGCGCGCGGCGGTGTACGGCGGCGCACGACACAGTAAAGTATAGCGCAACCCTTACTGTTCTGTGAAAACATAATTTGCACACAGATGTATGTGCATTCGCTAACATTTACACATTGCGCAAAACTGGCTGACAAGTATTAATTAAAAGCAATCGAACAAGCCACAAACCACAGCTACAACATTTTTAGCAAATCACTAGAAATACAGGTACCCGTAAGGCATGTGTATGCATGTGTTTGAACGTATATATCCTGGAATCTGATTTTAATACAGACCATGTAACATGCGTATTCTGATAAACACTAATACATCGCTACATTTCAGCAACAAATTCGAAAACAGCTTAAAGCGGTGCTAAATGAAAAACGCAGTGATAAGAGGTTGACATTTGAGGTGAAAAATAAGGGTATTATACATCTTCTTGCTGTTAGGATACTATAAGATTTTAAGTCTGGCATTAATAATTATATGTAATAGATTAATCGTAGGCCTAACTATTCTTTAAGCATCTAAAATTAGTGCCGCATCAATATTGGCATTGGCAAAAATTTTCGGATAGGCACATCACTGCTTAAAACATTCCAAACAGGGTGCAACCGGAATTATAATTTACCGCCACCGGAACCAAATTTGAAAAAATACCGGAAACGGAACCGGAAAATGAAAAATACATGCCACCGAAAAATTCAGTTAAATTTTCTGTTTTGCAATATTGTTGAAGTAACCCTAGTTGAAGATAGGTATTCACTTTATCTGCTGTATTCTAGATTTTCATAATCCACGAAAGCGAAATCTACCGTGGATGGGTAATTTTCGGCGATTGGCAAGTTTTGCATCACCGACCAAATTTGAATGCCGGAATTTTTAATTCCGGTAAAAATTTACCGGTACCGGAAGGTGAAAAAATGTAGGAACCAGAACCGGAATTCCGGTTGCACCCTGATTCCAAACAGTCTATTATACATAGGTAGTAGAAGTAGTACTGGAACAAATATTCTTGCTACAATACCCGATACTTTCCAAAAACCAATCGTAAGATTCAGAATGTTTGCAAACAACAATCAAATTCCGCTACTCAGGCTGTTAGTTTGGTAAAATAACCAAACGACCGCAACAACATGTAACTGCGTATATATTTACATTATGTACGCGGGTATATACAGCCATGGTGTAATCGCAATTCCGATTCCGATTAGAATTCCGATTTCAATCAATCGGGATTGGGATTTCCACATTTTAATTTTAAGCCTACTTGTGATATGTTGTATAAAAATTCTACAGCAATCATCTATTAAATTGTTTTCGATAAGTTAGTTAACTTATCAATAATTGATTGTAGTTTAGCTTTACAGAGCCAAAAAATGATTACCAATTTATTCATGCGACGTTTTTGAAAATTGTTGCCAGCCAACAGACACCTTAAATCAACATTATATATACTTGTTAATACAAATTATTCGTATAGTCACAAATTTTGTAGTTCCGATTTTGATTCCGGCATAATCCAGTTCCGCTTTGCATCCTGGCGATAGCGATATATACATTGCAAACGGACTGTTCCAGCACTGAAAAATTCCTTAACCGCTTGAACCCAAATCGCTAAATCCCGCCAACCAGGTTACGTTTCTAGCTTGGACTGCATACCCAGTAACCACAAATAAAACACACAAACTCCAATTCCTATTTATTGCACTGCGGTTACCGCATATAACCTCCGTACAAAACAGTATACTAGCACACCGCTATACGAAAATCTCCAACGATTCGTCACTCACCGACCTTGTCGCTAGACGACCTTTCTGACCTAATTCTAAGCGATAAACCTAAGCCTAAATTGATGTCTAACGATAGACGATCACTTGTCTAGTAGACGAAATTTCGGATTACAAGTTCTCTGTCGACGAGTTGATGGCGACGAATTGTCGTCGTGACGCCACCAATACTAGCGGATCCAGAGGGGGGCGGCGGGGGGTGCATACGCCCCCCATCAGAAATTTTTTTGTGATAAAATAGTAAATTTCCTACCTTACAATTTTTCCAACCTCAAAAAACTTTTTGATGATAAAATGATAAATAAGGTCCCCCTACCTTACTTACAATTTCTCACCCAGAAATTTTTTGTGATAAAATAGTTACCTTACTGTTTTTCCACCTCAGAAAACTGTATGACGATAAAATGATAAGGTCCCTACTTTGCAATTTTTGCGTTTACCATTTACCACCCCTCCCCCCGCCCGGTCAGAGATTCCTGCTCCTGGATCTGCCGCTGGCCACCAAAATACGCGTTGGCTTTGAGTGATATCCCAAAAAAACCACATAATAACTGCACTTACTCCATTTCCATTCATTGCCGATCCAGCATAACCTCCGTACGAAATCGTATTATAGTACGCGCCAGGATAGCCAATTTGTCGCGACGGATCAACTTCAACGGTCGAATCGAACGGTGTCAAAGTGACCAGTGCGGCGTTCGACGACTGCCCAACGGCTCCACTGTACCCACCAGGGGCTGTTGAATCGTTTGCAATAACGCTTGAGCTCAGACTACTGCTTGCTCGACTGCGTTTACCACTTTGTGACTGAACAACAATCATCGTTGACGAATACCATTTAAAATCTGTTTTCGCCGTTTATACAATCAAAAGCCTTCAATATATATTTTTCGAAGCGTTACGTACAAAACTGTCAGTCTAAGTCGTCGTTCAAATTAAACGTTCGAACCAAAATTCACTTCACATCGCTTCTATTAGAATAAAGTCAGTCAGGAATTATTCGAATTCGATATTGGAATTTCAATTTATACTATAACTACTACTATATATATAACCTAATCAGTAACTATTGTATGTGACCAAGAATCTATTACCAAACCTGAAAAAAAAACATTTACTGTAGTGACCCGAATAAGAGGGGGGTAATAAGAGGGGGTCCCCATTTTGATTCGCAATCAATAGGAGTCCGTATCCTTAATATGAGTCCGTAAGCGGACAGAGTCCTTAAACCCTAATCAGAGTCCATAAATGTCAAATATTCCTAATTGTAGCGCTTGAATGACTGCAGGAGCAAATAAAGTTGAGTTCAAAACTTTCAAGCATACTTAAGTTTGCAAAGTACATACCTAAGTATAACCTTGCATTATCGCTCAAGCTATTGACACAAGACAAATAAACGTTTAATTCAACGGATAGTTGCAACACCGTATTATCAGTAACGAAGGGTGGCGGAGCGTAAGTTAAAAATAAATAACAGTCCGTAACCGTATAACAAGGGGAGTACCCTCTGGAGAGGCCAAATAAATATCAGTCCCCCTCTTATTCGGATCACTACAGTAGGTAAGTCGTGTACTGCATCAATCGAATCCGAGTCATAAACATGGCAACCTTTGGGTTTGGACAAATTCTCAAAAGCGTATACATATTTCTCGCATTAAACAAAATATATATGGGCAATCTAGTTTTTATTGAAGCAATGTCACAATTTAGTTTTTGGTTCCTAAAATACCGCCGGATGTCGCAAAAATTAGCGTGGACATCAACAATACGACTTCATATAAGCAAGAATTTGTCGCATTTTGGGTTAAACTTTTAATTCAATCAACATAAAATAAGTTGCGCAAATATAGCGCGCATATCATGAGACAGAAACAGACAAAACACTGCAATCTTGAATCGTACTTCCAACTGAAACAAATTGAACGATGCTTCGAATGAAAGGTTGAGAAAAAAGCAAACCATAATGCAAATTCAACAATATCATGCGTATGCCAGGTGACTTTTGAGGGCGTAGTGTGCCGAGCCCGGAAGCATTTTGGCTTCACTGCGCTGCACATTGATACCATACGTTTTGAAAAAATACCCAACTCAACTCAACTACTCTTATTTCAACCCGAGTGGATTCATCAATTTAATTAAACTCACCTTGCACACAGATCAACGTGCGATAATTTGTTTCGAATTCAGTCACATTCACACATGTGGAAACTCAATAAAACCCAGAGCACGCTTTATCCACTGGGAGTCGTAAATGCACGGTACTCAAACACCAATACGTACATCACACAGTTTTCTGAGTTCCAACTTAATTTTCAACGCCCGTTTAAAACGCCGCAAACAAAACGTTGATACTCTCAACCGAGTTTTCATTGGAATTCGTGTTCCGATGGTAATTCTGGCTAAAAGGTCGTTTCTTGTTAACTGTTGTGATTTAGCCAGAACCAAGAACCAGATTTGGTACGGTTTTGTGGCAAGTTATACGTCTAATTTCTCAGTTATAATGTAACTCATTCAATTTTTTGTTAAATATATACGTAAGCGGAGAATTCTAATATGCACGATTTTGGACGCCTTATAAACCCCAAAAATGATAAGAAATTTCAAAAACAAATCGTTTAAACAACGCCTTTATTAATTTTGTCAAAAAATTACAAAATTCCGTAACGAAAAATAACTTCAAATTCCGGTTCCGATTCTGGTTCCAACACGAAGTTTTTGAGTTCGTGTTTTTGTTCGAGTCAAATTTCCCGGGGCCGGGGCCAGAGGGTGCCGGCGCCGAAGCCATACGGTACCGCGGGACAAAAGCAGAAAAACAGTTACTTATCTGCTCGAATGCTAAATGAAAAAAAGATTTAAAACGGCTTCAGCACATAGGAAAACATTGCTCCTGTGAAAATTTGTTTTTAAACACAACACCACCACCACTGCAGTACGTAACTTTTTTACTACGCCTGCCTAGGCAAAATGTCGCGTGACACGATATCACAATTACGGTACCGTACTCCGAGATACATGCTTACGTAAAAGGTACATAAAATTTGAAGTATAGTGTATTGTTGCTGGCCCTGGCCACGGCCCCGGTACAAATCCTGGCCCCTGGACATCCCTAACACAAAGCATACCCATCGCTTCCACAGTATATAAGTTATAAATGCTCTAAACACAACAACAACAACAGGTACGTGTGTCGTACGTGTCATCGGGTTTTTTCTCAAAACCAAAATTCGCAGAGCCTAAACTGTGTCAACTGCCAATTAGCATTAATCTTAACGCAATTTTCACTGTAAGAACCAACGAACCAAACCTGTATTCATTTAATCTAAATAGTCTAAAAACGACTCTTTTCACATACAAAAACAGCAATGGCGGGGTACACACCAGTACGGCATAAACAAAACGCCGAACACATTAAACTGACATCGTAATTGACTGCCAAACTCATTTAACCGAACTTACCTTTGTTTTAGTTCTGCTTAAGTTCGCCTTACGCAAGATATTACACAAACATTAATAAAGCTTAAATATCTCTCTACTACGCAAACAAACATCAAAAAAGCGACTAATAACATCGCAATTTCAATACTAAACTTCTATTTTTTCACTATACTCAAATAGCATAGCCTACCAGAGCCTCATGACGATAACAGTAAAATAAAAGAAAAAATAAAGAAAACCACCTACGCCATTGAAGAACCAACCCGTACGGTACACACGTAAAAGCCACCGACGCACTGAAATGACATCTAAATTGACTTCTAAAATCACTACCAGCACTGCCGGACGCGACCGGATGTCCGTATCATTCAATTTAATATTCGGCAAAGGCCGATATTCCGGTATATGGTATAAACCTTCCGGATCCAATTTAATATACGGTAAACACCGAAATTCCAGTATCTGGTGTACAAACAATACCGGATACGATCAAAAATTCAAGTTAGCAATTATATACTTTTAATTCAATGAACACATACGTATATACTTTTTGCACCAACTCAAATACTTCATACTCTGGCAAATTTAAATGATATATCCGGTTAATATCCGGTTCCGGGCAAAAATGCACTATCCAGCTCCCAGCTGCGGTATCCAATAAATTAATATCCGGTCGTACCCTGTGCTTTTACCAATCTATACTCACAACCATTAACCAACCCGATCTATAAATTACGCTAACAACCACCAACCAAACACACTATCATCAATAATGCAATTTCAAACCTGGAAATTCCTATTTTCCTCATACTCTGCTGCTAGCGACGCATAAACGCCGAACAGCGTCACGAGACAGCAAAAAGCAAGCCAAAATAAAACAAACAAAATCAACAAAAAATAACGCGACAACAAAAAGTAAACCAAACCAAAACAAATAAACAAAATCAACAAAAAATAACGAGACAACAAAAAGTAAACCAAAACAAAACAAATAAACAAAATCAACAAAAAATAACGAGACAACAAAAAGTAAACCAAAACGAAAACAAATAAACAAAATCAACAAAAAATAACGAGACAACAAAAAGTAAACCAAAACGAAAACAAATAAACAAAATCAACCAAAAATAACGAGACAACAAAAAGTAAACCAAAATAAAAGAATTAAAAAATAAAGAAAAAATAAAGAAAAAATAAAGAAAAAACAATACAATCGTCGCCAATCAAAAACACCTCCAACTCTCGACAAAAATTGATCAAGAAAACTAGCACATTAACCGCTATAAAATATCACCACCATAGTATTTCAATCATCAAAAACCTTGCCAGCAATCACGTTTGATTGCTAGCCAATACTACTTTACTGCGTACGTATATGCGTTTGTGTACCTTTTTTTAGGTTCACTCTCCCAATGCACATAATCACTGCGATAGACGCCGTACTACGTACTACTAAATACAGGACGGCGGACGAAAAAACCTCCAGGTCATCTTATTTTCAACAAACCAAAGCTGAAACCCCAATGTTTATATCAAAGTTCAAAAGCTTAGCACTTAACACACCAGTTCATCCTTGCTTCACACAAATCAATTATGCACCTCCAATGGTCGTCACCAAGAGCTTCCCCCGGGCAGTTAGGGTCAACCCGCCGTTTCATTCTTACCATGCGATTTTTTTCGGACCTTTTAGGCGGGTACCACAAACATAGCCCCCGTTTAAATTTTACTATCATCTGACCAAGTTTTTTTCAAAAACCTTCCTAATCGCGTCTGGTCACCACATTCATTCTAACAGTGCACCGGTGTGATTCACAATATATACAATAACTCTGTTGTTGTACGTTACTACTTGCACCCCTGTTCAAAGTCTGGCATACGTTACTACTTGCACCCCTGTTCAAATTCTGGCATACGTTACTACTTGCACCCCTGTTCAATTCTGGCATACGTTACTACTTGCACCCCTGTTCAAATTCTGGCATACGTTACTACTTGCACCCCTGTTCAAATTCTGGCATACGTTACTACTTGCACCCCTGTTCAAATTCTGGCATACGTTATACTTGCACCCCTGTTCAAATTCTGGCATACGTTATACTTGCACCCCTGTTCAAATTCTGGCATACGTTATACTTGCACCCCTGTTCAAAATCTGGCATACGTTACTACTTGCACCCCTGTTCAAAATCTGGCATACGTTACTACTTGCACCCCTGTTCAAAATCTGGCATACGTTACTACTTGCACCCCTGTTCAAAATCTGGCATACGTTACTACTTGCACCCCTGTTCAAATTCTGGCAATACATTTTCTTTCATGATCAATTTCACCTGATCACCGAAATCGCTTACAATATAATAATAAATGCCCAAGTGTATATGGCACAATACAATCTGTCTCTCTAAAGGTATATTATATATCTAATAATATTCGTCTGTATACTCAACGCGTGTTGTCTCAAGCACATACACTTAATTGATGTTCGTGATTTGCATTGATTTCTATTGAAAACTGACAAATATACCTTATAATAAATAAATATAAGCCAAAACAGAATTTTTCGTTCACTGAAACATTATTTATTCTTTAACCGCATATAATAATATCAGCTCTACGATTATTTATCCTATGGCAATCGGGTTTGTCCAAGGCTTACAAAAACGGTAGCCTGAGGTTAACTTAAATACCAATACGCATCCTTGTTTAAGAATGAGTAATTCTTGATTGCGTTGAGCGACAAAATATCACGTTCCGGTTTAATATCCGGCACCAAGCCGATATCCGTAATCCGTATCCGTTTCCAGGCATAAAACTAAGTGATACTTAAGGCACAATACCAAATATTAAAAAAATAACTATGTTTTGACAAATGAACATACTTAACATTTTTGCTTCAATTGTACTTATGTGTAAGTCAAGAAGCTCAAATTATTTTCACACTGAATTAAAATTGCAAAAATCAAAACAAATCATATGAACACGATAGTGTTCATATATATGGTTCGCGCTTCTCAAGTGCGTATTTTCAGTTTAGTTAGCATGTTGGTACTCAAGTAATAGCAGACCTATTTCGTTTAAATTTTGTACACTGGTATCCTGGTACGTAGGGAATATCTGTGCCAAAGGATTTGCCAAAAGAGCGTGGCCTTCAGTAGTTACGGTCAAAAAACTCGTTACAGAAAGTGCACGAAATTTTTCATTTTGGTTCAGCACTTTTTTCCCGTTAGCTATGTAATTTTACGGTTATAACTTTCACCACTTTATAGAGCTTGCGGTTGGTTTTACCCCAACGGTTGGTTTCACCCCAACGGTTGGTTTCACCCCAACGGTTGGTTTCACCCCAACGGTTGGTTTTGCCCCAACGGTTGGTTTCAACCCAACGGATGGTTTGCCCCAACGTTTGGTTTCACCCCAACGGTTGGTTGTGCCCCAACGGTTGGTTTCAGCTCAACGGTTGGTTTCACCCTAACGGTTGGTTTCACCCCAACGGTTGGTTTCAACCCAACAGTCGGTTTCACCCCAACGGTTGGTTTCAACCCAACAGTCGGTTTCACCCCAACGGTTGGTTTCAACCCAACAGTCGGTTTCACCCCAACGGTTGGTTTCAACCCAACAGTCGGTTTCACCCCAACGGTTGGTTTCAACCCAACAGCGGTTTCACCCCGACGGTTGGTTTCAACCCAACAGTCGGTTTCACCCCAACGGTTGGTTTCAACCCAACAGTCGGTTTCACCCCAACGGTTGGTTTCAACCCAACAGTCGGTTTCGCCCCAACGGTTGATTTCACCCCAACGGTTGGTTTCACCCCAACGGTTGGTTTCACCCCAACGGCTGGTTTCACCCCAACGGTTGGTTTCACCCCAACGGTTGGTTTCAACCCAACGGTTGGTTTCACCCCAACGGTTGGTTTCACCCAACGGTTGGTTTCACCCCAACGGTTGGTTTCACCCCAACGGTTGGTTTCACCCCAACGGTTGGTTTCACCCCAACGGTTGGTTTCACCCCAACGGTTGGTTTCACCCCAACGGTTGGTTTCACCCCAACGAGTGGTTTCACCCCAACAGTCGGTTTCACCCCAACGGTTGGTTTCAACCCAACAGTCGGTTTCACCATAACGGTTGGTTTCAACCCAACGGTTGGTTTCACCCCAACGGTTGGTTTCAACCCAACGGTTGGTTTCACCCCAACGGTTGGTTTCACCCCAACGTTTGATTTCACCCCAACGGTTGGTTTCACCCCAACGAGTGGTTTTAAACAAACGATTGGTTTTACCCCAACGGTTGGTTTCACCGCAACGGTTAGTTTCACCCCAACGGTTGGTTTCACCTTAACGGTTGATTTCACTCCAACGGTTGGTTTCACCCCAACGGTTGGTTTCACCCCAACGGTTGGTTTAACCCCAACGGTTGGTTTCACCCCAACGGTTGGTTTCACCCCAACGGTTGGTTTCACCCCAACAGTCGGTTTCACCCCAACGGTTGGTTTCAACCCAACAGCGGTTTCACCCCAACGGTTGGTTTCAACCCAACAGCGGTTTCACCCCAACGGTTGGTTTCGCCCCAACGGTTGGTTTCACCCCAACGGTTGGTTTCACCCCAACGGTTGGTTTCAACCCAACGGTTGGTTTCACCCCAACGGTTGGTTTCACCCCAACGGTAGGTTTCACCCCAACGGTTGGTTTCACCCCAACGGTTGGTTTCACCCCAACGGTTGGTTTCACCCCAACGGTTGGTTTCACCCCAACGGTTGGTTTCACCCCAACGGTTGGTTTCACCCCAACGAGTGGTTTCACCCCAACAGTCGGTTTCACCCCAACGGTTGGTTTCAACCCAACAGTCGGTTTCACCATAACGGTTGGTTTCAACCCAACGGTTGGTTTCACCCCAACGGTTGGTTTCAACCCAACGGTTGGTTTCACCCCAACGGTTGGTTTCACCCCAACGTTTGATTTCACCCCAACGGTTGGTTTCACCCCAACGAGTGGTTTTAAACAAACGATTGGTTTTACCCCAACGGTTGGTTTCACCGCAACGGTTAGTTTCACCCCAACGGTTGGTTTCACCTTAACGGTTGATTTCACTCCAACGGTTGGTTTCACCCCAACGGTTGGTTTCACCCCAACGGTTGGTTTCACCCCAACGGTTGGTTTCAACCCAACAGTCGGTTTCGCCCCAACGGTTGATTTCACCCCAACGGTTGGTTTCACCCCAACGGTTGGTTTCACCCCAACGGCTGGTTTCACCCCAACGGTTGGTTTCACCCCAACGGTTGGTTTCAACCCAACGGTTGGTTTCACCCCAACGGTTGGTTTCACCCAACGGTTGGTTTCACCCCAACGGTTGGTTTCACCCCAACGGTTGGTTTCACCCCAACGGTTGGTTTCACCCCAACGGTTGGTTTCACCCCAACGGTTGGTTTCACCCCAACGGTTGGTTTCACCCCAACGAGTGGTTTCACCCCAACAGTCGGTTTCACCCCAACGGTTGGTTTCAACCCAACAGTCGGTTTCACCATAACGGTTGGTTTCAACCCAACGGTTGGTTTCACCCCAACGGTTGGTTTCAACCCAACGGTTGGTTTCACCCCAACGGTTGGTTTCACCCCAACGTTTGATTTCACCCCAACGGTTGGTTTCACCCCAACGAGTGGTTTTAAACAAACGATTGGTTTTACCCCAACGGTTGGTTTCACCGCAACGGTTAGTTTCACCCCAACGGTTGGTTTCACCTTAACGGTTGATTTCACTCCAACGGTTGGTTTCACCCCAACGGTTGGTTTCACCCCAACGGTTGGTTTAACCCCAACGGTTGGTTTCACCCCAACGGTTGGTTTCACCCCAACGGTTGGTTTCACCCCAACAGTCGGTTTCACCCCAACGGTTGGTTTCAACCCAACAGCGGTTTCACCCCAACGGTTGGTTTCAACCCAACAGTCGGTTTCACCCCAACGGTTGGTTTCGCCCCAACGGTTGATTTCACCCCAACGGTTGGTTTCACCCCAACGGTTGGTTTCAACCCAACGGTTGGTTTCACCCCAACGGTTGGTTTCACCCCAACGGTAGGTTTCACCCCAACGGTTGGTTTCACCCCAACGGTTGGTTTCACCCCAACGGTTGGTTTCACCCCAACGGTTGGTTTCACCCCAACGGTTGGTTTCACCCCAACGGTTGGTTTCACCCCAACGAGTGGTTTCACCCCAACAGTCGGTTTCACCCCAACGGTTGGTTTCAACCCAACAGTCGGTTTCACCATAACGGTTGGTTTCAACCCAACGGTTGGTTTCACCCCAACGGTTGGTTTCAACCCAACGGTTGGTTTCACCCCAACGGTTGGTTTCACCCCAACGTTTGATTTCACCCCAACGGTTGGTTTCACCCCAACGAGTGGTTTTAAACAAACGATTGGTTTTACCCCAACGGTTGGTTTCACCGCAACGGTTAGTTTCACCCCAACGGTTGGTTTCACCTTAACGGTTGATTTCACTCCAACGGTTGGTTTCACCCCAACGGTTGGTTTCACCCCAACGGTTGGTTTCACCCCAACGGTTGGTTTCACCCCAACGGTTGGTTTCACCCCAACGGTTGGTTTCACCCCAACGGTTGGTTTCACCCCAACGGTTGGTTTCACCCCAACGGTTGGTTTCACCCCAACGGTTGGTTTCACCCCAACGGTTGGTTTCACCCCAACGGTTGGTTTCACCCCAACGGTTGGTTTCACCCCAACGTTTGATTTCACCCCAACGGTTGGTTTCACCCCAACGAGTGGTTTTAAACAAACGATTGGTTTTACCCCAACGGTTGGTTTCACCGCAACGGTTAGTTTCACCCCAACGGTTGGTTTCACCTTAACGGTTGATTTCACCCCAACGGTTGGTTTCACCCCAACGAGTGGTTTCACCCAAACGATTGCTTTTACCCCAACGGTTGGTTTCACCGCAACGGTTAATTTCACCCCAACGGTTGGTTTCACCCGCACGGTTGGTTTCACCCCATCGTTGATTTCACTCCAACGATTGGTTTCACCCCAACGGTTGGTTTCACCGCAACGACTGGTGTCACCCACTCGGTTGGTTTCACCCCGACGGTTGGTTTCACCCCAACGGTTAGTTTCACCCCAACTGTTGGTTTCACCCCAACGGTTGGTTTCAACCCAACGGTTGGTTTCACCCCAACGGTTGGTTTCACCCCAACGGTTGGTTTCACCCCAACGGTTGGTTTCACCCCAACGGTTGGTTTCACCTGCACGGTTGGTTTCACCCCAACGGTTGGTTTCCCCCCAACGGTTGGTTTCCCCCCAACGGTTAGTTTCACCCCAAGGGTTGGTTTCACCCTAACGGTTGGTTTCACCCCAACGATTGGTTTCACCCGCACGGGTGGTTTCACCTTAAAGGTTTATTTCACTCCAACGGTTGGGTTCGCCCCAAGGGTTGGTTTCACCCCAACGATTGGTTTTACCCCAACGGTTGGTTTCACCCCAACAGTCGGTTTCACCCCAACGGGTGGTTTCAACCCAATGGTTGGTTTCACCCCAACGGTTGGTTTCATCCCAAAGGTTGGTTTCACCCCAACGGTTGGTTTCACTCCAACGCTTGGTTTCACCCCAACGAGTGGTTTCACCCAAACGATTGCTTTTACCCCAACGGTTGGTTTCAGCGCAACGGTTGGTTTCACCCCAACGGTTGGTTTCACTCCAACGCTTGGTTTCACCCCAACGAGTGGTTTCACCCAAACGATTGCTTTTACCCCAACGGTTGGTTTCACCCCAACGGTTGGTTTCACCCCAACGGTTGGTTTCACCGCAACGGTTAGTTTCACCCAAACGGTTGGTTTCACCCGCACGGTTGGTTTCACCCCAACGGTTGGTTTCCCCCCAACGGTTAGTTTCACCCCAAGGGTTGGTTTCACCCTAACGGTTGGTTTCACCCCAACGATTGGTTTCACCCGCACGGGTGGTTTCACCTTAAAGGTTTATTTCACTCCAACGGTTGGGTTCGCCCCAAGGGTTGGTTTCACCCCAACGATTGGTTTTACCCCAACGGTTGGTTTCACCCCAACAGTCGGTTTCACCCCAACGGGTGGTTTCAACCCAACAGTCGGTTTCACCCCAACGGTTGGTTTCAACCCAACAGTCGGTTTCACCCCAACGGTTGGTTTCAACCCAATGGTTGGTTTCACCCCAACGGTTGGTTTCATCCGCACGGTTGGTTTCACCCAACGGTTGATTTCACTCCAACGATTGGTTTCACCCCAACGGTTGGTTTCACCCCAACGATTGGTTTCACCCCAACGATTGTTTTCCCCCCCAACGGTTAGTTTCACCCTAACGGTTGGTTTCACCCCAACGGTTGGTTTCACCCCAACGGTTGGTTTCACCCCAACGAGTGGTTTCACCCCAACGGTTGGTTTCACCCCAACGGTTGGTTTCACCCCAACAGTCGGTTTCACCCCAACGGTTGGTTTCACCCCAACGGTTGGTTTCACCCCAACGCTTGGTTTCACTCTACCGGCTGGTTTAACGGTTGGTTTCACCCCAACGGTTGGTTTCACCCCAACGCTTGGTTTCACTCTACCGGCTGGTTTAACGGTTGGTTTCACCCCAACGGTTGGTTTACCCAACGAACAATGTCACCCCGTGGTTGTTTCGCCCCAATGGTTGGTTTTATACAAATACGTTGGTTAGGCGCTTGTTGTCAGGATAAAAGTTTCTGTCATGCAAACGATTTATTGAAACTCTGTATTTAGTTTAATCAGTCTTCTCATTTTTCATTGTTCAGATTGATGGATTAATCAACAGCTTGGTAAAGCGGATGAAACTAGAAAAAATTGCTCAGCACTTGAGCAGAATGGAATATGCTTCATATTCCTATTAAAAGGATAGTAACTAGACCAGCACATTCGTTCGATGTAACCTGGAAAAATATTAAGAAACAATGGCGTCCAAAATCATGTTAACTATTAATTCTTCTGAAACATATTGCGGATAGCAAAATTTCTGTAATTTTCTTTTTGTAACAAACAAATGTTTTGCTTAAATTGAAGTTTTCTACAAGAACGTACTAAACTCACCTTTGGCTCTCTATTAACATAGTTAATTGAATTTCATAAGAACACTGTATGGCGACATAATTGGTGAGTTCGAGTATTGATGACCAATTTTGTTTTAGATACTTTCTCAAACAAGGCATTGTCACAAAATGACTGGCAATTGATGCTTTAAAAAACGACTCTTGACTTTAGCCGACTTTCAACCTTAGCGACAAACAAACAAGTTTACAGGTCTACCGAGTTATTTGTTTCACTGCATAATCACGACTAGAGGCTCAAAATCCTCACCGTATTCTGGCAGCATCGACTAATCTGGCAAAAGCAAAGGTCGCTATACTTCAGACGTCAAAAACTTTCAACATAAAAATAGATTTGCTCTCCGCAATATGTTTCAGAAGAATTAATAGTCAACATGATTTTGGACGCCATTGTTTCTTAATATTTTTCCAGGTTACATCGAACGAATGTGCTGGCCTAGTTACTATCCTTTTAATAGGAATATGAAGCATATTCCATTCTGCTCAAGTGCTGAGCAATTTTTTCTAGTAATTATTTTACTTTGTACAACTCAAATACTTCCAACAGTGCACAAATTTTCAGCAGAATCCGGTTTTCAGCACAATCCGGTTAGTAGCCAAAATTAACCCTTTCACTCATAGAGTATACTATGAGCAACTCGAGTGCGAGACTAATAAATCGTTTGCATGACAGAAACTTATCCTGACAACAAGCGCCTAACCAACGTATTTCTAAAACCAACCATGGGGCGAAACAACCACGGGGTGACATTGTTCGTGGGTAAACCAACCGTGGGGTGAAACCAACCGTAACCAGCCGGTAGAGGAAACCAAGCGTGGGGTAAACAACCCGTGGGGAGCACCGACGCCGGGCGAGCCCCACCCGTTGGGGTGAAACCAACCGTTGGGGTGAAACCGACTGTTGGGGTGAAACCACTCGTTGGGGTGAAACCAACCGTTGGGGTGAAACCATGCGTTGGGGTGAAACCAACCATTAGGTGGAAAGTCAACCATTCAGGTTGAAACCGACCGTTCAGGTCAAAACTAACCGTTAGGGGGGAAAACAATCGTTGGGGTGAAACCAATCGTTGGGGTGAAACCAACCGTTGGGGTGAAACCAATCGTTGGAGTGAAATCAACCGTTGGGTGAAACCAACCGTGCCGGATGAAACAGACCGTTGGGGTGAAACCAACCATTCGGTTGAAACGGCAACCATCCCGGTCAAACCAACTGTTTACGATTGCAACCAACCGTTGGGGTGAAACCGACTGTTGGGTTGAAACCACCCGTTGGGGTGAAACCGACTGTTAGCGGTGAAACCAACCGTTGGGGTAAAACCAATGGTCAAGACGAAACCGACACCCTGGGGCGAACCCAACCGTTGGAGTGGAATCAAACCCTTAAGGTGAAACCACCCGTGCGGGTGAAACCGATGATTCCCGGTGAAACGAACCGTTAAGTTGAAACCAACCTTTGGGGTGAAAGTAACCGATTGGGGAGAAACCGACCATTAAGTAAAAACACAACTATCCCGGTGAAACCGACCGCCTTCCGGTAAAGCTGACCGTTCCGGTGAAACCAACCGTTGGGGTGAAACCAACCGTTAGCGGGGTCCAACCAACCGTTGGGGTAAAAGCAATAACTTCGGTGAAACCACTGAGTTAGTTGAACCCAACCGTTGGAATGAACCCAACCGTTGGGGTGAAACCAACCGTTGCGCTGAAACCAACCGTTGGGGTAAAAGCGATGCGTTTGGGTGAAACCACTAGTTAGGGTGAAACCAAGCGTTGACATGAAACCAACCGTTGGGGTGAAACCAACCTTTGAAACCAACCGTTGGGGTGAAACCGACCGTGGCATTGAAGCCGGCCATTAAAGTGAAACCGACTGTTGGGGTGAAACCAACCGTTGGGGTAAAAACTGGATCGTTGAGGTGAAACCAACCCTTAGGCCGGACCCAACCAGTTGGGGTGAAGTAAACCTTTAAGGTGAAACCACCCGTGCGGGTGAAGCCCAATACATTTCAGTGAAACGAACCGTTCAGGTTAAAACCGACCCTTAAGTTAAAACTAACCGTTGGGGGGAAACCAACCGTTGGGGTGAAACCAACCAACTAGGATGAAACCTGGCCCGTTTCGGTGAACTCCGAACGGAAGAGGTGAACGGGGCCGTTCAGGTGCAACCAACCGTTGGCGGTGAAAACGCGACCGTTCGAGGATGAAACCAACAACTGAGGTGAAACCAACCGTTAAGGATGAAACCAACAGTTGGTGGAAAGCTAACAAAGTTGGGGTGAAACCAACCGTCGGGGTGAAACCAACCGAGTGGGTGACACCGGTCGTTACGGTGAAACCAACCGTTGGGGTGAAACCAATGGTAGAAATGAAAAATCGACGATGGGTTGCAACCGACAAGTACCGGTGAAACCAACCGTTGGGGTCAAGTTGACCGTTTTGGTGAAAGCAACCGTTGGGGTAAAAGCAATCGTTTGGGTGAAACCAACCG
>JASANG010002117.1:0-243234 GCA_030248215.1 Enoplolaimus lenunculus
TCCCGGTTCCTTGTTTTTGGGTATATTGCTGCAATGTTGTTGTTGTCTTTAAGTTTTTTGTTGTTGTTGTAGCATCCTGCTCCGAATCCGAATTTTCTGTCCCACTGACTTTCAGAAATTTTATGCGAATTTGCATGACATGCAGGATAAAACACACTTTTAAAGGATTTAAATGACTTATATTCAAGGATTACAGTTTTGTTTTTGTTTGCTTTTGCACGGATATGGTTTACCAAACGAAATCGGTTTACCTGTTTTGATGCCCCAAACTTTGGCATCTCTCCAGCTGGCCCACGTCACCGATAGGACCGTCCCGGTTTCTGGTGGGTCTCTAATAGAGTGGGCTTACATTCTATGTGACATTCTTTGCTTAGGCTGAGGCTTAGGCTTAGGCTTAGGCTTAGTAATACGTTTTTGAAACGCTTAGGCTTAGGCTTAGGAATGACGCTTAATCTACTGTTACGGCCTTAAAAGTAACATTGGCCATATAAATATAGAAAGTATGGAATCTACTGTACCACGGTTCATACATTTAAAAGCCGCATGCGGTTGATGTTAACAACTGGGCATACAGTCGATGCACAGTTAAACAAAGCGTGTCTTAACTGCTTGAGGCACATATGCCAGCATTGACTGTGCAAAATAGTTACACCGCACAACAGGCTCAGAGTACAGGCAAGTGCACAAGACAGCGATGCTCTCATGCAAGAACGATGTTCTCACTTTTTCAGTAGATCGCACAAAAACATTGTACATTTGATATTAATTTAGTCCTTATCTGTACGCTGTTTTAGCGTTAAAAATGTTGCGTATTTGGTTTCTTACGGATTGCATAGTTTCATCGAACCATGAAAGTTTAACAATTGCCTATATAGTGACCAGTGGGGGAAAATGCTACTTTTAGGGCCGTAACAGTAGATTAAGCGTATTCCTAAACCTAAGCCTAAGCGTAAGCGTTGAAAAAGCGCATTCCTAAGCCTAAGCCTAAGCCTAAGCCTAAGCAAATAAATATAGTATGGAATGTAAGCCTATTCTTTGACAGGCCCACCAGCAATCGAGATGGCCCTAAAAGTACATAGGCCAGCTGGAGAGATGCCAAAGTTTGGGGCATCAAAACAGGTACCGATCCGGGATTTCATTTTGAGTAAATCTAACTCGTGCAAAAGCAAACAAAAACAAAACTGTAATCCTTGAATATAAGTCCATCTCGAAATCCTTTAAAAGTGTGTTTTATCCTGCATGTCATGCAAAATTGCATAAAATTTCTGAAAGTCGGTGGGAAACTTTTGAGCGGAAAATTTCGGATTCGGAGCGAATGCAACAACAACAAAAAACTTAAAGACAACAACAACATTGCAGCAATATACCCAAAAACAAGGAACCGGGACCAGTCGCGCACAGTGTGCGAACGCCGGGAGGGATTAGCGAAAGATCTATCCAGTTAGAGCTTAAACATAGGTTTACGTTGGGTAGGTTTTCCGTTCAGATGCGCTGGCACAGGCTGCTCATGCTCAAAGATGAATTTTTTTAACCATGTTCGTCAGCATCATCCAAACCAGTACAGCTCAGCAAAGACAGTACCAGGCCGTATAACATCTAGATTCAACTCAATTCAACGTTTTTCATCACTTTCAACCGCTGTGCTCTTTCCTTGAGCTCTTCTATTCAAAATTTCACACCTCCAAATGCATGCTTACTGAGGCTACACACCTGAGCGTCACATACTGGGATCACCAGGCGAACACTCCGCTACGGCTCGGAAAATCCAAGAATCGGTGGTTTACGAACCGATGTGCCAAAATTGAGTGTCCTTCCGATTTCTCCAGAAAAATTTCTACCTTAGCGGATTCAGAGATTCAGTAGTACCCCTACAATATATGCATTATGCAAATAATATAGCTAGCTGCTGGACCCCTTAACAGTGGCATACCGAGGGGGCAGGGTGTATCACCACCTAACATCCGTATTATTTTGTGTCATGTAATTCGGTCACTCTATCTTAACACTCAATTTTTATAGTCATGGTTTATGTCAGCTGCCACTAATAATACCTCGGCACACTACAGATCACTACACACAGAACAAATTGTCTTAAATCCAAGAAAATATTTTTTAAATTTAAGGCAATTTATGTGTTAGTAAAGACTCCCAATATATGTCTTGAATTCCATCTCATAAATTCTGAAAAGTTTCAGGAAATTATGAATCTAAAATTTTTTAAACTTGACAGTTTGAAATTCTAGACTTTATCGGTTATACGTTTAAGAAACATGTGTCTGAAGTATAAGAGTATTGTTGCTGATTTCCAAACCTAAAAGTTTTAAAAAAACATGCACCCGTAACGAATATTCTGAACGCTGGAACTGAATCTCCAAGGCACAAATTTCTGAGGTCTTTAGTACTTTAACCGTTTAGTCCTAAAAATTGAAAAAATTTGCTTGAATATGGCGCGCATCGCATAATTATCAAAAATATACATGAGTTAAATTTTATCGTAAACTATAACTATAAAACACCTGAAAACAACTTCATAGGGTTTTTCGAGCGTAATATCTTGAAATTTGAAAACATTTTTTTGTGTGTAGAGGCAAAGATTGAGGAATCTCACTATTTTTATTTGCCTTTGGCACTTTACGTCAAAGCTTACAGCTTACTGAAATTTTCTTATTTTCGATCGTAATTTTACAACTAAAGACATGGCTGTGCAGTTCACAGATTTAGCCGGTAGAACCTGTAGACAACAATAGATCAGAGATTAGCATAGAAATTGAAAACAAGTTGATATAAACACAGCGAAATTTTGGGCGTTTCAGAGCAGGGATGTATACAATGTGCGCAATAAAATGATATATTTTACTTTGAATTTGCATGACATGCAGGATAAAACACACTTTTAAAGGATTTAGAATGGACTTATATTCAAGGATTACAGTTTTGTTTTTGTTTGCTTTTGCACGAGTTAGATTTACTCAAAAATGAAATCCCGGATCGGTACCTGTTTTGATGCCCCAAACTTTGGCATCTCTCCAGCTGGCCTATGTACTTTTAGGGCCATCTCGATTGCTGGTGGGCCTGTCAAAGAATAGGCTTACATTCCATACTATATTTATTTGCTTAGGCTTAGGCTTAGGCTTAGGCTTAGGAATGCGCTTTTTCAACGCTTACGCTTAGGCTTAGGTTTAGGAATACGCTTAATCTACTGTTACGGCCCTAAAAGTAGCATTGCCCCCCCACTGGTCACTATATAGGCAATTGTTAAACTTTCATGGTTCGATGAAACTATGCAATCCGTAAGAAACCAAATACGCAACATTTTTAACGCTAAAACAGCGTACAGATAAGGACTAAATTAATATCAAATGTACAATGTTTTTGTGCGATCTACTGAAAAAGTGAGAACATCGTTCTTGCATGAGAGCATCGCTGTCTTGTGCACTTGCCTGTACTCTGAGCCTGTTGTGCGGTGTAACTATTTTGCACAGTCAATGCTGGCATATGTGCCTCAAGCAGTTAAGACACGCTTTGTTTAACTGTGCATCGACTGTATGCCCAGTTGTTAACATCAACCGCATGCGGCTTTTAAATGTATGAACCGTGGTACAGTAGATTCCATACTTTCTATATTTATATGGCCAATGTTACTTTTAAGGCCGTAACAGTAGATTAAGCGTATTCCTAAGCCTAAGCCTAAGCGTTTCAAAAACGTATTACTAAGCCTAAGCCTAAGCCTAAGCCTCAGCCTAAGCAAAAAATGTAGCATAGAATGTAAGCCCACTCTATTAGAGACCCACCAGAAACCGGGACGGTCCTATAAGTAACATGGGCCGAAGTTTCTTATATGAATATTTTAATGATTATATATTTAGGGGATCTTATATTTTTATATTTTTAACCCTTTCCCACATGAATATTTTCAAATAAATTAAAAATCTCTTTTCAAGCTGACAGAGAATTTGAGAAATATGGTAAAATTCTTGCCATGAAAACTTAAATACGTGGAAACTGTTTGAAACTCCACACCTGAGCGGGGCGGGGGTCCGACGTGTACTGTTGTTCATCCAATATATCCCACGCAGAAGAGATTTAATATTAATTTAAGATCACAAGCTTGACATTTCAACTGTAAAACGTTTCAGATTTCATTAAAACAATCAAATCTGTAAACCGAAAATTGCCTGAAACATATGAACTTACGAAAATATATACATTTTACATATATATGGCTTCTTGTATATTAGAAAATATGTTCATATATCGGATGAAGTTCAAGTTAATATAATCACGCAATCTACAACATGTACCTTAAACCATGCCGCTTGAAGTAGAAAATTATAACGTGTATAAAGCTAACTAATAACACGGCTGTAAGCTGATAAAACATACGTGTGCCGTTAGAAATGGATAGTGCCTTTGAAGAACTGGGCCCATGGCACTTTGAAAGGTGAACCATTTTTACAGGACAAAAATAAAGCAAATGTAAGCATTAAACTTATTTTTTGCTTAGTATTAGGCTTAAGCTTAGGCTAGTTATAGGTTTATCGTTACGCTCATGTTTTATACGCTTAGGTTTACGACTATGTTTATACTACTGTTACTTTCCTTGCAGTAACACTGTGTACAAGGATAGGAAATTTTGCAGCTGGTTTTTTGTCTGTCTAGAATTTAACGGTTTAGGTATTCGAAAAAATACAAATTTGTATCGAGCAGGTCCTGAATGAAGACCAGTGTAGCTGCGGTTTTATAAACTTAAATCTACTGGCTTAAACGATGCTAAAAACCGTTGACAATCAACCTTGAGGGTAGCCTGACTACTTTTCACATTTTAACTTAATTTTGAAATAAACTGTTTTCAACTTGTCTCAAAAATTAGTAAAGTAACTAATATACCGGACTGTGGCAGCTAAAGTGCAAGTGGCAAAACTGTACCCCTACTCACCCACTGGGTTCACTATTTTTATAAAAATGGTAGTTTCGATTGAAATATTGGGAAATTTGCCCCAACAGATTTTTAATATTTAAAAATTTTTTAAACTGAACCTCCAATAGCATATTCAACTCAATATTCTAGCAGCAACCGTAATACTTTATCAGTAAACTATTTTGATATGCTTCATTTGGCCCATGTCACTTTAAGGGGCGTCCAGGTTTCTGGTGGTTCTATAAAAGAGTTTGGATTCTAGATTACATTTTTGCTTAGGCTTAGGCTTAGGCCTAGGCTTAGGCTTAGGAATACGCTTAATCTACTGTTACGCCCCTTAAAGTAACATTGGCCCTTCATTTAGTAAACAGTTGATTTTGCCATTTTTGAACGGTATTGAACAGTGCGTAAACGGATACCGAAAAATACGAAAACGGATACCGATTTTTACTGGAAACAGATATCCGATTACACCGCGGCATCGAATAATTATATTCCACCAGTACATAACAGTTGTTAGCAATTATTTTACATAACCAAAATGCACATATATACATGACAATACAAAGTATTGCGCCGTTAAAACATTTTTGAGTGACTGCCACGGTTACGTCATGTCCAAATTATGAAACTTCGTATTACTTCTAAATTTTGTTACAGTTCGCACGACAAATTTTCGGAAAACTTGCAGGTATACAGGCGTACAAGGCCAAACCTAAAGAAAATTTATCGCCTTGCTATGGGCAAAAAATTTTCTTAGCTTTAAGCGGCCAAACAAGGGTGGATTCCCGATGAATTTTACAAGCGAGGTTGCATTTTCTAAAGGACCAACAAAGTTGAGTTCGAAACTTTAAAGCATACTTAAGTTTTGAAAGTACATTCCTAAAGTACAACTTGGCATTATCGGTTAAGTTTTTGACAAAAGACAAATAAACGTTTAATTCAACGGATAGTTGCAAGCCCAGATATATATCAGTACGAATGGTGGCGGAGGGCGGGTTAAAAATAAATAACAGTCCGTAGCCGAATAACAGGGAATACCCTCTGGAGAGGCCAACTAAATATCATTCCCCCTTTTATTCGGGTCATTCCAAAATTTTAGTTTTAGAATGATTTTTTATTATCTTATGATATTTCAAAAATTGAGCAGTTGCACCGAAGGCGCAAAATTTTCTAATTTAGGTTGTACCCTCACCATAATTTTTACCTTTTTGGATAGTAAACACATTTAAGCTTAGCATGAACCTTTTGCATTGTAAAACTTGCGTCGCGGAAGATCCAGTCGGGCGATACATCCCTCCATCGCATTTACGGACTAGCCACTGAACACAACTACTATGTTATTGATGAACCAATAACATTTAGTTAAGGGCATATACAAGCTGTTGTACTTGAATATATCAGCGAGATTTGTAAAAAGAAACATTGTAGTCAATTTCACCACGGAATTAAAAGCATCAAAAAATTTGCTCACTCGCACACTCATGTCGTTGGTTGATGTTTATACCTTTCCGAAATGAAATCCTGATTTTACGGTGCTGTACTTTTTCACGACAGCAGTTCAAGCTCAGCAGCCCCATCATATCCCATCACACTAGTGCGAGCCACATACTCGCCGGTAAAATGTTGCCATAGTTCACCGGTAACTTCGGCAGTCGCCAATTCCCCTGCATGTACCGATAACAGCCGCAACATAAACACACCATCTGTATGCAAATAACTATCGACAAACTTATGTATCATCGCAGAACTCCCCCCGGAATGATTACTGTAATACTGAAGCCCTGTGTGCCGCTTTTTTCCAAGAATCTGTCCCCCACTGCGAATAATTTTTGGCGAACCAGATCCACCGTGTCCACCCCCTCCGCCGCCGCCTTGCATGCGATCCCCTCCGCCGTGATGGCCGGGGCTCCCCCCGTAGCACATATGAATATATCGGCGTACAAAACGATAGCTGGATTTTGGCCAATACATAATACAAGCCCAGTAGATCCAGTTACATGAGGTTAACAACGAGACAATAAGGAACCAATACCAGAGAAACAGGAAAATTTTCTCGTTAAACATATTTATCATCAGAACGCACTGAACGGTGTGCCGATGGACGTTGCCGAGCACGCGAACGCGAAAGTCGCACAGCGTGACGCGTGGGAACATCCCTGAAACCGTGGAAAGTTTGTGTTAGCGTTGAGAAAATTTGTTGTGAGCGTATGAAAACTCACTTAATCGTGGGAAAGTTTGTGTTAGCGTTGAGAAAATTTGTTGTGAGCGTGGGAAAACTCACTTAATCGTGGGAAAGTTCGTGCAACTGCAGCAGTGGCCGATATAAAAAAATTTTGTGTGGGCGGAACTGGCATAAGGCCGCAGACGAATTTTTTTAGATGTACTAACACAGGACATTATAGATTTGATTAAATTTGTTAGTAGACACAAAATTAAAAAGCTGTAAAGCAGGGAGAGCCTGCCAATTTTGCACAAAAAATTTCAGACGGTGACAGGGAAGGCGTACGCGTCCAACCTGCATGCCACCCAGGTTCATTACTGCACCATAGTACATTCGTGTAACACTGCAACCGCACGAAAATTCGTGTGAGCGCCAGCAATATCATAAGCGTGGGAAAATCGTATTGAAAATTTCAAATTTACCAGCAAATATCATCTACATAGAAAACCATTAAATTCGCCGCAGTAGCTATTTGCTCCCACAAGACTCTTTGTTGCCTATTTATCGTGCCATCTTTTGATCCCATGACTATGTCACCACAATTTCATGGAGCGACAATGATTTACTAGGCACCTAGGGTGGCGCTATACTTGTCGTGCGTCGCCGTCTTTTGTTTGCGCCGGACGGTGACGGACGGCGCTGGTTGTCATCAAAAGTATAGCACCACCCTAATAGGTTTAGCTGATGCTTTGGCTTATATTTATAGATGTAGGCCTAAAAACAAGCCTAAACTTGAAATTCGGCTCAGGCTTAAAATTCGGTATAAGCCTGGCCGAAAAAATTACTGCTCAAAACGAACCGATATCGTGCCATTCTTCTTCCATAATCAAATCGCGTATAACGTAGTATCCGAACAAAATGCCTCGAGCACCCAAAAAACGACTGAGGACAGTAAATTGTAGGACTGCATTCGTTGCGTACATCAACTTTGCACACAAATACGTGAGCGTTAGCCGGCAGTGACACAGCAACGCGCAACTTGCAATTCCAACGCTATTGCTGTTTGCAAATGCAAACGCATGCAGTCGTTCGTCTAAGTAGCGCACAATGGTTGCAAGCGTGTTTGATCGGTGAGAGGCGTCACTGAATGAACGGTCTTTGGCGAGTTGAACGATGCTAGTGAGGTTCATATCTGAAAAAGAATTAGTTATAAATTTTAAAACAGCGGATCTGAAAAAATTTAATTTTCAAAAGATCAGGTCTAAAAACTGTAAATTTGGAAGCTTGTAAAAAAAGAAACTAATATGAGCTCGCGTTTCCAACTGTGTATATAGAATATATCACACGCAAATATAAGCCATCAAACAAACGAGCTATAACATTTACTGCAACGAACAGTTTTGTAGAAAAAGTGGGTTCAAGCTCAAAAATGTTGCTAAATTTTACCTCATTTGTTGCAGGCTGGTTAAGTTATAGGACGATGGTCAGCAACTGTTGTCAATAGGCCCGCAGCCAGGTGATCTTGATAGGGGCTAATCATTTTTCATGAGGAACGTACAAGGATTTCCGATGTTCGCAGGAGGGGGGGGGGCAAAATTATTTTAGGGAGAGGTGCTGAGTCTCCCCACCTTGCTACGGTCCCTGTTGTTAGAATGTTTATACATTTGAAAATGCAGATCAACTGTTGAGACTTACGTGATTGGCAGTAAAGCAGACCACGCCAAAACAGACACGGGAAGTAGAACATCATTGCTTGGAGGGACAGAATGAAAGGCACCCATTGATAGTAACCAATTTCGCGTTCTTCTCGCAAATAGTAGCTCCTGAAAAAAAGAAAAATCGTCCATGATTATTTATCCTGCAACCGTATCTGAAAAGTTTTTTGGGTTACATTTAGAAACGTGCCTGCGGATGTGAAATATCAATAAACAATTTGGGTGGTGCTATAACGGACGACGCCGGACGTCATCAAACGCATAGCGCCCTCTTCATTAGATTATTTTGTATTTTTAAATAATTTTTAATTGGTAACCTCATGTTCAGCTCGAAATTTTAAAGGATTACGGGATTTTTTTAATTTTTCATTATTATCCCCCATGTGTTAAACCAGTCTTGTTTAGGAAGCATCCAAAAACCTTGCTATATATTTAATAATTTAACAAAAGTTCCTAGTATCTCAAAACCAATTAACGGTGGGATATCCAAAAAACAACTATTTTTAGGCATTTCTAACCTAATAATTAAATTTTTGGTATATTGTTTTTGTGTTCTTGAAATTTAAGTTCATTTAATTCCTCATTTTTCACTTTAAACAGCAGTTTTCTGTCCTTGACCCCGCCGCACATAGACGCATTAAGCTGGGCTCACGCTCAGACAATTGCTCTATAACAACTTATTGTTCATAACTTTCATTCTTTGTTTCTGAGTATTTCTTTTCAATTTTTTGAAATTTAATTTTGATTTTTTTGTATTTTTGATTAGTTTTCTTGTGCTGTCCCGACTCGATGACCCCACACCACACAAAATGACCCTGATACAGATTATTTATAAAACCACGAGTCGATGATGCCCTCGAACAAAAGTATGCAACAAGCATTGTTTTGCAATGCACAAAACGTACCAGCGTTCGTTGCATTCTGGTCCTACCCCCTTACTTTGAAGCGTCAATATTTCATTACTCGTAACAGCCGGCCAAAATCAATTAAACTTTGTTAAAAATATAGCATTACCACTGTTATGTATATACAACAGCATATATGAATTTCAGAGTCTCTGAAAATTTTGACACCGAAATAAAATGGGGTAGGCTAAAAATACAACGCGCGCTCGATACATTTTTAGATATATAGAATGTACCCAGTTGTATACTCTTGTTTAAAGACTATCATGCACTCTCTGATAAAACTTACTGTGGAATGTGATCGCTAAACGACAATTTATACGTATTTTTAATCCAACAATAATTCTCTGTATATTGTTCCATTGCATCTGTGAATGTCGCCGGCACCCAGCACTGAATTGCGTCCCCTACATATTGTTTAGTAGTGACCAGAATACCGAAACACATGAGTAGAGCCGCTGTGTAATAATGATTTATTTGATCAACAAAATCGTCATCATAACGAGTAAACAGGGCCCTCATAAACATCCCTGGTAAACTAACCTGCCCACCACGATGCCCAGCCCCTGGTTTTGCCGTGGGACCAGCGCCCCCTGCCGCTCCGTTAGATTCACCCCCCATTTAGCAAACGAGTCGATTTCAATCAAGGATCGGAGTAAGACCCAATTAATTTGCGAATCCAAGAAGAAAATGGTTTCTGTCTTGGTATTTCAATTCATATTTATATCGTTAAAGTTTTTGAAATACATAATTTAAGTAAATTGGTATACAGATTAAAAATATCTCGACTTAAGGTTTCGGGAGGTTGTTGCCTTCACCAAGAAGGCTTATGATTTTAGTTGGCGGTTTGAAAATAGTACAAATAGCTGCATTTGTTTAAGTACAAATCGTGTTTAGCATAATGTTAATGTCAAAGATTAAGTAACTTACATATCAAGCATATTACTTTTAAACATTCAACCCTAAAAATTTACCAGGTTCAAACCGAGAGATTAGGATTTGGTGCAGCCGACTCCGAAAAAGAGTTAAAATATTCCCTTTAAAACTGGCGTTGGCAAATCGTTAACAATGTCTTCACTAAGGTACTCTGTACATTTAACCTCCGACCTCAAAAATAGCAAGCAGTTCCCCGTTGCAAGGAACTCGCGCTACAGCCTTGAAATTGAAACATTTTAAATTATGCCCAGCCGCCGTGTTGGAACCGGCAACCGGCCTATTTTGTTAGAGCGCGGGCCCGGTCCGGACTCATGTTACTCGGCCCGGGCTTGTCCTGTATGGGCCCGGGCCCGCGAATTTTATATAGGTTTCAAGCAGAAAACAAAACATAAAACAAATCATACCATTAAACATAACACTGTAGCTTCTTCATAGCAACAAGAGGTCCAACGACAGAGAGATGCAAAACGTACGTTCAGACCTTGAATCCAAAACACACTTCTTCAATCAAACATTACTCCCACCCCCAATCATCTGTTTAATTCTACCAGTTGCTGTATTAAATTTTGAACCGTCACTTAAATTTCAAAAACACGCAATCATGAACTAATTCAAATGTAAATCACAACCAACCGCGAAGCAGAGCAAAAAATTCTGGTTCGAAACTTGACCTGGTAGACAATCTTTCACACCGCTGTCTAGTATATACATCTCAGGTTTGATGGGCCCGTCTCATATGGTATATTATATTCGGAACCGGGGTGCAGCCAGAGGGGGGCAAAACGGATCGTGGGCCCCATCCAGTGAGTTTGAAAATTTTATTCCGGTAAACAAATAAAAGTTAGCTGAAACAAATAGACTTTATAAACAAAACCATGTATATTTAAGCATTTAACGTTATCCTCTGGAAACGAAAAACTTTGCAGCGTCCATGATTCGAAACCAGAATTAAAAAAGTGCTATCTTGAACTAAAATGGACCCAACGACAGGGCCATAGTCTAAAAAACATTGGGTGAATATATTTCTCTGAAAGCTGCACTTTTAACAGGCATTAGAATAAATTTCCGCGTCTTTTAGGTTAAGCTAATTTTCTATCTGGCTACGTTCGCTTGCAATAACTTTTGCATGATGTTGTAAGAATCGCTCAAAATGAAATCCTGGCTACATCTCTGCGCCACGGTCTGTCATTGGTTGAACAGAATTTTACAGCAAAAAGTTTGCTTTGCAACGGTTAAAAAATGCATCTCCCTGTGATATTTTTAGCGAAAGTTTTCCGTCTGGTTCCGGATTTGTTGCAAATTAGTGTCTGGAGGGGCGTAAACAGTGGCGAATACAGAATTTTCAAGGCGCGTCAGATTTATATTATAGTGGAAAAAACTCGTGAGCGAAGCGAGTAATGAACGAAACGCCATTTTAGTGCTAAATCTTAATACAAAATCTTGGCTTTGATTCCTGTTGGGGAGGGCTTGTCCTGGCAGGCTGCTCCTTTTCTCCGCCAGCGGACGTAATTTTCAACCTTGCTTGTAAGTTAACCAAAACCCTTATGTAACTCCTGAAAACATTTTGGCCCCCCCCAAGCAATGTGAGCTGGCTAGGTGCCTGCGGCAATAAAATGTTGCTGGAGCTCCAGGCCAAGCTTTTTTTCCCGTTCATGTGTCTTTTTGATGTTTTCCGCTTTTAGACTAGACCCCTGCCCCCAGTAACAACTAAACCCTATTAGCGACAATAGCATTATTATTCACTAGGGGATGAAAGTATATAAAGCAAAATCAAACGAAACATACAACAGCGGCAGGGCTTAAATCAAAGAAAAAGTTTGGCTTTTCACGAAGATGTTTCCAGTCTGTTTTGGAAATTCCGATTTACCAACATATCCCACTCCCCGGATTTTTTCGGATATCTTAAGTATAAAACCCCCATCGGCTTCGCCTTAGGTTGCTGCCGGAGCATGCAGAACTGACGATTGTTCCAACCTTTTAGCTAGGAGTCCCAACACAGTGGCGGGTTCTATTCTTGGCCTATGATGGGTCGTGGCTGACGCTAGAGCTTGTCATCAGCCAGCCACGACCGAAAACTATCAGACTGACAAACTTCTCAAATATCTTTTTTCCTTCACCTCAGTCAAAGTAAACAAATGTCAAATTAAAAGGTTTGAACAAAGTTTCACTTATCTCAATCTTATATATATACGGCACTGCTTCTAACGGTCAAGAAATTAAATTAAATTCTACCAGTGACCAACCAGCAAAGAGTGCTCATTACTGCTTTGAAAGCATAGTACTCTAGCAATGATGGACTATAGCTCCTTTAAAAGCTAGCGCCCTAAAGATGACATTGGTTCGTTGGCCACTTCAGACAGCGAGTATTAAGAGAACGACGTTTAGCTTGGCTCGAGTTTAGAAATGTTACAAGAAAAAGTTTTTTTACAACTTTCCCTTTAGTAAAGACAACAGTCGGTAATGACTCTCGACAAGAATGTGTACAACTGAAGAAACATTTCATGGCACCAAAAGTGCCACCGTGCGTTACGTTTTTGGCCAAAGCCCCCCTTTTGGGGATGGAGGTAGTTAACGCTCAAAGTGTAGAATACGCATGGGTTTTACAATTATAAGAAAAGCAACCTTAACCATATTGAACACTTCAACATCTGAAATTAAGAGACCTGTTCAACTGTACTCTCCCCCGAATAAATACTGGGGGTAGGCTAAAAACGCAAACGCTGGATATATCGTTTTGTACACAGAATGTACCAAGTCGCGCAACCTTGTTGAAATTACCTCCTCGTGGAAAAAAATTAGGCTTTGTTTAAAAAATGATTCACTGTACTACAAAAAAAGTTTGTTAATGAAATTTAAAGTTTATAATAGGTTAACTTGTACATGAAAATATTGAGCCTTTCAAAACTGCCTAAACGTTCCAGTGCTAGGCACCGCTGTAAGTGTAAGACATTTCGACAAGCATTTACCCCAGTGTGTGATAGAGCATAACTTTGTGCCAACGACCGCATTTTATGCCAATTTTTGCATCTGAAACTTGTAAAATGCTTGCGAATGATGCGTTTAAGTTATACTGGTGCAACGAGAGATGAAACTATTGAATTCAGCATGAACCACTGGTGACCGAAATGTGCCGGAAACAAAATCGGAAGTGAAGCGATAGTTCGAGCGGTAAACACCAGGCTGATTCAAAAATTGCAACAGTAACCTGTGAAAACTTTAATATTGGTAAGTTTAGGTACGACACCGTTTCTATTTCTAAATTCAAACGGAAGACTGAAAAAAAGCAAAGTTTGTTTACGTCACCCAGCCGCCCAAATTAGCGTTGATTTCCACTTCAAAACGTTTTCTTTCGGCAACAACTGCCACATTTAAACGCTCATCATATGCGGCGGTCCTTAGCGTAAATCCACTTCTTAAATCTTGGCTAAACATAATTTGCGACAAGGGCGCCTCACGGAAGACATTGGTGGCCGTGAACCGCAAATTTCGCTGGCGCCTCACCAAATAGACTCAATCAAAAAGGTAACATTCTTGAATTGCAATTTTAGGGGCCCCAAACTTATTCGGTGCCCCCAAATATAATTTTCTTGTGGACGCCCCTAGTTTGCGAGTAGGCATATGAATACGCTTCGTGTCTGGCGTATCGGCGTCTTTTGACTATATTTGTTTTATGTTTTTAGGCCCATGTTTTAAAACTTATACAGTGGTATTTTGAGGCTTTTTGTTTGCCATAGCACCCGAAAATTGTGATAATTTAAAAACATTCATTGAGTTTTTACAGTATCGGCAGCATTTGGCCCAAATATGGGTGCCGTAACAGTGGTATATGCATATTTCTAGCCTAAACCTAAACCGTAGCGTAAGCATAAACCTATATCTAAACAAACGCTAAAGCCTAAACCAAAACCTAAGCAAAAAATTAGGTCAAAGTTTGAGCTTACTTTACTACAGTCCGCAGAAAAACGGTCCGCCCTTAAATATTAGGAAGCAAGTTTGAGCTGAACAGATGTCAAAAAATTGAAGAGTCCACATCAGGAAAATTTAAACACAGCGCTGAAATATAGTCCGGCCAATTTGGGGAGGCGGGAGGATTGGCTTGATACAAAAAACGACTTGTAAAAATGCTTATATACACTTTCCTGAAAAAGATTTTAATTTTGAAGCACAGTTGCAACTTTGTCATAGCACACCATCACAGCGGCCAATGTTACATCTAGGGCCGTAACTGTAGATGAAGTGAATTCTTAATCGTAAAGTTAAGCCTAAGCGTTGAAAAAAGGTATTCCTAGCAGACTTAAAATGTGATAATGGATTATCTGTAGGTTGGTTTACCGACTGTAATAGTTGGATAATATAGCATATTCGATCAATTTCTAATACCCACTGTAAATAAAGCCCTATAATAGTATTCTCAAATTCAAAATATAGTGCTTATCAACTGTTGTTAATATTACAACAATTATATAGATTGCCAAGAATATTTAACTTGAGTTGCACTCATGCAAGATGATCAGATGAAGCAGTAAGCTCAACCACGAGTTGATAATTCTAAATCTGTCTAGTTCTCATCAATCCCTTACAGTTCCAAGGTACATACCCCTGTACCCTACAGCGCCCTTTACAAGAGCAATTTCTCACAAATAAGTATGCCTTATCGATCTAAGTCGCCTGGTTTCACCTAATCATAGAGCATGGTTCGTAAGAAAGCCTTGGTCAAACAGCAAACCATTCATAAATACCAGATATATACCTGTTGTTACATAACCAATTTTGTGGACACAATCACTATTATATGTTTACCCTCTCGGGAGGACAATATGGCTACTTTGGTTTCAGGTTATAATCAGGTTCTTCAGGGTGCAAGTCGTTTCGGACGGTAAGAATGAACAAAACTCGATTGGTCCTCGCAACACATCATCTTGCTTAGTCCACTACGGATTGTTAGTTACGGGTCTGGACCAATAGATGCAAGAGAGTTGCTGATTATAATATTGCAGAACTAGAAATGCGTGGTGCGATTACACTTTTGTCACATGAATATTTGCTATTTTATTATGCCGTGTTGCTCAAAGTATACTTTATGCACAATTGTTTAAAAGCGCAGTTGAAAATTGTCGTTGCCGATTTCCACACAGCGGGCACAAGACGAACCAACAGCCATCAAGCATTTAAGAAAACAATTATTCAAAGAAATGATTGTATAAATTTATTGATTTCAAGCATATATCTTGTGCCCATTGTGCGGAAATCCGCAATGTCATTTCCAACTGCGCTTTTAAAAAGGTGTAGCAGTTGACAATTTAAGAATTTAAATATTTTAAGTTTTTTCAAGTTTGCTGTAAATGACCACACAACAAGCCACAACATTTACAGTATTGTGTAAAACGCTGCCGCAGCAATTTTTTTCACATTTATTGACATGTTAAATTCGCTAAGACTTTGCCAAAATATTAAAGAACACCCACTATCGTAGTGATTTCATACTTTGAAAACGCATATATAACCTGGAAAAAGTGTTCCAATCTAAAGTTACTTAGCCACAAGCAAATCCAAGTGGGTTAATGCCCAAATTCTGATTGGATTTTCGATCGCTTCGCTTATGAGTTGTTTCAGTATTATGTCGCGTGGCCCCCGTCATGTATTTCTGAATTCGCCACATTGCGTAACAAACACTGCTTAAAAGTTTTGCCGTGCCAGCTAATAAATAGTCGCAAGCGGTGACGACAATTTTTCTCAACAAAATTATTTTCAGCATATATTTGAAACTTTTGGCAAAAATCATGCAATTTCCTCATTAATACTCCGCTCGATATTTGTTTTGTGTGTTTGAAAAATGCCACGACATAGTCTCATTTGAGGAAATATAGGTGAACTATCTTGGCTTAGAATTATGGCAAGCCAGGTTGGACACGAAACAAATCCTATAGTTCAAAATTTAAGTTTCCGTGTAAAGCAGTACGCTTTCCGGTCCTAATAATATGTTGCTAAAATTTAATAGATTTATTTTTTTGATCCAAGAATAAGAATGGACTGAAAGCATTGGACAGGGGCACCGTATCCAGATAGTTTTCCGTTAGGCCAACGAATTGTCTTACTGGATAGTTTAGTTTAAGTCCGAAGCGTTCGTTTACCGAACACCCCGGGTTTTATTAAAAAGAAAAACCACATCTAAATCAACGAAAGCAATTATTTAAATCAATGAGGACAACAACATATTAACATAACATGACAAAAGTCCTTGAAAATTACCCATTATTTTACACTGCTTACAAGGATATTATTCAGTAGCAATGTAGGATTTACGAGATGCAATTTTGGAATTTGTATGTCCGTACACTGCAGAAAATGTTTTGACTCCCTCCGATATAGGCTTTTCCGGACTACACAAACTGAGTCAAAATTCGAAGCTGCAAGCGTCAAATTTGACTGTTTGTATAGTTCGGAAAAGTTAAGTTTAAGTCCGAAGCGCTCGTTTGCCGAACACCCCGGGTTTTATTAAAAGGATAAACCACATTTACATCAACGAAAGCAATTATATAAGCCAAAGAAGGCAACAACATATTATCATAACATAACAAAGGTCCTTGAAAATTACCCATTATTCTACTCTGCTTGCAAGGATATTATTCAGAGCAAATATGTTAAAAAGCACACAAGAAACCTAGTTTCAAAACAAACTACAAATCAGATACGCTGAGAAAAAGACATTCGAAAACCCAGCATGCTATCATTCTGTCGGGTTATTGTTCCAAAAACCTTAAAAAAACATTCTTCTTTTAGATGCAGCTTAAGTTTGCACAAATTTCTATAAACATTTTCCTGAAAAACATCAACAACACAGACATTTTCATTGTTAAACTCGAGTTTACATCGAGCACTCCATATTGCCAATTGTGCATGTTGGACGATGAAATTAAAAGCTATTCTCTTTAATGGGTCGTGAATATTTCGTCCCAAAATTAAATCCGAAATCGTTATTTCATTTACTCCAGCTACCTGTTGCAAAACGGGAGTAATGAAAAAACTAATTTCTTGCGCCCGCAAACAATAAATAAACACATGAACATTATCCTCCCGCACTTCAATTCCATCCAAATAACAAAACGAACATATATTTGTCCCATCTGTAAAATGACTAGTGCGGTGATTAGTATACAATGACTTGTGTCTTAACCTAAAATGGACGTCTCGCGCAGAGCCGTCAACATATTTCGCTTTTGCCCATATCCATGATCGCTCGACAAAAATAGGTTCAACTCCTAGCTCGTCTCGCCAAAAAACATGTTTAGGATGCATGAGTCCCTTATACACAGCGTGTATCCACATTTTATACAATTTATTTGCCGACACTGTTTTTAAGGATAACTTTTCGCCAAAAAACCAACAAAAATTTCCATCCATTTTAAAAGATGACTCAATCATTGCAATCCGTATCTCTTTATATAACTCCGGTACATCAACGCGTCTCAGTTGACGTTTAGTCGAAAACTGAACTTGCCGAAAGAAATGTTCGAAACATCTCTTCCAACTCACAACTTCGGTACCTCTTAACCGTTAAGTATTTGACAATTCTATTTCAAGTTCCAATATTTTAGTCGTTTTTACGTTGCCGGCTACAACCAATTAATACTTTTTAGATGCGCCGCTGGTTGAGAAATAGGTTTACACTTACAGTTATGCCTATATTTATTCATAAGTTTAGGATAGTGTTGGGCGGCAAGCTGACCTTGTCGGGCGATGAATTGTAGTAGATTCCTAAATCTTATCCTTAACCGTGGCATTTAAGAAGCAAATGAACAGTAATCATTAAAGTAACCTTTATACAAGCACGGACATCAAGTCCAGAAACAGCTAAATATTGTGTGACCCAGCGTATTTAAGTTGAAAACTTATAAATAAACAATATATACACGACGGGCTTTCATTTTTGCTGGCACTGGATACAGACCTCGCCTGATCTACACCCTATACTTCACTTACTGTAGTAACCCGAATAAGAGGGGGACTGATATATATTTGTCCTCTCCAGAAGGTACCCCCTCCGTTGAATTAAACGTTTATTTGTCTTGTGTCAATAGCTTGAGTGATAATGCAAGGATATACTTAGGAATGCACTTTTAAAATTTAATCGAACTCAAATTATTTGGTCCTGGAGTCATTTATGCGCAACAATTAGGGTTAATTGACATTTATAGACTCTAATTAGGGTTTACGGACTCTATCCGCTTACGGACTCTTATTAGGGATACGGACTCGTATTGATTCGGTCTCAAAATGGGGACCCCCCTTATTACCCCCCTCTTATTCGGGTCAATACAGTAGCCTGCTAGACGAACCAGATTCTAAAACTGGATGATAATTTTAGAATTCAGCACAGCGAATGTAGTAAAGTTTCAGTTGTGAAATGTGAGAAAACACCAACGGAATACTAATTTTTCGCTTCCAGGCCTTTTGGGCCATATTTGTAGAAGTACGTGAGTAGAATTTTTGTATTATTTAATGTCCGATCTGAAGTAGTCGTTTCCGAACTCGAATCACTTTCGGCTGATTCGGGTTGAAAACTGAGTCATAGACATTTTTGAGGTAACAATCTACAAAAACGACGCTCTTTGGAATTTTCTGTTCTGGATTTTTCGGTACGTACTTTTTCGGTCGGCAACACAAGAATTCTTCGTTCGAAATTTTTAAACGTCCGTAAATTTTTTTCAAAGTGCTGGCTCTCGCCTTTGAACAACGCTATGAAATTATTAAAAATAGCGTTGCTATTATTAGCAGCTTTGAACAATTTCAGCCTAAGCATAGGCTTAGGAATATGCTTATACTACTGCTACGGCCCTGTTCTATACATCAACCATTTGGTCTATTTAAAACTTTTGCTTTACCTTATTGTAGTGACCAGAATAAGAGGGGTACTGATATTTATTTGGCCTCTCCAGAAGGTATTTCCCTGTTGTTCGGTTACGGACAGTTATGTATTTCTAGCTCGCCCTCCGCCGCCTTTCGTTACTGACATATATCCTGTGTTGCAACTGTCCGTTAAATTAAACATTTATTAGTCTTGAATAAAAAGCTTGATCGATAATGCAAGGTTATTTATACTTAGGAATGTACCTTCAAGACTTAATATGCTTTAAAGTTTCGAACTCAACTTTATTTGGGCGTGGAGTCGTTTATGCGCTATAATTAGGGATAGTTGACATTTATGGACTCTAATTAGGGTTTAGGGACCCTATCCACTTACGGACTCTTATTAGGAATACGCACTTCTATTGGTTGGGATTCTATTTGTGGACCCCCTCTTATTCGGGTCGCTACAGTATGAGCCGAAGTCACACAGCTGGGACTTGTGAACATGACGAAAATTTGTTTTACCAATAGGCCGAAGTACCGAATGTGGGACTTCAGTAAATTGAAGCCTTTATTCTCAAAGTCACGCTAATTGCGCGTATGCATAGATACCGTGAACAGATTTTAAAGTGTTATTAACCCCTTCTCACATAGAATTGACTCTGAACAACTGAGCTCAACGTGTGTATTGTGAAATTATACAGAATACACTGTGTACAACTATTACTACTCGTATGCGCAGCATAATTTCTCCACGAGGCGGAGAATCCTAGCATAAAATTAGATCTCAGATGAAATAGAAAATATTCATTTGACAAATGAGTTAGTGGGCTAACGAGCGCCTGTCTAATAACGCTGTCCATAGCGAAAGTCCACATAATGGGACATTTGCAATTTAGCTAAATCAGCGGTAGGCCCACACATCAGACTTCGGCAGAAAGCGTTAAAAACATACGGACAACTGAAGTTTAACTTGTTATAGCAAAGAAGGACACATATTTAATTCTTACTGAACCAAGCAAGCTCTAGCGCACGCACATCGCTTTAAGATCAGTTTTAAACTTCATTTATTAACTTATAGCAACTATAAATCTTCGCGTTGTTTTTCACAACGTACGTTACACCGATTTCCAACTTTACTGTCAAGTTTACCCTTTGGCATTTGATTAATTTTTTCTGTTGGGTACCTCCGCGTCACTAGTACTCGTTTGTGTCAAGGAATGCACTAACCACTGCTGATATAAATACTACGACTGTGGCGTTGTGTTTGTGTCACCACAAGATACGAGAAAGAGAAGAATTTAATGAAATTTTAACATAAAATTGATGTTGAAATGAAAAAGTTTTTCAAAAACCGAATTAATTATCAAATTTTAGAAACCTGGATAAAATAACAGTAGCCGATCCAGAAAATGGATCGGAGCGAACAACGTTTTTCTTTGAAACTTGTTTCTTTTTATATAAATTATACTTTTGCATATTTTATCACAGCTCTTAAAATCGCAAAATTAAATTTCGCCGTGAAATTTCAGTTCAATTGAGCAAACTCTTTTCTCAATCTGTAAATCTTTTCATCGCATATATCTCAACGGTACTTATCGCTGTTTTTTAATCTAAAATTTTGGCGTAGCCACGACTTTGGTGTGGAGTGACCATTCATAATTTGCATATAAATTCCATTCAGCCTCCTTGAGGTTTGTATAATAAAATTAAACAATTGGTTAAATTTAGCAAGAATTTAAAACTGGTTCGAGGACAAATGTACCGTTTTGTGCCGTTGCCGGCAAAATTCAATGAATCATTGTTCTACGAAAACTTGTCTAAAATTGAACATAATTCATGTCATTAGCAATTAGTTTACAGCCTTTTGACCAACCAAAGAACCCAATCCAGATTTTATACATTGGTGGGCAACGTCCATTTTCTTGTTTCTGGTTCGCTATCGGCTATTTTTTCTGGTTCAGTTAACTAGAACAAAATCAGTACGTATGGCGGTGTCATTTCTTTAAATCAGAGAAAATTTTGTGGTCCGTATTTCAAACAGCAGAAATTGTAGAACCAGATGCATACTAAACCATTACGTGTTTGTTGTTTAGGGCCATATTCTCAAACGTGTGCAGCACCTATAGACACCTTTCGTAACAAAGCAACTACATATCGCAGTTGATATAGTCTGTATGTTACGATTTTCGTTTCAAGCTGGATTCCTGAACTGTTATTGGTCCCAGTTTGCGCAACTGACAAGGGCGGGTCTTGGGGGGATTCAGGGAGCGATTTTACCCACCAGACCCCAACGAAAGTAAAATTTTTGTCGCAGTTGAGTACAAAGATCGTATCTGAGTCTTGCGTGCGATTTTTTGCAACGGCTTTCACTGTTTTTGACATTTGATACCGAACAATTTTGCGTACGCCTAGCGTTTTGCTCGCTTCGCTCGCTAAACTTAATTATGCTAAGGTCAGCATGTGTTGACCAATCCAGGCGCTGAACGACAAAGTTGACATTAAAAACTTAACAAGAGCCAATTAGTGTTTCGACCAGGTCTACATCACATATGATGGCACAAAATGAAGCTAAATCTAATGCTCCCACCGTTTTGTTTTCGGAGGCCAAAAGCAAATTTTGTTCAGAATGCGTCTTGGTTTCCGCTCGTTTAAAAATTTCAATTTTTTGCAAAAAACTGTCTTACAATGCGGTCTCATTTCTCAGGTCAGAATTGTGGTTTCGGATACCCTAGCGATGGCACTGACATATATAAAAAATCCAAACTCGAATCCCCTACCAGAAAATCCTAGGTTGTTTCTGGCAGCTGGTTCGGTTTATGCACAACAGTTATTGAAAACATACAAACAAACCATCAGCCAATAATGATGCAACAGTAAATATTTTACTTTGTTTAATAGATGGCCTCTTGAAATTGCAAAAATTTAACCCTTTTTCACATGAATATTGTGAATTTCATACGAAAATGTAATTTCAAGGTAAGATTCGATCCCCCGTCTCACTGGTGGGAGGCGTTTACGATGACCACTGAGCTATAGGAGCTTGACGCTCGAGCTCGAGTAGGCTCTCACGTCTTGTGGAGATTTTGCGCTGCGCATATATGTTATAAATGGTAAACGCTGCTCACAGTGTGTGTATTGCTCGTACATTATTGTATTTAGTTGCTCATAGTATACTCTATGAGTGAAACGTATAAAGTATCATGGCATAGGCGTATGCAGTAATTTAGCAAATTATTGGATACTTTGTACAAAAATTTCGAGGGATTTTCTCTTGTTACGAACTGAAAAAGTTGCTAAAAACTCTACAAAAATGCCAAAACCCGCGGGTATACCGGCGCAAAATGCCTTTACCGTTACCCGCACTTATTTTATGTTTTACGTTCAATTCAATTATGTATAATTTTACAGTGTATTGATGTTTACTCGATACTTCTTCTACAGCTTGACCTCTGTAAAAAAGACGTTTTTACATTGCATTTATGTGCCAGGCAACTTCAGGCAGCTAAACTTCACGACTCTGTTTTCTTTAACTTTGGAAGGATATTTTAACGCACAAAACCAATATAAAAATAAAGTATCAGGAGTACATACCAGAGGGTTGATACAGAGGATGAACACCTTACAGAATATAACTTAACTGTCAAAAGAACAAATAGTTTGAAAGACTTCGAAATTTACCTCCTGGCTTATTTTTGGTTCAAGGTACTGTTATGCTGGCACTGTAATTTGAAGCAATACCCTCCGCGGATTATATCCCAACTATGTGACTGATAAATATCAAAGTTTATATGTGAAAATGTTTCGAATAACATTTTAAATTTCAGTTGCGTGACTGCTAACAACTTGTTGGAGGAACTCAAGAATGAATAACCTTTAGCTTAAAACGCAAAATGAACTGGTAGCGGAAGAAACTTTGATAATCTGGTATCAGGTAAAACAATTTTGTGATGTGGTATCGAAACGAAGATAAAGACAGGGGAGTGTGTACTAGCGGGAGATGAAGGGGGTCTATGTGTCCAAAATTTATCACCAGACGAGAATAAATGGGATATTTACAGAATTTAAAATAATCTACTGAATTGTATAAAGGTTCAATAGTTTTCTCACTTGCTACACACGCTCTCAAAAAGACTTTCCCATGAGACAATCCCTACCAAAATAAAATCTGTATCCCCTAAATACGATTTGATATGTTACGTTTAACCCTTTGTTACATGAATATTTTTAATTTCAAATGAGACGTAATTTCAAGGTAAGATTCGAACCCCAGTCTCACGGGTGGGAGGCGTTTACAATGACCACTTAGCTATAGGAGCTTGATTCTCGAGGCCGAGGGGGATCTCACGTCTTGTGCAGATTTTGCACTGCTCAAATATGTTATAATTGTTAAACACACTGCTCACAGTGTCTGTATTGCTCGTATATTATTGTATTCAGTTGCTCATAGTATACTCTATGAGTGAGAGGGTTACAGATACTAACTGAAAATTTTCCATTAGTATCAAAATAAGCTAATTAAGTTTGATATTGGAACTCGAGTTGTTTTACTAGGTCTAGTAACCATTTCACATAATTTTACAGAGTGGTAGATGTGCTTTGCTTCAAAAATGGTTGTGAATTCAGTCAAATCTTCCCTGCATAAACCAAAGCACATACGACGAATTCACAGTAAACCCTAGGTAAGTATACACGAAAATATATTACACATTGCGTAGTACGTAACCATTATTGCGGATATGCACAGTAGAAAATCTCCACAAGACCATAAGACACGAACAACATTGATAGTCATTAGTCGAGTGGTGATGGTAAACGCCGCTATCCCGAGAGCTTTTGTTTCAAATCTTTGTTTAAAAACTGGCTTATTATAAAATGGTAAATATCATCACAAGAAAGGGTTAATAGAAGATTCATTGCGGTCGAAAGTAAGCTAATGTAAATTTCAGGGGGGCGTTTTGCCCTGACTCCAATGTAGTAACCTTAAGTTTTAGACTTCTTTGTTCAGGCTTAAGCTTATGCTCAGGCTATAGGCTTACCCTTAGGCTTAGGATTATGCTTATACTACTGTTACAGCCCTGTTCTTTAGACTGGCTGAAAGTTAACATCAAACCTACTTTAGAATATATTTCAAAATCACGGCCCATATAGCGTTTAGGGGCGTACAGTATTGCTGAGGGACTCCAACAGTATCTAATATATAAATCTAGGTTTAGAATTAGGTTTAAGCTTAGTTTTAAGTTTCTTTTTATGTTGGTGCTTAAGAATCGCTTAGTTTAACGTTACGCTATTACAAAATGCGCCTTTGATTCCTTGAATTTGATACTTTTAACTTGAAAAGGCCGAGATTTAGTGTCGTTAATCTAACTAAATGGAACACGAGCTATATTGCCATAGGGATCACTAGTCAAAACATAATAGGTCGTTTTGAAGATTTGTGGGCCGGTGATAAAAGTGAAACCGGAAATAAATATATAAAACAAAAACCAATTTAAGACATCATATATATATAAAGTGGCTATTGCTTAGGTTGGAGAAACAACAACAAACTGAAAGCCTACCCGTATACTCAATTATTATGAGTAGCTCCTATCCGATAAATTCAAAGATTTTTAGTCGTACCTCGGCAACGCAGCCGTTACCTAGAAAATTCCTGAAATATTCTAATATTAAGAATTTTGCCAAATATTTTCAAAGTCGTTGAAACAAATTGTAAGTTACAATTTTATAGTTCAGACGCATAATGCCTTATTTAGAAGAATTTACTTTAATATTTAACCCTTTCACTCATAGAGTATACTATGAACAATTAAATACAATAAGGTGCAAGCAATACACACACTGTGAGCAGTGTTTAACATTTATAACATATATGCGCAGTTTAAAATCTCCACAAGACGTGAGAGCCTACTCGGGTTCGAGCGTCAAGCTCTTATCAGTGGTCATCGTAAACGCCTCCCACCAGTTTTGATATATATAATCAACACCCCAGTTGAACTTCTTCAATGAAATTATCTTCTTAAAACCTTATCCTAAGCATTACAAATAGCGTTGCTGTTTACAATATGTTTCAGAAGAACAAATAGTTGACATTAGTTTGGAAGCTATGTTCTTTGATGCTTTTCCAGATTGCATAAACGACAGTGGTCATCTAATTACTTTTCTTCTAACAGGATCATGAAGCACATCCCATGTTGGTCAAGTGCTGGGCAATTGTTTTCTAGTGTAACTTACTTTGTGTCTTTGCTGCAGTGGTGTACGTAATCATTGTTATAAAATGAAGTTGTTACATTCTTCCAAAACGTGCTAATGTGTGGATTATTAATGCAAAAACACAACGCATGCTTACTCATTTAGTATAGCATGCAAAATCCAAATAGTTGCATACTCTTGCCTAATAGTCTACGTCAACTCTTGGGCTACCACTTCACTATTGAGGAAACTATTTAGTCTCGCTTCTCCAGGAAAGCAGCCGAGGTACTAGCTGAATTAGGCCAAAACTTTTGGCGTAAACTTGGCAATGTGGTTTACAAATTACTTCTAAATGTCGTTTACCAGCAAATTTTAGCCGCTTAGGCAAAACTCAGACGCTATCGGTTACAATTAAGGATTATATAGGTACCGACCAGAAATACAGTACCTAATGTAAAACCAACGTAAACAGACATTGTATATATAATTGAATGGGGGTAAAGCCGAAACAGTGACTAAAAATATTGATTTTTAAAATAGTATCTGCAAATAGTTATGATTCAACGACACTGTATTTCTAACTAAAAACACCAATTTGCGCTAGCGGGGCAAAGGTCAGCCCCCTGTGTCTCCCAGTAGCTGAATCTATAGTAGTAGTTTCCATTTGTATAAGTATGCTGGAAAATGTACTTTTTCCCGGAAATGAAATATAGACTTTAGAAAACTGTTGGAATAAGAAATAGAGCCGTTTTGTGCCGAATTTAGGCAAGAAAGTTGCCTTAACCGCGAAATCAATGCCTTTTACGATTGTGCGAACTTTAAACTAGAAATATCCAGTCATAAAAAGATATTGATCTTTTGATTCTGGTATCGGTCTGAAAAGTCGCACAATAGGTATCTCGATAAACGCGGAAACTAAAATTCACCAGTTGGCCATGCTAGCGCACCAAACCGACCCGCTTGCTTGGACACGGCCTTGCAAACATGGCCCGCCTTGGAAGCCAAGTTGAAATTTAAAACATCTCCTTGATCTTAAATATAAGTAGTTTATGAGTTTGAGTACAAAAGTAGTGCCATGGTGTAACTGGATATACGTTTCCGATTCCGCTAAAAATTGGGGTCCGTTTCCGCCATATAGAAATACCGCAAACCCGGTGAGTACTTACGCTCATTATTAGTGTAGTGACTAGAATAAGAGGGAGGTAATAAGAGGGCCGCATTTTGAGTCCCTATCAATTGGAGCCCTAATAAGAGTCCGTTATCGGATTGAGTCCTAAACCCTAATTAGAGTCCATTAATGCTAATTATCCCTAATTGTAGCGCATAAAAGACTCCAGGACCAAATAAAGTTGAATTCGAAACTTTAAAACATACTTAAAAAGTTATAGAAAGTTCATTCCTAAGTATAACCTTGCATTATCGCTCAAGCTTTTGATACAAGACAAATAAACGTTTAATTAAACGGAAAGTTGCAATACCGGATATATTTCAGTAACGAATGAAGGCGGAGGGCGGGTTAAACATAAATAACAGTCCATAGCCGAATAACAAGGAGGGCACCCTCTAGAGAGGCCAAATAATTATCAGTCCCCTCTTATTCAGGTAACTACAGTATAAAAAAGAACGTGATATTTCGCAATTTTTCATTACAGATATGCTGCAATAGTTCGAGATGATATAAAAATTACGAAACTCTGCCAAGATATTGATAATTTCGTTGCATCCGTCATTTTTTCCTTAAATTTTTGGAAAGCCCAACGAATATTTACACGCCTAAATGCTATTGCAGAAGTATAAAACATCTTTGACACGTTTACACTTCAACGTGTCCCATGTATAGCACAGGGGCTTCCCGTTTTCCATGGCTGAAAACTTATGAACAGGAGTGCAGCACAGCCACTCCTCTATGAGAGCTTGGAATTCTGCTGGTTTGGCAGGAAAAATCACAAGAATACTTTCGGCAGGGAAAACTGGAAATTTGGTTGGAAAACAAAAAAAATTGGAAAATTTAAATGCTCCGATTAACGTATATATCTCGCAATTTTTCATTACAAATATGCTGCAATAGTTTGAGATTACATTAAAATTACAAAATTGTGCCAAAATATTGAAAATTTCGCGGCGTCCGTCATGTTTTCGTTAAAATTTGGAAAACCCAACGAATATTTTCACGCCTCACTAATCTATTGGCAGAAATATAAAACATCTTTGACACTTTTACAATTCAACGTGGCCCATGTATAGCACAGGGGGTTCCTGTTTTCCATGGTGAGAAACTTATGACCAGGAGCACATAGCAGCCACTCCTATATGACGGCTAGGAATTCTGCTGGTTTGGCAGGAAAAATCACAAGAATACGTTCGGCTGGAAAAACGGGAAATTAGGTTGGAAACCCGGAAAAGTGAAAAATTCAAAATAACGGTACACGTGGAAAATTAGAAGGGGATGCCTTTATCTGGTTAGGTAGGGTAAATCTGGAGTGAACCCGTGTCTAAAACTAAAGTAAACACAAATGTCAAACGAGATGGTTGACACCTTAAACCCCCAAGTCGGTCATTGGCCGCCGGACGGCCAATATAAAAATATTAAAAATTATCAAACATTTTTATAATGGTATATATCGGTACATTTCTAGAAGCTATATACACCTATAATTTTATGCCCATGACCTCGTTGCGAAGCATTCCGCATTGTTTCTAAATTTTTATATACAATAACATCTATTTAAAGTATTGCCGATCAATCAACCTTCATGCATTTTATACGACGAAACGTTTAGTGATCAAAATATTGTCCCCTTTACGCTGAGGGTCATCCCGCTGTCTTGGGACTACATAAGCAACATTGCAGCGAAGGCAAACTAGCGATCAAAGGACACCTGTTTACGTATAAATTCGTTTACACAATACAGGGGTGTGGCCAAGCGCCAAATAGTTTTCAGTTGTAAACTGCGCCAGTTTGGGATGATAATTCATTTTCTGCAAAAGCTAAAATTTCTAATAAGGTAACTACATTTGGCGCTTTTTGTGGGGCTAAGGCGTTACAGCAAGCGGTCCTGTTTTACGATTTCAAGAGACCCTAAGCATGATGGGGGCTGTTGCCCATTTGCCCATTGCCGTAAGCAATTCTCACATTAAAAGCGCCAAAACCACAGTTGCTACTTCATTACAAATTTTTGACCTTCCAGTATTGAAGAATTGCTTAGTGCGGGAGACTAAGGCGTGACAGCATCATCTCCTGCTAAGGTTCCTTGAGACTGAGTTCGGATCAATGGCGCGGTAGCTCCTTGACAACCCACTGAAGGAAATTTTTTCTTCGTTACTTTTGTTTTGTGGAGTGTGTGAAAACCACCACAAACCCATTGGCCTATTCATATTTATAGTCTTTATTAACATGGTCATAGGCAGGATTTTGAAAATAGGGAGGGTTAGGTTTCATGAAAATTTCGAAAGGAAGTTTCTTGTGTTGAAACAAAAACTGTGTCTGAAAATCCCAGTATAAAAAGCTTGCAAATTGGGGCTTGACACCTGAAACCGTTCTGGCTGCGCCCCTGTTTACTGTATATAAATAAATTTATACGTAAAAGCAGGAGAGTTTTGAGCGCTGGTCTGCCTATGTTGCACTCTTGCTTGCTGTTCCGGGACATCGGGACCTCCTCAATGGCCCATGCTCAAAATGAATAGACACGACACCATAATTCGATATTTCGTACAAAACGAACGCATTCTAATAATATAAAGATGTTACACTGTAGTTTCTTGAGGCGGCTCGATCAACCCTGGGCACTTTTTTAAATTAAGCAAAATTTCGAACAGTTGTGTACGACTATTTTCAAGTACTGGGCACAAGAAGGCTCAATAAGCTGTTTTTAACAAAATACATAAAACACGCGTACTCTCTAAAAGCTTAAACTCACTCGACTAAAGCATGAAATTATTAAGCAGTATTGATAAAACTTTCACGATAAACTAAAATTAACTGGTAGATTACGCTCAAACTTATTTGGAATCCGACATATTTTATGCATAAAAATAAGTTTGGTTAAACTCGTATTATACTTAAAAATATGTTAGTCAAGTTAAAGTTATGATTCTAGTTTATTTAGTACGTCCATCAATTTAAGTTTTACATAGACTGTTCAAGTAGTTAGCTATGATTTAAGTTTAAGTGTTTAGAGGGTTATTCGCCCCCATTCCCGCCAATTCGGTAATGGCATTGGGGATCTTGCGAGCCTCATGCACTCATGACATGAGCACAGACCGTTATTTTATTAAACATGTTTTCATCGTTCTGTACATATTTTTCGCGACAAAGTACCTCATTAGTTACCGGTATTGCGACAATTTGTCGAATAACAACTCGTTATCCGGCAACTTGCAACCCAAAATTTCATCGACTTGACAATTCGACTCCATCATTAATATGCCTAAAATTATAGGCTTTGGTTAGGATTACGCTTAAATTATTCTTACAAATATTTATCGGTTCAGGACACTATTGGGCGACGAGTTGTCGGACGAAGCATTGTCGTGGATTCTATTTTCAGTCGTTTGTATACATTCCGATGCTTCTCTTTATTTCATATCTTTCTGGCACTAGTCTGTCTGTTCGAAAGTATATTTACAGCCCAGCAAACTTCGAATGCGACGTTATTTCAGTGTCTGATCAGCAATACAAACGTAACGGGTGATATATAGGATCTAGAAACCAAACGGCTGTACCTAACTCTGGTTTTTAGCTAGCTTTCTCTCTAGGTTTGGTTCACAGTATCGAGTATTTTGCATCCAAGTGAATACTTTGATTTTACGCATTTTCAAAACACACAATCGTCAAAACTTCAATTTTGCTTTTATAAAAAACATTTAATTGCTAATCTTGCATTTCGCCTCTCATTCGCTTAGCTCGTGTGGTTGGTGTAACACACGTCGTTTAATTTGGAGAAAGCTTCATTATGTCAGGTTATGATTTTTTTATTTAAGTAATTATTCAAAATTGTGATAGGTATACTAAGCAAATCCGTAAACAAAGTAATTACATATCTAGTGTATAATAAGCTAAAGCAGTAAGCAATACTGCACAATATAAAATTATTTTAATAAAGATAACAGAAGTAAGCGTTGGACTTGCAAATTACTGAGTTTAGAAACTTTCTTCTTTATGTCTATAAATTTTAGATATATTGTAAAGCATAATAACCATTATATTTCACTACAAATTTGTGCGTAATGGAGGAGTACGTAGTTTTGACACCCTTATCAGCCCAAATTTCCCGAATACAACGTTGCAGCGCTGACGATGTTGGTGATGTTCTTCATGTTGCAAAAGGAAACAACTTGGGAATTCTTGTACGAAAATCTGCACCGCCTGGTAAACATTGTTCCAATTAATGTGTAATGAGAAACTAATTGAGCTTGAAAAATTGTTGTACTTTGTTCTATTTGACTTAGGACTAGATATTCGGCTTAATTTTTAAGTCATTGACTTTAGTGTAAAATAAAAATAGATATTTACCAGCATTTTTGTTTCAGGAGAAGAATTGGTAAAGCCAAACGAACATGTCTCTTTGTCATTTACTGTATTCTTATTAAATAAGTCAAGCGGCTGTCATGGTAGGGTAAGATATTTTATATCATTATCTTGCAGTTTTATCGTTTTGAACCAAGTAGCTGGAAAAGCAGGCCCGGTTAAGGTTCTAACTGTCGAGCAGAATATGCGGATGTATCGAGGCAAAATAAAACCTCACGCTTATGCTGCACATCGGTTTTTTGAGAGCCACCTTTCGGTAGGTTCTATTCCAAAAAATCCCAGTGCGTATAGAGCAGCCGCCGCTTTGTCAGACTGCAGTCTGCAAATGCTGAATCTGATGCTTACTGAAAGCAATTGATTTTTTTGCAGACCGAGTTAAATTGAGGGATGTGCCGATACCAAAGTTTTACCTATGCCGATACCGATCCCGTTTTTGTTTTGAAAATTTAACGATGCCGATGCTGATTCAAATTTCAGTATATTGTGCTTAAGGAACGGATTTTCTCAAACAAGCGCAAGAGGGATAACAGTTTCCCTAATCAGATGCATTGATATAGACCAAAAAGTAAAATTGATGGCATTCCAACTGATTGTTATGTGCAAACAGTATTGTCAAAGAATTGGCAATTTTTTGCAGTGCAGTTGTCGACATTCACAAATAGTACCGTACATTACTGATGCCGATTAATCGGCACATCCCTAGTAAATTGCATTATAATGGCAGCTTTACATTACACCAATCAGAACAAGCGCCTTCGCGTGAAGTTAAAATAATGATGCACCTTGATTTCACGTAATACACTGCCCTGCATTATAGGTATACACGGCATTCGAGGGAATTTACTGCAATTTATTAGAAACTTTGTTAAATCGTTGACGTTGGATTTAAATTAACGTTAAGGTTTGTTCTTGGACACAAACGATTCGTCGTACCACAAGGATCGGAATTAATTTAACCTAATACACTGCCCTGCGGTAAAGGTAACGCGACATTCGTGGGAATATACTGCAATCTGCTGCAAACTTTTGATAAATCGTTGACGTCGGATTTAAATTAACGATAAGTTTTGTTCTTGGACACAAACGATTCGTCGTATACCACAAGGATCTGTATTAGGCCCCGGACTATAATAAATATTTTATGTATTTGTCAATAACTTACCTGATTGTTTAATAAAGGGCAGTTGTTGCAAAATGTATGCTGGTGATTCAACATTTTTCACCTGTTCGTATATTACATATTATGTATATTCGTATATCATAGTTTTTGTTAGCAAATTTTATTGTATTCTAGGAAAAGCGTGTGTTACGATTTTGGTTTGGTACTAACGATCGCTGCTATGCCGTCGACCATGCACATGACGCTCAAGAATTTTTTAAATTATTGCTCAAAAAAGACGAGTTTCCAAAAGGTACAAAGTGTCCGTGTTTTGAGCTTTACGAATGCCTGACGGTGAACGAATTGGTTTATATTTTAAGACTACGACTACGAACTGTCAGAAAAGGACCTTGATTGATAAACTGTACCTATTTGCTTTGCCTTTGCGAGTACATAGTTCGATGCAATGGACGTTCATAGTCTGCACACTTCATACACCTTCTTTCTCTGTGAATCTATATATCTGAGTGGTGAGTAGGATAGGTAGAAAAATTACGTTAATGTCAAGTCTTTTAATGATTGAAATTTATACTATTGAGTGTTATATATACGGGTAATTACCTGATGAAAATGTTATGTCAGCGTATTTTGTTTTATTTCATTTAAGATTATGCTGGTTTTATCAAACGTCTTTTGAAGCTGATGCATGCTGGTTATCCGTCCATCAGTTGTCTTGAAGTTTCAATGACACCTTTAGTTGATGTCACCGAGGGCGAAGCTATGGCACCGCCAGTTGCGCAGCATGTTTGTAAGTTGAACAATAGTTTTTTGGACATTTTAGAAATTCGAGCGTGTTTGTAAATTGGCTATAACTTATTTTTCTAAACATTTCGAATATGTACAAAACAAAAATATTTGATTTGGCATGACATCCCCTTGATTATTCGACATATATACGTTTGATTTTTGAAAAATTCTATACTTCCGGTGTGTGTGTGCACTTTGTCCATCCTTCGTATCTTAAACAATATATAATGTGTGTACCATTCGATGAAAACGGCTCAGTTTTAGCTACGAAGTTTGTAACGGTGCGTTTGTTTTAAATCATCGCAGGTATGCACAGTAGTTTGACATTAATTTCTCATCCACGGATTTATTTATGTTTAACTAAATTAATTTGTTTGAATTATTTATTTGTTATAGACGAATGCTCTGTCTGGGAACAAGCTGAATATGGCATAAGCATCGATAGCTCACATATCCAAGAAGTGCTTGAACATGCATATCCAACCGCGCTCACTTCTGAATCTATTGCCAAGTGCGTTTTTGGTTTCGTCGTTATGTAGACTTGTTTTTTATATAACCATATTTTTGGATAGTTCATTTGATATTTATTTTTTGTTTCAGATGATAAATGATGTTTAATGAACTACAACTGAAGTTGGTTCCGCAATGCGTAGAACTGAAACCTAGCTCGCCAATGGATATATTTTTAGGAATCTCAAATGTTCTGAGGAAGAAGTCGTAATGTATTTGGAACACTTGGAAAGTAGCGGCGTTGCCACTCGCTTACCTAACAATTCATGGATGCGAACTGCACATCACGTTGGTTAGTGAAAATTTTTTAAGAAAAAGATGGGTTTATGTGTTTATAAGGCGCGTTAACAATATATTAGTTTCTGCAGTTTTATTTTTGAGTATAATTTTTGACTGAGCTTTTTCGTAATCGGTTTAATCCAGCATCGAAAACTTAATATTCTTGACAAATTGGCCACTAGCTAAATTATTGATGATGTTTTGTAGAGAAAATATGTTTATGATTTTTTAGTTTTTTTATTTCAGAGAAACGAGTCGCACCTGATGTTCCACCAAAATCGACCAAAAACCGTCAACCTCCAACAGTGGCAATAATCACTGCGTTATATGTTGAAAAGCTTGTTGTTGATGCAATGATTGAAAATCGGCAAAGCTACGTTCGGTATAAAACTGAAGGTTAGTCTTTGTTAACTATTTTGTTAAGTGCTTGTTGTCTTAAGACAAACCCGTAAAGTTCTTTGTTTCACCGTTATTGGACAAAGTCTTCTGTAAGTTCTCGCTGCAGAATTTTGTACGAGTAAATAATGCTTCTGTTTGTCTGTCTGAAGTGGTTTTTGAAAGCTGGAATAGGTTTTTAAACAAAATAAAATAAATATTTATAATGTAATGCTACTACCGTTACGTTGATATATTTTTTTGCAAAGAGGAGACCTGTCTTTTGTTTGAACTGGATGGCCAGTGAGAGTTGTAGAGCCATGTATTAAATTCGATTTTGACTTAATTCGCGACTTTACTTAAGTTCTAGCCATGGTGTATGCCAGTGCTTTAAAAAGAAGTATGCCAGTGTTTTAAAAAGAATTTTAAGACTTTAATTTTAAGACTTTACAATTATGGTTTGTATAATGGAAGCAAAATTGCCTCAAAGTCTGAACTCTGCGATAACATAATTACTTTTCATTTTTTCTGCAAGTATAGCAAACTGATTGACTGACCAGAAAACCTAAACCTAGTTTCTGACTTAACCTTTAAAGTGATTCATGTCTAACGGCTGTTTTTTACGTTATGTTTCTGCGTTTCAACCACTGATTTGCAAAACGTTTGGTGAAACACTGCTGTGTTAACTTGTAAACGACTTTTTGGCTTACGATTATAGGTGAATCTCATGTGTATACGTTAGGCAATATTGGACCACATCGTGTTGTTGCAACCAAGCTATCTTCACTTGATTATACCCGAGAAGCAAGGATTGCTGCTGGTAGTGTTACAACTCGCCTGTTAGGTTAGTTTTTCGATATGTTTCTAAAGTGCGTAACCAAGACTGGGCTTGGGGGCACGCCCCATTCAATCCATATTCATTATTGTCATGTAAAGACTGTTTTATAAATATATTATCGTTGACTGCTTTGCCAAATTAATGTTATGAATCAATTTTCAGTGTCATTTTTATGCATTTATTCATTGAGAAATTTCGAGTAAGTTTGTTGCAAATGTCAGTTTAAGCTGAGATGGTGCTAGGGCTAGAGACGTAATGCAATGTATTCTTGGATTTAAACACAGTTTTAGATTTTTTTGCAGGGAATGGTAAAAACATGAATATGAACACAGGGAAGGACTGTATGAGAGTCCATTTTTGTCGTGGTAGTGGTAACCTTGGAACAATGGAGACTCGTTTTTATAGGTGGCTTCCAGTCAATTCAACACGTTTTTCTGGTTGGTGTTGGAGGCGGAGTGCCGCACTACACTGATGCGTTACGCCATGTTCCGCTTGGGGATATTGTTGTCTCTGGGGTTGTTGATCTTAATTCACTGTCAGGTATCGGCAAAGCCACCCCTTCGATTGAAAAACCATTCTCGTATGCATATTGTGATAAGTTGCACCGTAACCGACATACAGAAGAGGTAAGTTTGAAAAAATTTAGTTTTTACTAATTTTGTTGTCAATTTGCTGGTATAAGAAGTTATTTGAAACGTATTTGGTTTGATTTATGTAGCAGTGTGACTAAATGAATGGTTAATTTTATCGCGTGGCAAAATTCGTGGCCGTAACTGCGAGTCATAACGCACATTTGGTTTCCCGATAATTTTTAATGATTAGATTTGAGTTTGTCTTCTGTACACAGTTCTGTATGGTTAGTTTGGCGCTAACGTCCGTGACCTTTTGACGCCGTCCATCACAGTACGCAGCCGTGCAGTTTCCTGTGTAAGTTTTCACTCATTTCACTCATACAAAGTGTACTAGTTTTCCTCATTTTTGTTATTCATCGGTTTCATAATTGGGTGAGAAAGCCATAAATATATTTGTTTTAGGTCGAAGGTTATTGTGTGAAAAGTTGGTGTCAAGAAGATACGATCATTCCCGATATTGCACGAGGACTACTGTAAGTTTACTTTTAATGTAATTTTAGCCGTTTTCGTGTATTTTTTGCCGTCAAAATATTGAAAGGAAATATTTCGTTTATAGTTTAGGTGATATACAACAAAGCCGGATTTTATTGGTTTGAATGAGGAATTCTATTCTCAAATTATACTAAAGTTTTTAGATTCTTGAAGTACGGTTTTGCGCATTGGATGAAAGCATATATGTTTTCGTTTTCTATTTCAAATAAATATTTTATTTCTCAAATTTCAGAGCAGAATGTGAAGATTGCATTCTGACTGCGTCACAATTGCCATGGGAACAACATGGTCAACGTGCGATTAGTGAAATTTCTGCACGCAGTGGCGGTGAAAGCAAAAACAGTCAGCCTAACGGGGTAGGACCTAAGAGCAACGAACAGCTGCAACACTCGTCCGGTAAACAAAGTGATAATGGAGAAGTTGGGAACGGAGCCCCTCATGGATTTAGTCGACCCCCGCCGTCCAGTGACAAACTCTATATGTGGGTTGGTGGCGGCGGTGTTGTTGAGGTTGGCCATCCGGAAGATAGGAATATACCTCGTTTGCATATTGGACCTATTGGTGAGTTGATGTGAAAGGATTTTGTGTGTTGTTTGTAGCTGTAACAGTAATTCATTTTCGAAATAGTGCAGAATCTGCCGTTAATTGGTTGCGTTAGGCGACTTATAAATGGTTGTATTCAAGATGCACCAAAACATTCCGGAGCCTGAATTAAAATTAAGAGTTTATTGAGCTAATTTAATACCTGTGTACGTAATATAGTTTGTTACAATTCGAAAGTTAACAAGGGATTTTCAGAGCAGAAATCATAGATATTTAATTTTTTGTTTCAGGTAGTGGCAGAAGTGCTGTTCGAGACCCACAACTAAGGTCTGATTTTGCATCTTGCTTTGGAATTCGGGCATACGATGATGAGCTCGACATGGTTATAGAGTCAATTATTGGAAATCGGATCGCATCATGGGCATCTGTTCGGGGTATTGCAGATTATGTTGATGGGACCCGGAATAGAGAATGGGCAGCGTATGCCGCGTTACAGGCGGCGGCTGTGGTTAGAGAGCTTGTGTTAAGGCTACCGGAGTCGGAACTGTGATTGCTGGATGCGATTATAAACAGAGTAATCGAAAAGTAAAGCTCGATTCATATATGCAAGGTTTTGCGCCGAGAACTTACAGCTGCGGCTTGAACGTGCAAATATTGCTTCACAAAACTAGCAGGTGTATGTTGCAGTTGCAAGTTTTCTCTACATCCATGCGAGGTTTTGTGGTAAAAACTTGCGTGTGTGAATAGGCTTTAGCAGTGAAGGTTCATTCAAAGTGGTCTTAATTGAGTCAGATGCTAAGTTTTCATGCGAAGTTGAAATAACTGTCTTTGTGCATTTAATTTCGTGCTGTTGTTGCACAGTGAACCAATAGGAAGGGATTAGACATTGTATCCGTTTTTGAGTTTTATTTTGCTACCAAATTTTGAAAAAATGTTGCTAATTTGAATAATTTAAGGAAATTTATGCTATGAAAATATAGCATTAGCTCAAGCGTCGTTGCTAAATCTACACCTTTTCCGAAGTGGCGTCTGATGTTTTGTCAGTTTTAGTTTACAAAAAGTATCTTTCCTCATTGGAAAATTTTGCATTTACCGCGGTCTTGTTGCTTGCTGTTTAATATAATATCTACATTGTTTTGCTTATTTCGACGTGATTCAAATTGCATATTTTGCTATTTGCCCACAGTGTCTTAATAGTCAAATTATTGCTTTTTATTTATTTGCGCGTTTACTGTCTTTATTTGTTTGAATTTTGTACTCACTAAGTGACGCTGTACTTTTTTTACTCTTTTTATGCTGCGACGACGCCAGTTGTTGCCGCATGTCACAGCATAACAGTTTATAAACAAAATTTTTTGACTTGGGGCGTCCGAAAGAGCCGCGCGGCTAGTATAGCGCCATCTGCCGTAATAAACTGCGAATTTAAAGCATATGCGTTCTGCGTAGGGTTTTGGTGGATAGTTAAAATTACTGAAACGAATGCAGCTTTAATAGTGATTTTGTTTTCACAGCATTACTATATCTAAGATATAAATAAATAACTAATGCGTTTGATTTCCCTTTCATTACAGAGCTGAACTGGATATACGGTGGCATCGATATTTGGTGACGTGTTGGAAGCTTTTAGAACTCAACTCTATAAATCGGATAAGATTTTGATTATTTTATACACCTTAATGGACTGTGTATGAACGAAATGATTGTCACAGACTTTACATTTGGTGTTGCGATTATTTCAGAAGTCAGTATTATTGTATGGAAAATTGGTAATTCTTTATTATGTTTTTATGCAGTTTCACCATATTAAATATAGTGTAAAATCCTAAATAAATTTTTTGTTTGTTATATTTGAGCGTTTATAACGTGATTTAGCTTGGAATTTTATTGGTGATGTTCGTTTATGCTTTGGAATGCCGGCCCATGTATAGATCAGAAGCGGGACGTGTTTCTGTGGGACTGCAACAGAGTAAGCTTAAACTGTAGACCAATTTTTTGCTGGGCTTACGCTTAGGAATATGCTCATTTTTACACTTACGCTTAAGAGTATGCTTATATACAGTACTGTTCCGCCCCTGTTTTTTACATTGGCTGGAATTCCTGGGTCATTTCTCAAGGATTTTAGCAGGGTGCTACCGCATGTGAAAAATACCGGGGCAGGGGGACCAGAGTGGGACTTTATCCGTAAGTAAACGTGGGTCGGGAAAAAATTTCAGGCGCGGAGGTACCCGTGGGTAAAGATTTTTAGCGCGCGGGTATAAAAACAGTTTGTAACTGTAGCAAACTTAAGTTTAAGGGTTAAAAAATTACGCTACTGTCTGTTTTATTTCTGGTCAGATGCTTGCTGCCTATGGTTTATTTGGTTGTTTCAAATTTTGTCGTTTCTAGTATAATTTTATTCGTAACATGATTGAAGCTATAACATCAAAGTTTATTAAAGTGAGTTTGTTAATGTTAGCAAATATCTATAAGCGTCAAATATTTTGGTTTTATGTTCTTTAGAAATCCCGACCATTTGCAGTCAATGTTCTAGCAACACTTAGCCAGACGAACCGAACGATACGACTTGTAAACACATGAAAAATTTTACTAATGACATTGCCGAGACCTTCAGGCAAAAATTATATCCGAGCCAGGGATCGATTTTCTGCTGCCTGTTGTACCCTTTAGTTTAGCAACTGCTTTCATTCAATTTGGTTCTGTATCATCTACGTTACGATGTCTACGTGGATGTAAAAATGGTCGTCTCTTCAATTTGACTGGAGCACCAAATTGCACTGTATTAACTTGAAATAATCCCTCCTAAAAATTGGAGGACGCGAAGCATAATAATGCGTCATTCACTTTTAGTTGTGCCCAGCATGTGGAAAACGGAAACGTCATTTTCCATTAGTTTTCAAAATCAGGGGCAGTGGGAAATTGAATTTTAAATTTGTGTTAATTTACCATTGCCCTTTAAATTATAAAATCGAGTAGAAAATTGATAAAATCGAATTAAATAAATTTATTACTACTAATTTTAAAATTGATAGATATGAAATATTGACCTATTTTCCAAACTCAATTTTCACTTTAATACTGCAAATTTAGAGGCAAGTGGTAAATTGAACTCCTAACTTTTATTTGCGATATTTACCCTGTTTATAAATCTGCGGAATTATACTAAATTTTAAACTATTATATTTTCCCTCAAACTGTACAGTGTAAATGAGTCAAATATGGCGCACTCAGTTGCGCTCATTGACTATTGTCTTTCTGTCATTCCTCGGAAACTCAAAATAAAATAGTTCAACCTGCAGCGTAGCATTTCTGATTTGGAAATTCTCAATTTCCAACTACGGATCGCAAAATTTGTCACAACAAGTAGATTGATTCAGATTTTAAGCATGTATTTACCTCTACGGTTTTGGCCGCTTTTCAGTTTCCATTGCAGAACGAAATTTTGCTTACCAGTTTACCAATCTTGTTTTAAAAAGGTTTCAATTTACCACTGCCTTCTTTTTCAAAACTAATAGTGGTAAATTAACCGTTTGACGAGTTTTGAGAAACTCATTTTCCCACTGCCCCTGTTTTTGAAAACAGTAATGAAAAATTGACGTTTCTATTTTTAACATGCTCTGCGCAACTAAAAGTGGATGACGCATAACCAGGGTTTGGCACCGGAAGACACCAACGGACAAACAATTTTTCTGGGGGGTGGAAACATGTTTCTTTCCGGTTTGTTCCGTTTGGATAGAGTGAACTGTTTTATGATCTCAGTAAATTACTCAAAAGCAGCGGCAAAACATTGCGGAAACCTAGAAAAACTGGTTTTCTCACGATATAATAGTGTAACAACTTACGAGCGATAATCCAAACACCAATTTAGTTCTTGTGCTAACCCTTAACACGAAATTTCGGTTTTAATCCTTGTTGGGCGCCTAGGCTTGAGTGCTCCCATTGGATCCACCAGTAGGTGGATAACGGGATACATTCCTCTTCTAAATTTCTGGAGTGACAAGGAAAACACATTTTTACAGTCCCAACATGACAACGTTTTGTCTTTCAGTTTGTTTTGTGCCTTCGTGCTCAAGCGCAAACTCTTTCAGAAGTGCTAGGGGCACACTTTAAATTTACAAGGCCCCTAACGCTTGGTCCCATAAATTGATGTGTGGGGTGCAAAGACCGACCTTGTGCTATTCACTCATTACTTGCAAGTAGTTATATACATATATAAGGCATCGGCGAACTAAATTCAACGACCTTTTACTAAAGCTACGGTAACTCCTCACAGGCTGACGCAGGTGAATAGAATTGTGCCTTCTCTTGCACCAGCAGTCCTACAGTGCTGATTGAGTTGGCAATAAATCTGAGAACGGAATGTGTAATTTTAGTGATGTATGAAAAATGAAATTAAAGCAGAAGTTTAGGTTAGGAATTAAACGCGGCTTATATCTGCAACAAATGTTGCATCAAAGCAGGGTTGGCCACCGGGAAAAATCCAACCGAAAAAACGGTTTTTTTCGTTTATTCCGAGGAGGTGGAAAAACGGAAAAACGAAAAAAACTTTTTATTATAATCTCAGTAAATCACTCGCAAAACAGCGACAAAACATCGCGGAAACCGTGAGAAATTGGTTTCTCGCGCCCTCGTCATCGCGAAGGCTGATTTACCGGGGAGGAATCAGTGGCGGTTCCAGGTAACTCTAAAATGTGGATCCGCCCGTACGAGATATATTGGAAGTACTCGTAAGCCGAGCAAGCCAGAAGCCATACAGCATTTGGCCAATGTTACCGTAAAGGCCATCCCAGTTTCCAGGGTCACCAATGTACCAGGAGTACACAGTACGAATATAAATGGGACAGCGGGACACTTGGGGCAGCGGGAGAGTTTTGACAGCGGGACAATTGGGACAGCGGGGAAGTTGGAACAGTGGGACAGTTTGCCAGGGTGTAACCTGGAGAACCGTATCCGGTAAAAATTGGCGTCCGTTTCCGTTTTCGTTACAGAAATAACGGAAATTCTGTTATTTTTACGTTCAAAATTAGTTCTAAATCACGTATATATATCGCAATTTCTCGTTACAGATAGGCTGCAATTGTTCGAAATGCAATATAAATTACGAACAGAATCATTAAAACACGCCTCAATTGTGTTGGCAGAAAAATGTAACATTTTGGAAATTTTTATACTTCAATTTCTTTTGCCGAAGCAGGCCAAAGTTGTTCCAGGCGGCTGATAGTGTCTTTGAGAGGTTTTAAATAACTTGTATTCAGGATCACTAATTTGCAAGCTTTTTTCAATTTTATTAGTATCTATTGACGAAGGACATTAAGTTGTTCGAAATGAACTATAAATTACGAACAGAATCTTAAAAAATTCGAAACATCCGCCATTTATTTATTAAAATTTTTGAAAGATCGGTGGATACATGCACGCCTCAATTGTGTTGGCAGAAAAATGAAACATTTTGGAAATTTTTATACTTCAATTTCTTTTGCCGAACCAGACCAAAGTTGATCCAGACGACTGATATCAACACTTTTCATTGAAGCTCAAACTAACCCTTCCACCCTTCTCTTGTAGAATATTTAATTAACGGCTGTCATAAAGAAAATTTGCATTTATTTCAACCCCTAAATTCTGCGTCATTCACAATTAAAGTTTTGTCAACTGTGCCACAAAATCAAATATTTTTAAAAAGAGTATTAACAATTAAAATATAAATTATTTATGAAATGCACTTAAATCTAGAGCGAAGGCTTCGTCGCCGCTCGATAAGATTTAATTATTTCTCGTCGGGTATGCAATCACTGGCTGTCTTTAAAGTTTCAACCCTAAACAGGACGTTTCTGATGTGACAGCCACCCAATAAAACAAATATTTACAAGCAAATGATTTGGGAGGTGATCCATTATTGGGGCCTGCCCACGAAACCTAAGAGTTAAACCTAATCCTATTAAACACAAACCTAATCCTAAACATACTTTTTCTAAATTTAAGCATAAGCCTACCGGCCTCTAAGTCAGCTAGCCTTTACGTCTTCCAGTAGACATGCCCATACCCCGTCGTTCAGTCAACTGTGCAATTTGAATATGGTCATGCTTACAGAAGCTGCCTTCAAAATTAGGAACGTCTGTCCATCCGTGAAAATGACTCGTCTTGTGATCCGATATTTAATTTAATTTTTAAAACTGACTACACGATTTAAATTTGTTCATTAGTTTGTTTGAAATTAAGGACGGAAGTCTCTCGGTTTGTGAAATGATAACCATGGTTTTGGTTTTGGTAGGAAGTCAATAAACTAAATTTTGAGGATAAATAAAACATGGCAGAGAAGTGATTTTTGCTGATTTTGCTGTTTGCTCAGCGGCCTAAAGCTTAAGCGTCAGCGTAAGTGTAAACCTAATACAAGCGTAAATGTATAAATTAGGTAGTAAAAGCCTAACTTTGAAGTTAAATAAAATGTGATTTTGTGAAAAAGTATGTAAGAAAATTGAAATGTTTTATGTTCATAACAGCTTAGAATTATTACTTTGGCATATCAGTTTTGCGTACCGTTCTAATGATCTATACAGTTGGACTATCAGTAGTACCATAACTGAAGTTCTGATTTTTTATAACGGAAGATATCCGGGTACATCCCACTATTGGGCACGATTATACAATAGTTGTTATGCACCGCATACTTCTAGATTATTTGGCAAAATACAAAAAATCCTTATTGTAGAAGCGTGGAATTTTTTAGGCTAAAGCGTCGCAAAAATTGTAACCCACACCCAATTGAGCATAATTATATCGGGATAAGGCTCATTCTAAGCCTAGGGCTATAGTAAACCTAAAACGAAAATAGCAAGCTTAGGCCAAAGTTTAAGCCTATGGAGAAGGTTGTTTTGTGTACCTTACCAAGATCTGGAAACCATACGTCCAGCTCTAGAACTTCCATATGTATATATATATATATATATATATATATATATATATATATATATATATATATATATATATATATATATATATCATATTTAGTAATTTCGGCCGTAATACAGCCCAGCCAGTCATTATTTCAGTTGACCGAGTTCCATGTGCGTCTTTATTTATATTTATTATTTTACAATTCATATATTTATACATGTTTACATTTATATGTATGCAACTATTGACGAAACAAACTTTGAATCAAAATCAGCGTAGAAAACTGAGTTTTTGCTTTGAGGTCACGTCGCCAAACAGATTAAGCTTCGTGCGTTTAGAAAAAAGCCATAAAGACCAAAAGACATGAGCGCCCACATGAAAGTGAATAACCTCGTATGATTTTCAGTCTCCGCCCAACTCTATGATGCGCATAGGCTTTTTCTTAGACTTGCTATACAGTATATCTAGCGATGTGACTTGGATTTCATTTCGGGAAGGCATAATTTCACTAAAATATTTTTTGTGAGCGAGCGTAAACGAACGAGAAAATTTTTCCTCTTCATTTTTCACGTATCTGAAAAAGTTTCGTTTGGGGAAATATGCTCGTATCCCTTTGAGCATCCAATAGCAAAAGCGCATCCAGGACTTCATTTTGAAGACTGGTATAAAATATCGACTCCTCTGAATACATCGTTCCATATTTGGACTTGCATCGATTAGTGACTCCAGAAATTTTATGGCGTCCTATTTCCTGTTGCCCTGTGCCAGTTTCCAGGATCCCTTTGCGCCCAAAAACTTCAGTTTAAATTTTCCGCGTTATAGCCTTGCTATTGGTGGTGGAGTTTAAAACTTATAGGCCGTGGTCATAGTTTTCTTTACGATAATAAAAAAGATGAAATAAATTTAAGATAATTACAATTTTAATGGTATAATCTCAAGATTTGGGCACACAGAAGACGCTGGAACTAAAAGTGAACGAGATCGTCTTGCGTTTTGAACATCAATTTTGCAATTGACTATTTCATTACTATTCAGAGACCAATCAAATTCATTACTATTCAGAGACCAATCAAATTCATTACTATTCAGAGACCAATCAAATTCATTACTATTCAGAGACCAATCAAATTCATTACTATTCAGAGACCAATCAAATCTATTCAGTGCCAGGAGCGTAACCAGGATATTATTTCGGTAGGATATAACTTTATGTAAAAGTTTTCTTGCGAAGGGCAGATATATATTCAAGATATCTCATGATTTACATGGAAGATTACAGCATTTCTAGCTTGGCGCAATATTCCTACAGGGGGAAGCTGAACCCCCGTGCTTTCACTGGCTACGAACTGGATTTCGGGACAAAAACCTATGACCGTGCAGGACCCATGGTTGTTTCGTAGACGAAACTATATTTTGTTCAATGAATTATGTTTCTGTGATAAACATGTAAGCATGTTTTTCTTTTGTTTTTTCCGTTCCTCGGACGCTGTTTTGTTAAATTCAATTAGTGTGAGCTAAATTTGCAACTTTTTCTGGCTACAGATGTTTGAGTTTTGTTTTCAAATGTGTACAGCACCTATCGTCAGCTGTTGACATAAAAGTGAGACCGACGAAAATATTGAATGTTCAACAATTCGTCGCCCAACAACTTGGAGCCTAACAGTGGCGTAGAAAGCTTTTGAACAACTCTAAGCATAATCCTCAACCTACTCCTGAACCTATACAGCCTAAGCCAAAAGCATAATAATGGGTGACGAATTGTCGAGCTGATGAAATTTCGGATTACAAGCTGTTGGTGGTCGACGCGTTGTTGGGAAACATCTTGTCGTGACATCAAAGATTTAAACTGTAGGGTCACCATAACTTTTAACGTGACACACGCAGTCATTTAAAGTTTAAACTTTATGCACACCACTGTTTATAATAGCTGTGTCGGAATTTTGAAGGATTTCAGGGTACAACCGAAGGTCTGCCGTTGACTCCGGATCCGGCAGGAACTAGACCTCGATCCTTCGATTATTTATACCTGCGGTGGCCCCCAGATTACTATATAACATTTGTGTCTCCGAATTAGAACTTCTGCGAACAAAAGCATCGTTTTAATACTAAACTTAATTTGCAACAAATCTGCGCCGATCAAATTTTGTTTGAAACTGCCGTTTTCGAGCTTTTTTTCCTCGTCTCAGTTTTCTAATTCCGCTCTGGTACCACAAAAACTCGCTGATACAATGCTCAGCTGACATGGCAATAGCAGCAACAGCAGAGGGAAGTCGAAATCAGACCTTGTAAAATCAAAAGTTAAAACTAGAAACATCACTTTCCTTTAAATTGCCCTAGCGGCGTTTTTCTTTCATTTCTCTGTTGCTTAGATTTCAATGGTTGAGAGGTCAAACGCCTGTATTAAAAAGCTCAACGTACTGTGGGGTCAACAAAATTTTCAAGAGAGGCATAAATGGATTTCGCGTAATTCGCGCATGGGGCTAACGTTTATTTAGGAAACAGGCTGCATTTTTCTTGAAAACTGAGCACAACTCGCTGTCCCTTTTGTCTATGGTCCCGAGTTAACAGATTGCTTCTGCGATTACGCTATGCCAGGGTCAAAAAACAATGATTTCGACGTCTCAAAAAAGCTCGAGCTCATTTACGTCCAAAAACGAGGGCGCCGGGAAATGAGTCTTTCAAACCGGTGTACCCTTGGGCATAACTAGAGAAATTTAGCGCCCTACAAAGATTTTCTTGGCTCCGTGCGGCGTTAGATTTTTTCGCCGGTCCTCGAGTTCACGTTTTTGGCGGACACCCATGCCCAATATATACAACCAAACTGTGTTCGTTTTGTTTGGCCCACGCACAACGTGACTACTTCGAGACACTCACATATTGCACTGGTTAGACTCTCAAAGACACTCGATTGACGTATCAGGCGAGGGAAGCTGTGCCTTTAAGTTCCAAACTGGACCATAGTTTTATTTTGATTTTGAGAAGCGCTTCGTCGCTATATTTGCACTAACTTCATCAACTTTAAATTTTTTAAACTTCAATCGAACCTAAACGTAAACTCTTTTTCAATGACATGTTTCGAAACTATATGTGATCAGAAATTTATTAAGTTTGGGCCAATGCATAGAACAGTGGCCGTAACAGTTGTAAATCAGAGAACGAATTGATCATTTCTGGTTATTTCTGAGTTAATTGTAAAGATTGCGGTTTATATAAGTGGTGAGCAGGCGCTGAACAAAATCTTGAGTTGGCTCATGTATACTCACTGCTGCACAAACTAAGATTTGCTTCAACAGACGGCGAAAGCTGCAGTCGTTCTCTCGGCACAGTGAGTAGCAAGGTGCTGTTGGGTTCAGTTACCGGAGCAGAGCTGCTAATTGGTTGCACAAGTGTGTTGCAACAGTACATACGCGAAGTTTTCGTTTTACTTAACACTCAAATTTATTGGTTAAAGTGTGTAATAGACATATACTCGACAAAGATTTTCTATGACTGCTTCCAGGGTTCAGCGGGAGGTGAAAAATACCGGGACCGGAGATCAACAAAATCTGCAGGAGCTGAAGCAGTAGGCGAAACGAAATTAGGTAGTTGAATGACGTTTAATTTGCTTATTTTAGCAAATCTTTGTATATTTGTGCAATTATGTAAAATTTTGCTACCGCAATGGCTAGAGCCTCGGCAGAAACCCTATTGTAGAAAGATGTGTTCGGCCTACTAGAACCGAAGGCAGCCGAGTGGCTGTATAATGAACGGTGAACAAATTCTACTGTAGAATTTCCAGTAAAATTGTACTTATCAAAAGCATTAATAAACAAACAAAGTTATATTTCAATGCAAAAATTAGCTAAGATTTTATTTCGGATGGGTAAAAATTTTGCTGCAAGATTGGTTAGTGAGCAAATTGATTTTGAACGCAAGCATCCAGCACGATATTCTAAAGCCTGCAAAAGTGTCTGTTTTTCTCGTTTTGTTTTTCCCGAATTTTCATATCTGGGAAAATATTTATCCTAATCGCTTATACCTTCAATGCGACCCTGATTTCAATCTGAAGTTTAGCGCTGAAACATGTATGTTTTTGACAGATTAATTTTCAAAGTATATACCGCCAGTCGTTTAGGCTTTCCCAGTCGAAAATAGATTAATTCAAAAGTTAAAATTTTATTTTAAATTAAAAGCCGCTAACTTTCAAACTGAACTCAGGTATAGATTGACCTGCAGTGAAAGCACAAATAAGGCGCGCGACTGAGCATTTTAGTTATATTTCAACTAAAGTTTTTGACAAAAGATCTAAGAATTCAATATAATAGTGCGAAAGCGAGTTTGAATTTGCGGAAATGTTCAGTCTGTCTTGTCGAACTAAGAACAAAACAGCGGTTGTAACTTTATGTTTTTGAACTCCAAACCAAAATTTATCTGAATATTTGAATTATTTTTATTTTTGAAATATTCCTAAAAAACTGAAAAATAATAACTTGACATAAGATCTATTGAGTAATGCGCAGACTGTTTTGCTGAAGCTGAAACTATATTTCAGGGTCGCATGCAACAAAGAAAAATAGGTTCTGCCTTATTGCAATCAATGTTGAGATATAAGTATATAGTCTGTAAAAACTCAAGCTTAAATCATAGCTTAACTAAACTTGAATAGTATAGTTTAAGATAATCTTAAATGGATGGACGGACTAATTAAACTAGAATTGAAAGCGTCACTTAGACTAACGCATTTTTAAGTTTAACACGAGTTTAAGTTTTATACTTATTTTTGGTTTAATTAGCAAGTGCAGCACAGAAATTATGCGTATCTTAGAATTCGTTTAGTTCAGCTTAACCTAAGTGTAGGATAGAGTTTACGTCAGTTTAACCGTAAACCAGCCTGTTAGTTTAGTTAATCTAGAACATCAGTTTAACGCTGCTGGATTAGCTTAAGCTGAAACCAAGTTTAGTTTTAGAGCCAATGTTCTCAAATGTGTATAACATCTGTCACCAGATGGTAAAAGGTTTTCAAACACACGAACTGTTGCGGCTGTAAATCTCAAATTTTGCACAGAATAGAATATGAAAATTATGATGAATTTGAAAGCTCGCCGTTCAGTCATTTGGAAGTTCTAATACCTACCACAAACTGGTGATACCTGCTATACACATTTGAGAATACGGAAAAACATTTTAAAGAGCAGCTAAAGGATGTATCCTGCTTACTACTGAATACAGGTCAAATAACGGTTACAAAACTCGGCCCACGTTACTTTTGGAGGCGTCCTGTTTACCCATGAACTTATAGCGAAACATCTTCTGCAATTATAGAATAAATATTACGCTCAGTATTAAGCTTAATTTTAGAATTATGTATTTCAAACTGAGACTTGGGTTTAAACTCAAGCTGGTGTTACGCTCCAGCTTACATATAACGTTACATTAAGTATATACAGCCAAATATGCACAGGATAATCAACAGCGTCAACGGGATTATTTATATTTATTTCAATTCTTGTCGTATCTGCGCCGTATTCTCTCCATGGCTGATAAACACATTGTGAACTTCAGATGAGCAGTTTGCATTCAACATTTTAGAAAGGTGCGATCCCTGTTTCCGCTTACGTGCGGACGTCTGCACGCAGCATTAATATAAGATTTGCACAACTGTAGACCGAGCCATATATTGTCCAGCTTAGGCAAACAAAACTTGTAGCCGTTTTACGTTAATAACCTTTATTCATAAAAGTTCAAAATATTTCAATTTTTAAGGTGCCTTAATTGTCACAAAACATCAAATTCTGGAAGGTCATTATTTTGATTTCGATTTCAAATAAGATAAGAATAGTACAAAAATGTTATAATAGAAATATGTTGGCAGCCGCCATAACGTAAAAGCGGCTCTAAATTAATGGATAAAAACATTTTAAAAACTGAATTTCTATATATTATACACTTTGGCTTGAGGGCATATGTCAAAAAATACCGCCTTAAAATGCAAACAGCAAGATAGCACTGCACAAGACAAATACCGAAACTAAAACCGGAATTCTGACAGTTAACAGTATATATCAGGAAGTAATCGACTGATTCCGTCTCGATTTTCGGCCAATATCAGTGTCCGTTTCCGTTATAGAATTACCGGAAATTCTGTTATTTTTATGCTCAAAATCAGTTATGAATCACGTGCATTCGGTGCCGCACGGTGTGCACGATGCAGACACAGGCCCGCAATGAACTCGTCTTGCTAATTGTGTCTGAAGAATTTTTACTTGGGGCATACAAGGTTTCCAGACGATTTACTAGCGAAGCTGAAAGTCCTCTAAATTAATCAACGCCGCCCTTGAACCGTTCTGGCATTGGAACAGACCGAACAACGCCAAAAGGCGCTGCAAAGCATTAAAATGGCTAAAAAAGTATAGGTTCATTCTGAATTGTATCCCTGTCAAGCCTCGTTGGAACCAAGCCATGGACAACCGGCGCACTCCTGTAAACTTTATGTGCCCAGCTGTGGTTTCTATAGCAGATAATTTGAAAAATGAGTACCAGCAAAATTTATATGGGGCTTCATTTATATATACATATATACATATATAAATATATCGATGGCGTAATGGGGCCTGAAAATTTATTTTTCCTATACAGCGTTCAATAATAAAATTAGCTGGTTGTGGTTTGAGGCGCTGTTGCTTTGATGTGGATTTAGACACGATTCTAAACTAAATTTTACCACAGAAAACAGTTTAGTGTTCAACAGACTGGTAGTTATATAAGTATTAATCTTCGGGGACAAACAGCATTATTTTGGCCCTTTTCCGAAACGTTTTAGCTCGATTTGTGGCGGATGAGATATTTTATTCTAAAAATTTGGAGTTATATACTTTTTATGTTTTTTTAATATTTTTTGGCAAGATAAATTAATTAAAAAACATTCCTTATAGTTTAACGTAATCCTTATCCTGAATGTGTGTTCTTGATTTTATCTGGGATCCAAATTTTATGCAAGGATTCGAAACCCGTGCGCTGATACTTCAGCTTATGGGGTATTTCAGGTCCTGTATAGTGAATTTATACTGCGCACAGTCGAAATAATTATTAAAATACTGTAGATTATGAATTATACGTACGCATTTTGCACTTAAGTTGGTTATAGTCGCATTAAAGCACCAAATTGTACAATGAGCTCCACAACCGCTTTTATTCGGGTTCACATTTTCGGTTCAAGGTTTAGCGTATTATGCTTGTTTTCATTGGCTACTTCAAATCTAAACCAGAACCCAAAAGTCTATTATAAATGATCAAGTAACGTCTCGGGATTTCTGCTCGAAAAGTTTAGGACGCAAGTGTGTGCGTATGCTGTTTTTTTGGATAGGCCAAAATGTTTTTCAGGGCAAAGCGTGCTTAACTGGTTTATTGCTCATCGAAAACTTTTATAGAAATTGTTAGCTGGGGGCAAAACGGATAGCGAAGCTCATTTAGAGTTCGTACAGTTTGTTAGAACCGACGCTAAAAGCATAGTTGAAGTTCACCTACCTAATAGGCTTAAGTTGATATTTTACTAAAGATATTTCGCTTTAACTTAAGTCACAGGTTATCAATACGAATTGTTATTGAGAAACAATTTTGAGGTTCTCACTGTGACTCGCAATGAGTTAAATCAAAACCTGGAACTGGAACCTTAAAAGCTAAGCCTGTACTCCGGCCCCAACCAGTTCAAATTTCTCAGTACACCACTGGTTTCGGGGGCAAAATGTCTGTTAAGTTTTCTTTTGACAGTTTTCAATTTTTTTCAAAATCACTTGGCCTCAAATTACACCCAGACATACCTTATGTAATGGCCAAAACAACAGTCGAGGGTCGCTACTATAAAGCTTGACACTTTCCCAATATTTTAACCCGTTTTGTCTTGCCCGTCTGTGGATACTTGGGATATAATTCTCAGCTTACCGATGTCCCAGCAAGTTCGTCGCCGCTGTTAAACCCATCTGTGTTAAAAAGTTATATGTGCGTCCTAAACTACACCGTCGCTAGGATTTCTTTTCGTGAGTAACAAATAAATTACTCGCTAGGATGCGACAAGGTTAAAACCTGAAAGCTTGTATGATTGACCTTATTTTCTTGTCTATTCAGAAATTTCGGGATAGAAATATATCACCTACCAATGGTCGCCACCGGGACATTGGGTTGAGGCATTCAACAAGTATGGTCCCCTGATGGAAATATCGAATTCAAATTTTGGCAAACAATAATTGACAATTTTCTACTCTATTCCACTTTATATAAAGATTGACCAGACAACGTAAACGGCTACATCTCAGCCCTTTGAATTTTCCATACTCCCCCTCTTGTGTACATCCCTTAGAGGCTTTTGTGTTGAAATGCTATTTCATAGGTCAATAACACTCAATCAATTGTATATATACCTCTACCAATCTGCCATTTGATGCCAAAAATCAGTTTTTGTACACTATTTGTTTATTACCTTTTATCCAGGGTACATCTGTGTATCTTAGAACTGGGGGCAGATAGTAGACATGGTGTAAATTTCAGAGGTAGCGGAGCGCCAAAATAAAGGTGAAACTAAAGTGCCGTAGTCTCTGATAGGTGAGGAGCAAAAACAAAAAATATTTTAGCTGGGGGTCGTAAAGTTTCAATTCGGGGCACGGGAACGATATAATCTTTTGCAAAAGAACTTTTCTGCGATAGATCGTAACGAGCGAGAACCTTTGCTGATATCTAGAATCCGGCACAGTTTATTCTAAACGTTACAAAAAAAGTATTTTCTCGTCTCTCCTGAAATTACGGGAGGAAACATATTTTTTTCTATCGATCCCCCTATACGCCACTGAAGATACCATTATTCAACAGGAGTTCAAAACAATGATACACCAAAATTTGCCGTCTGTAGCAGGAAGCTAGAAACTAAAAACACGCGTTGTTTAACCCTTTCTCAAATAAATATTTTCAATTTCATATGAGATCTAAATTCAAGGGAAGATTCGATATCCAGTTTCTTTGGTGGTAAGCGTTTACGATGACCATTCAGCTATAGGAGCTTGCCGCTCGAGCCCGACGGGGCTCTCATGACATGTAGAGATTTTGCACGGCGCATATAAGTTAGAATTGTTAAACACTGCTCACAGTGTCTGTGTTACTCCGACATTACTTATCCCCAGTCTTTTTGGTGGTAAGCGTTTACGATGACCACTCAGCTATAGGAGCTTGACGCTCGAGCCCAAGGGGGCTCTCACGTCTAGTAGAGATTTTGCACTGCGCATATATGTTGGAATTGTTAAACCCTGCTCACAGTGTCTGTGTTAGTCCGACATTACTAATATTTTAGTTGCTCATAGTATACTCTATGACTCAAAAGGTTATATATACTAACTGAGAATGTTCCATTAAATGAACAATTGCTGTCTTTAAATTTTTGTCCACTTGCTAATATATATATGTATATGTATATATATTATTTTTCCGATATCCTCTATATAGCAAACGTAAGGTATGATTAATTTGCTTTATTATACTGCTAAATATCTACCTACATATGTTCTATATATGATCTTTAATAGGGTCGGTAATCTCTTTTATATAGTTGGTTACCTTTCAGAGGTTGCAATATCGTAGCGTGGTATAATTTTTCAAGCTTTTTTGCTTTGAGATCAATCTAAAAAGTTTAAGGTTTGGTGCAGGGGAAATGTAGCTGCAGACAACACGAGGCTTGGTGTCCAGTTTTAGTAAGCCATATTTTAGCTATCGTTAGTATAAACCATGGGCTTAGTCGAACTTAGTGTTAGGGGTTAAAGTTAAGCTCATTTTTCGAGCTCCGGACACTAGGGCCCAAATTCTCGAGTGTCACTAGCCCTTATAACCAGTTGGTGATATGCAAGAGTTCGCCAGTTTGAAAACCTATTGCAAATCTGACTCATGTTATTTTAAGGGCGTAAATGTTTCTGGTGAGTCTATAAGAGAGTAGGTTTAGATTGTAGATTACGTTTTTTGTTTATGCTTAGGCTTAGGCTTAGGAACACATTTTTGCAGCGCTTAGGCTTAAGCTTAGGCTTAACAATACGCTTAATCTACTGTTACGCCCCTAAAAGTAACGTTAGCCGCAAACCTGATGATATATGCTGTACGCATTTGAGAATATGGGCTTAGGGTTAAGCGTAGGTACTACTTATGCCCGTAGCGATAGGGCAGACAGAATGTGCTCAGACCTCTGGAAAATTTTGCCATCCCGTACAAACGGTTTCATCCTAGCTTGTAACTTAACTGAAATTCTCACGTGCCTCTCTTCATAGTTTTTAGCCCTCCCAACTCCCTCCAACATGTTGAGCCGGCTACGGGCCTGAAGCGTCTCCATAGTCTTAGCTTAGTCAACAGTCGCAGACTCTGAATTTTTAGATGCATTGTTAGGCTTAGTCTTTGAGTTAAAATAGGTACCTATGACTAAGACCATTTTGACTTATCCTTAAAATTGTGATCAATGGTGTTTGTATCGTTTATTGTTTTAGAATACAAACTTAATTTTATATAAAAATGATATTGAAAATACAATAATCTTAATAATCATTGCTATATTTTTTCACTGGTGCTTCCAGAATTTTAAGCATCGATGGACGATAAACGGCCGAAAACTGAAACAGTAAGTTGTTGATGTGCCGTTTGCCAAAAATTAAGCCATTTTTGCGAACAACAGAGTGATGGGTGCGTCGGCTGGTGAGCAATCTGCATCCGGAATTTTATCGGAACTGAAATCGTAATTTTCCATCGTTTATAAAACTATACGCGAAATTTGCCTGCACTTCTTTTGCTTACGCGAAATTTGCCTGCACTTCTTTTGCTTACGCGAAATTTGCCTGCACTTCTTTTGCTTATATTACTTTTCAGCTCACTTTTGGTATATAATATGATATCTAAATTGTGGCCCATACAAGCAATAGGGGCATGCTTCTTAAAAGAATAACCCTAAACCTAAACCTAAATCTATCTTAACCTGGTTTAGCCGAATCCTAAGCCTAGATCTAAACCTAAGTTTACGTTTCCAGCTTCTATGTTCTCCACTTCTTCTGACTGCTAGTGGCCAGGTCGTTATTCTTGAAATAGGCCGAAAGTGGCACGGAAACACGAATAAAAACAATTCTGAAACGTTATCCAATACTGATTTATATATAATAAAACCCAGTATGTAAAACATATAGGCTTTGAAAATTTACAGTTCCTATTCCAGTTCCGATACCGGTGTAAAGGCTTTTTGAATAAAGCTAAAATAAAATTGTACTAAGTCCACAATCTAGAACAAGGATCGTATTCTTGAAGTGTTGGTCGGTACCAAGACAAATATGTTCAATAGGGTATAAAATATATATAGATTTAAATAAATATATATGTATATTTACATATAAACTTTACTCAAGTAACAATGAAAAATGAAAAGAAATACCTAAATAAAAAGTAATAAGTAGGGTTTCAGAAACGCATTCATTGTCTGTTAAACACAAAACAAAATACTCTGTGCGAAACTTGCAGATGTTCCAGATGCAATCGGTTAAATTAAACAATATTTTTTGCAGTTTTGAATAAAACTTCGGCCGGTGCGCCATTGAAATGATCAGTTGAAATAGTATCAGAACAGTGTTTTCCCATAGTTTGTACGCAAAATTTAACCAAATTTTAAATTTCCCAATCAACTTCAAGTTAGACAAGTTTTCACACAACTACATGTTCGTTATAGTTCTATTTGCCAGGGCCGTGCTCAGGGTCGTAGTCGGGTCACTTTGCCTGTGGAGGCTAAAAAATTTTCAGGAGAGGTATACCGTGGTTTGGTTGACTTATAAGCAAGATTGAAAGCTGAGCCCCCTGTTCCTCCCTATTTGGATACGTCCCGGCGTGTTAAACTGGCTTGATAATAGGGATATCAGAGTTCGAACCACGGGTTCTTTGTAAGATATAAATGGTTTTGTGGCGGCTCGATCCAGATCACATGCAGCTGCGGATCCGGAAATTTCTGTCAAGGGGGCTTGCACCGCACGGCTAACGACTCGAAGCAGTATTTTGCCTGTATTTTCTCATTGCCGTAGGCATTCTTGCAGTGGTTAATGCACTATGCTAATATATTCATTATTTTTCTGGCTTTTGTTTGCGATATAAACCAAGTTAATATGTCCTCGATCATTACCGGTCACAGGGTCATCTGACGTGCATCCACACTCTGGGGCATAGTTCGCCCCCCGCGTGAAAGTTTTGGAAAGATTCGAAAAAGTGAACGTTTACAAACTGTCTCACGGATTTATTGCTGGATTGTGGCTAATTTTAAATATTTTTTTCAGCCATGGCATGTTTAAGCTGAATACACATAAATCAACATTGTCAAATTTTTATCATTTCATCATGTCTGCGTTTAAAATTACAGACACTTTTTAAAAGTGAACACAATCCAAGCAAAGACATATCGAAGGGGAAAATAGAGTGGATATATCTCCTCCTGAAATTTCTGAAGACACAACAAAATAGCGCTTTTTAAACAGGCTTTCGAATAACCATGCGGATCAAAAATTTTCTCTTGTAAGTATAGGCGGTCGAACTGAAATCTTGTATACACCCTTTGAAAGCAAACTTGAAGCGTTTTTATCGAAAGGTACCGAAATATTGGCGTACAAACGCTCTTTCGCGTCTACCGCTGACATATACAAGGTTGTATTCCCGAATATATTGGACAAAATTTCACGACGCTTCGAGTAGACAAATTAACAGGTTGTAGAACTTTAAAGACGTTAAGGATTTTATCGCTTGCTACCAAAGCTAGCAATTTTTAGTCCAGCTAGAAAGTTAAGACGTTCCCTAAATAAAAACCAGGCTGTATCCTGCCAGCCGCCAAAAGCTCATGTGAAAGCCTCGGATACATCAATACGAGAGCGGTCACGTCTTCTTTCCCAATCGTTATTAATTTCCTATAAGGTAAAGACAATGTCTTATTCTGAATGGTGGTTAATTATTGGACAATTCTATTTTAAAAACCAACCAGTGGAAAATCCAAGGGGGCATATAAATTAGGCCGTTCCAACAGAGAACTAAACCAAAATTTAGATTTGATATTTAGTACTAAAACTTGTTTCGTTGCTCGTTCGCTTCACCCACAAGTTTTTTCTTCACTATCGCGTGGACACGCAACCGACCTCACAAATCCAAATTTTTGGGTCACTATTGACAGCTGCTTCTCTATAACCGACTGTATCGGTTTTACCTTTTGATCTTTGACCGATTTTAGAAACTGAACTTTTTCAAAATTTCATAGTTCCCTTGAGATTTAAATACTCGACTTGACTGCCGTTCAAAAACAGATTAGTAGCTGTAGAACTGGCAACTACTTAAAACAAAGTACGATTGGCAAGGGACATATGTAAAATATATCCTGAAAACTAAGCCTGAATAGTAAGCCTAAACCTAAAGTGAATGTGTGACGCCTATGACTGATGGCGCCTTTGCCACAGAAAGCTTATGGCTAAATTTTGACGTATTACGTTTTTTCTGTGGGACTGGAATAAAGTAAGTTTAACCTTTAGACTAAATTTTTTGCTTGCCTTTGGCTTAGGCTTAGGTATAAGATCATTCTTACGCTTAGGGGTAGGCTTAGTCTTAGGAATATCCTTATGCCAATGTTCCGCCACAGTTCATTACATTGGCCGTTAATTTATCAGGGACCCCCGGTTGCAATATTTAATGTTTTACTTGTTTTTTCTCAAACAGTATATAGGTTGCGTATTTTCCGGCTATTTTTTAATACAGTCACCTTTCTATATCAGTTTGTCTCGCCTAATCTTAAATAAATTTTTGCAAACATTTTTGGAATCATTTTTATGTTTGCCCCCCGACCGCTTCACCTGTGGTGTTTTATTTGAGACGATTACAAACTTTTGCATTCATGATTTCGTTTTTCACGTTGCGAGTTAAGTCTGAAATTAGCAGCTGTATACGCTATATGCTTTCGTTTGTTTTTTGGTTTCGAAAAATTTCAAATTTTAAATTACTCATTCGATCCGGCAGCTGTACATATGGGCATGTTTTCTTTGGTGACAAAAAATATAGGCCCATGGCTGCTGGTGAAAAATACACCATAATCATTTGGACAACCACGCAATTAGGAAATATTAATAGCGAGGGGCGAGAAGATTTCTCGAAGGCGAAGAATTGAAATTTTTTCTCATTTATAATTCTTTCTCCTCTGTCGAATAGTTTTCGTGTACGACGGCACCGAACTACCTGAATGGCCGGTGGTGGCAGAACGAAAACCTTTTTTGACAAAGGGACACAAAATATATAGTGGTAGTGAAAAACCCGTGAGCGACACGAGCAAGAAGTTAAACGCAAATCTAGCACTAAATCTTATTAGTACGAAATTTAAATTTTGATTCCTGTTCGGGAGTCACAGCTTGGGTGCCCCTTGAACCTGTTATTGCGGACCGGTACTTCCCCCTGTAGCTGCGGCTGTTGGGCCACGTTTCTTGACTTTATTGTTCGAGCTTAGAGCAATGGTTGTCCTCGCAGTTCTCATGAGATTTTGGCAACCAAATATTGGTAGGCAAAGTGTGCTATTTTAACTGTAGTTTTGAAGTGTACTTAAAAGCAATTTGCAAGACTTTGGCCGGGGCCATTCGATGCCAGCTGTTTTTTCGGGTGACCTGTATAATTTTGGGTATGACATCCGTGTTTTTATCTTGTTTTCGGAAAGGGCAGTCAAGCAGCTGACGCGGACAGTTGCGGATTCAGAGGGGCCAGGGGTGCGGCGTTCACCCCTTTCCGTCAGAAATTTTTTGTGATTAAATGGTAAGGTCTCTACGTTACAATTCGCCCTATGAGAAAATTGGCACATATAGCATGATTAGCATGCATTTAAAATTGCGCGCTTCATATTTTTGCAGCCCGCCCCTCGTCACAAATTACTGGATCCGCCTCTGGCCGCGAGTGCCCCTCCTATTGTTAGGATATAAGATTTTGCATTCGAGCCATAAAACGTAGAAACAAAAATTTTTCTAAAGAAATTTCAAGATTTATAACTTGCACGATACTAAAATTACACTTCGATTCTCGTTCTCTTCGGTCGTGAGCTTTTTTCTAATACAATTAAGCATTGCGTCGCCGATTATATGCACCCGCGTGTTTGGATTAACCGCGCACAGAGGCATATCCAAAAATTTCTGACGAGGGGGGGCGGGCCGGCAAATGTTAGGAAACGCAAAAATTGTAAGGTAAGGACCTTATCGTTTTATCACCAAAAATTTTCTGAGGGCAAAAAAATTGTAATTTAGGAACCTTACCATTGTTATCAAAACAATCTGCGTTAAAACTTTAAAAAATAGTAAGGTAAAGAAGGACCTTGCCTTTTTATCACATAAACATATTGCGGGGAAATTTGTTTTTTGCAAAAAATTTCTGAGGAAAAAATTGTAAGGTAGGGAGGGATCTTACCATTTTAACACAAAAATTTCTGATAGGGGGCGTACGCCCCCCGCCCTCCTTTGAATCCACTAATGGCTGCGCAGCTTCTTATTGGGGGTATTGAATGATATTTGCAAATTTTTTTGAAAACAGGAACTAGCTGGCACAAAAATTCTTTCTGAATCAAGATTCTAAACATTGCCGAAACAATCGAGTTGTAAACCAAACAGGCCTAATAGCCAACGCCCAACTCTAAGCTTAAGTTTCTTTTAGACCTTAACCTACTCTATTGTACATATTGTATGTATCTTTGCACTTTTTGTCAAACAATTTTGGTTTTGTGTTGGCGTAAACTTTGCCTTCGAGATATATAAATAGATTTATTTAGATTTGCGCATCTGTCGGTATGGTAACCTTTCATTTCTGGTAAAATATATCACGTGATCGAAGATATATATACATACCACTTCAAGCTCAATATTAATAGTTCAGTCGTCAACCATCATAGACTGAATCGTTGAGTCGTTGTTGAACAAAAGTTCCCAATGTCATATGCACATTTCCAATTAAAAATTATCAAACACATTGAGAAATTCACAATGAAATGCGTTTTTAGTAAGATTTTTGATATTTTACGATTGACCAGTAACGCCGAAGGCGAAAGTTTGGAATTTTAAGGTATTACGCGCCATATTTTTCACTTATTTGACTAGAAACTCATTTTGAGCTTCAAATAAATTAGTATTGGCATCACAAAATTTCGACACGCAGGGCCGGTAAGCGGATACATCCCGCCAACCCCCTGGATCCGCCACTATATCTCTTCTTGAAACTTTCGGAGACATGAGAAAAAATGTGTTTGTATTTTACGGTTTCGAATATGTAACATTCTGAATCACAGAGGTCAAGAAAGCCAGCTTTCTTGATACGTTATTGTCTCGTGTAAAATAAATCTTGGCTGCGCTCCTGGTTGTCTATGCAGTATCACGATAATCGATGGATAATTATTGAAAACGTTATTTTAATATTTTAAAATTAGCAATTACAAACAGTGAGACTGGTGATTTCATATAGGTTTAACATGCTTGAACCGGAGGAACAAGCGGTCATTCAGGCAATTCTACAGGTGTGTTCCGAGTTGTTAAACTTGATATAGCAAAAACAATTGGTCGATCGTAAAATTATACCTGCGGCAGCAGAAGTTTCACAGTTTTTTTTAATTTAAACAGTCGCTTATTTGGTACTTAACGGTCCGCAGCATCATAGATATGTAAATTGGATAATACTTTGTTAAAAAGGTTTCTAATTTCACCCTTTTGCACGCCTAATGCTGAAACGTTAGCCATTTTTAGTTTAATTTGACCAAGTTTGTAATTTCTTTGTTTAATGTTTATTTTCGACGTGAGAGATCTGACCATTAACCCCTTCTCACATTGAGTTGCCTATAGGCAACTCAGCGCAGTGTATATACGTTAAATAATATATATCGCACCGTGTTTAACAATTGCAACACGAACACGTATGCATAGTACTAAATCACCACAATACGTGAGAGCCCCTCGGGCTCGAGCATCAAGCTCCTATAGCTGAGTGGTGATGGTATACGCCTCCCACTCCAGTCACTGAAGTTCGAACCCTAGCATAAAAGTGGGTCTCAGAGGAAATAGAAAATATTCATGTGAGATTGGGTTAACTTTGGCTAGGTTGTTTTTCACACAGAAGATATTCTTAACCTCAGTTAGTGTAACCTTATGGTATATAAATAAAACAGTTGAATAGGCCGGTTGTGTGGAGTTATGGTAAAGCGTTCGCACAGCCCACCCGTAACCTGCTTTTCTAGCTGTTCAATTACAAAAGTCTGAATTTTGTTATCGTACCTTATTAGTCTGGCAAGCTAGTCGTGGGACTTTAAACAAGCCAGCGGCAAGCACTACGCGACCTGAAGCAACACACACTAGCGTGGTTATAACTAATTTAAAAGTAGCATTAATGATACGATTCGATCTTAGAAGTTACTCGTATTCGAGAACACGCAGCACTGGTTAGACCTACGCTTTGTTATTTTGTCAATCATGCGCTGAACTGAAAAGTGATTTTATTTGGATCCTCTGACAGGATACCTATTATTTAACTTGTTCTCCATTTTGTGAGCTGCTGCAATTTGCATGTTTGAATACCTATTGCTAACTTGTGATAGGTGCTACACACATTTAATTATACTGGTCGTTATTTTTAGGCAGACGCTGAAGATACCATCGAACAGCTGAAACGCGCATATGTGGATCCGCCAATCGGGTCCATGATAGATTCAACTTGCCAAGCTACATTTGCATGCACGCAATGCGGTGTCCCTTTGATTAGCAAACGTTACGTTAATCGCAAAGAGCTGCCGTACTGCGTTGATTGTTACGAAACATTGTTTGCGTATGTTTGTACAAAATGTCAAGATCCGATTGGCATTAACAGTCGAGTAAGTCACTTTAAGTAGGGGCCACAGGTCAAACGGGGGTTTGCAGCAATTGTCCTCTTCCAAAATTTAAACGGTCAAATTAATTCCAAAGTCCCTTTGAAAGTTAGGTTCAATTTAAAAAAGCCCAAGTATGGCTAAAATTATAACTGTTTGCGTATGTTTCTACAAAATGTCAAGATCCGATTGGCATTACCAGTCGAGTAGGACACTTTAAGTAGGGTCCACAGGTCAAACGGGGGTTTGCAGGAACGGTCCTATTCCAAAATTTAAACGGTCAAATTAATTCCAAACTCACTTTGAAAGTTAGGTTCAATTTAAACAAGCCCAACGATGGCTAAAATTATAACAAAAGTAACAGCAGTTTTATTAAAGTATCATTTGAACTTGCTTCCGACTCCTGCAAAAGTTGTTCAGCTGCGGCTCAGGTTTTTTTGTATTTCCGGTGGCGCGCTGCTATCCAAATATTTTGCAAATAAGGATATTCAAAGTGTTTAATACCGAGCACCCAACATGATTTTTGCTTCTACATAAACGCTGGTACTCTGCGATTTTTTACAGATGATTATACCGCATATATACTTACATTGATTTTGAGAGGCCAATCCGTAGATACTTCCTCTAATCAAAATATTCCGAGTATATGTATTCCATAGTCCATATCGATAAAACATGCACTAGAATCGGTATTTGGTTTTGACATTTTTACAGGTCCTGGCGTACAAAGAAAAACACTGGCATGAATATTGTTTCATTTGTTGTGATTGCAAAACAACACTGGTTGATATGCCGTTTGGTACTAAAGACGATCGGTTGTTTTGTTCGGATTGCTATAATCAAGCGTTTTCGGAACGATGCAGTGGATGCCGACAGATATTCAAAGCAGGTCAAGTGATATGCCCATGACGAAGAGCGTAGAAAAGGGAAAAATTTTCAGGCGTGTCAAACACTCCCTTTTTAGTATTTTTGTACAAGGTTTTTATACACGGCTTCAGTTTCAAACACGAAAAACCGCGTTGGAAGTTTTTATGAAACGTAACCCCCTCTCTGAAATTCCTGATCCGGCCATGCACCTGACGTCAGGAAGTAATCCCGTGTTTGGCAGGTAGCAGTGGTCGATTCAGAAAGGGCGACCGTGCGAGATATAACAGTTTCAAAAAACTCTCGATCGAAGCGGGGAAAGAAACAAACGCCATTTTAGTGATAACGCTTAATGCAAAATGTTGGTTTTGGTTTCTGTTGGGGGTGCCTAAGTCGTGTACCCCTTTGGATTTGCCAATGGTATATTGACCCACAGTTGGAGAGTAGCCAGATTAGGATTTAAGGCGTCGATTGCCCTACGCAATGGATTCGAACGAACGAGGTACATTTATATCTACAATTAGCGTGGACCCCTGTGGCATGAGAATGCGTGGATACTATGAAGCCTCATGCTATTGCTGCACGTCGGCAAAATCCTGATGTATATGTAGCGTTTTACCTTTATACGCTATGTAATACACAGAAAAACCATGAGAGAGGGATTCGTAATAATTTACAAGCGGGTTGTATATAATGTTCAGATTTAGTTCCAAAATTGTCTTATTCTATGGACAAAACGATGATTTAGAGGTTACGTTCTCTAAAACGGTAATTAGTAGTGTGATTTCTTGGGTTCCAAACTAAAAATGTGTCTAAAACTACTTTTTAAAATGATACCGCACGATGACGTACCGCCACGGCCGGCGTCGAACGGTAACGGACGGCGCCGAACGGTAACGGACGGCGCCGGACATCATCGAAAGTATATCTCCACCCTTTTACCTTACAGAAATCTCAAACGGTCGTCTCTTATGAACCTTTTTAATACGTGGCTACACCTTTAAATTCATTTGTTTCTATTTCGTTTAGGAGAGCGGAAACTTGAATTTCGAAAACAATTTTGGCACGAGCATTGTTTTGTTTGCATCGGTTGCAAGTCTGTTATTGGCATGCAAAGTTTCGTTCCACGCAACGATTTTCCGTACTGTGTCGCGTGTTATGAAGAAAAGTTTGCAACCAGTTGTAATCATTGTAAAAAGGTTTGTTGCATCTTTTGCGCAACATAGTCAATGTTAGCACTATACACGTAGAATTAATATTTCAAAAGCTTGATCTTAAGGCTAGTGTATTGACCCGAATAAGAGGGGGGTAATAAGAGGGATTCCCCATTTTGAGTCACAATCAATAGGAGTCCGTATCCCTAATAAGAGTCCGTAAGCGGATAGAGTCCCTAAATCCCAATTAGAGTCCATAAATGTCAATTATCCCAATTGTAGTGTATAAATGACTCCAGAACTAAACAAAGTAGGGTCCGAACCTTTAAAGCGTACTTAAATTTTGAAAGTGCATTACTAAGTATAACACTGCATTATCGCTCCAGCTTTTAAAGCAAGGTAAAAACTGTTTAATTCAACGGATAGTTGCAATACCGGACATATATCAGTAAGGAACGGTGGCGCAGGGCTGTTTGAAAATAAATAACAGTCCGTAACCGAATAACCAGGGGGTACCCTCTGGACAGGCCAAATAAATATCAGTCCCCCCCTTGTTTTCGAGTCACTTCTGTATGCTTCGGTGTAAAATTTATCTCAACACTAAGTTTCTCCAAAACAGAAACGTTTAATCTATAGCCTAAGCCTACTAATAACTTGAGAATGAGAAAAGAAAATGTACTAGAACAAGGTCTTGGGTTTTAAAAATGCTTTAAATGACCCCAATAAAGTACGATAAAATAATTTTTAACAATAAATTAATGCATTATCTCCCAGTTTCGAAAATATTATTACGAATTCGAATTGCTTTTACCCCTACCTGGTTTACCAAAATATCTAAGTTTTACAATTAGCTTTTAAAAAAATTATGTTTCGATTAAGCTTCAACCAAGGGGCCTTAAGGCTATATGGCTCAAACCACCACCCCCCCCCCCGTTCGTGACTTTTTCCGTTAAGTTGTGTTGCAGACACTGGGACATACATTCGAAATTCATGGAACTTAAAGTACGACCCCTCGTTATTCTTTAGCTGCGATCCTGGTTGGCTTAAGTATCTTGGTTTCGCCTTATAAACTGAAGTGCTAAATTCAATTATTTTCCAGGCAATTATCGGAACTGGTGTAAGCTATCGAAACAATCCTTATCATAAAGAATGTTTCGTTTGCACCAACTGTCACTGCATTCTTGCCGGAGCTCGATTTAACGTCCGTGACGAACAGCCGTATTGTACGAAATGCTACGGTGAACTGTTTGCAAAACGTTGTTCAGCGTGTTCGAAGCCAATTTTAAGTAAGCTCTTTTTGATATTCAATGTAAATCTTTTAACTCTGTACTTTAATAATAAGTTGTCAATTTTGAAATATATACTTTTTTGTTTCTAGTATTTCCGCTTGGTTTAACTATTTTTTCATTTTAAGAAGTTTTCAGTTTAAAATAGCTTTTTAATAACTTTAGCTAAGTGTTATATTTGCTTCCAATAATTTTCTCAATATATCGAGATTAATTTTCGGTCGAGGATCAATGGGGGGGGCTAACTTATGGCCCGATTTTTGCTTATGAACTGTTTTTCTGGTATTTAACAGATGTTGGTGAAACCAAATATGTCGCCTATCAAGATCACTATTGGCACAATCAATGTTTCTTTTGCATTGTTTGCAAAGCGTCGCTTGTGGGAAAAGCGTTTGTCACAGATGAACGCTCGATAATGTGTCCTGCTTGCGCCCAAGCCAAAGTCTCTACACAAGTTCATTGTTCGTAAACCTTTTGAGAAAAAAACAGCAAAATTAGGAACAAGATCAGGGGCTAAACGATTTTCTGCGCGACTGCATTAGAGCAAGCCTAAACTTTATACTATTTTTGGCGTAGGCTTACGTATAAGATAACTTTTACGCCGGGCTTAGGCTTAATAAGCTTAGAAATGTTTTTATACTACTGTAACGGCTCTGTTCTATATATTGGCCATAAAATGTAACAATTTTTATTTCGTCTCTAAAACGCAACGAGTTTAAATCTCAAAGATTGCATACTATTTACTATTTACGAGTAAATATCGTAAGACTGTTGTGTCATGCGCGCCCCACCTCCCAGATACAAAGACTGCGCGACAGATAAGAGTCGTGCACTACTATTCTGTCAGCGTAGCCAGCCGCCAACATATGTGACTACCGAGTCGTGCGCCACTACGACACACGCCGCTGCCTATCCCAAACTTAGCCTGAGGGCGGACGCAATACAGTGCTGTGCAATTGGCGAAGAAATATTGGGTCAGCTGGAGAACGAGCCCGGGCCTCCCTCTTGCAAGGCAGACATGCTACCCACTGCACCACTGACCATGACATCACATGGGCAATTGCACCACCATATTTTACAACAATATCTCCCTCGCGAATATTTTAAATATCAACTAAATCGAACCTACTCGCGTACCACAAGACCATAGGTGGCAATACATGTTTGCGGTCACTAACACACTGTGAGAATTAATTTTCCTTCTCAAAACAGTATTAAATGCTAATTTTTAAAATCAGTCTTTTTCGCACGTAAATATTAACTAAAGTGCACGTTTGAGCTGACGCGCAGGCCAATAATCGTAACACAAATTTTAAGTCTTCAGTATGAATATGAAAAAATGATATTTCGGTTTAAAGATAATAAATATATGCGCGATTATATATAAATATATATTATATATTGTATATAATATAATTAGTATATATTATTTATATACGAATTTTTAATGTAAAGCCCTATTCACACGTGCAAGTTTTTGCTGCGAGAACTTGCAGCTGCAACTTGCACTTCCAACTGTTGTCCAAAATCCCATTCGAAAAACTTGCAGCTGCAAATAATTCATTAAAAATTGTAGTTAGGAATTTTAGTTCACATGTGTGAACATCCGTGCAAGTTCACTGAATTTATAGTGGCCGTTTTCTCATTTGCTGATGAAAAAATACAAGTTCTGTGTGCAATTTGCAGCTGCATGTTCTCGCAGCAAAAACTTGCACGTGTGAGTTGAATAGGGCTTTAATACCTTTTCTCGATAATTTCTACTGCAAAAAACTGTTGCATATGTACTGTACAAGGGTTTCATAATATAATTTGATCCCATGTTTACTTTCAGAAGCGTCAGGTTTTTGGTTTAGGCTTAATATAATTTATTGCTTTGCTTTAGTTTTCGACTTTAGTTCCAGATTTAGTTTTACACTGAGACTTACGTTTAGGAATATGTTTGCCATGCTGTTACGCATTTAAAAGAGTAACATTGGTTTTAATTTGTAGCAATGATTTTTGAAGTTTAAAGCCGGATGCTATCACTAAAGTAAACGATGATTTGCATATTTAATGTTTTTAAACAATTTATAGATTCGCTATATTTGGTTGTACCGGGCGTCGAGCGTTTACTAAGGGCGATATACCCTTTGAAAATTCAGGCCATGTAAAGATCATGGACGGAACGTTTTTGTGACGGATTGCAATATATATAATCAGCTTAAGATTTAAACTAGTTTTTGCTTAGGCTTAGAGCAATTCGCATCAGATACCGCAAGGCCATGGACGGAGTCGGACGTCAAGCATCGAATCATCCTTTAAAATTGAGCATTAATGAACAGAACAACGATCACCAACTAAGTTTCGATTACGCCGTACCGTCTAAACCAGTTTCCAGACTCCTACAAAGCTGCCATACTCCATTTTCGGCACATCTTAATCGCTGAACCTAAATCCAAGTCTACGCCTAACCGGAAGTCTACACAAAAGCCTAATGCGAAGTTTAACTTTAAGCCTCCTAAGCACAAATTCACCCGGTCTAGTGTTTTAGTGGGCACTTGGGCAGGTCCCTATGATTAACATGGGTCAGTTTTTTCTGACTATCGAGAGCCCAAATTTTTGTAAAATAAAAACAAATATTTCATTTTAATTTAAAAAAATAAAACTTATACAAGTGTCGACAGTTTAGGATCTATCAAAAGTACATCGTATTTTGACTGTGGATGTACAATTTCATATGGTTCAAGCTTTAAAGTTCCGGTGAGCCACGCGTACACTGCATGCCCTGTGATCAACCCGCATGCAAGGATCCCAAATCCTGCAATAATTGCAGTGACCACTGCAGACGCGACGCCGCAGTTGATTGCAACATTGCAAATTAACGCTGGAATGAAATGAATATTATTAAAACTGGAGCGCCCCACATAAGTATTTTGAGCATCGTTCCAGCATAAAATAAATATTCATACAGACATAAATAATTCATATTAACACAATTCTATACGTATAGAGTATGAAAGTTTCAAGGCAGCAATATGGTTTTGCGACAGTTTCAATAGTCTTAGTCTTGCTTTATAACAAACATGTCGAACATATGCCGAACCTATCGCATGATGAAAATTGCAGATGCATGCAACTACGTTTACTAATCAATTTTAAAGAGTGACCGAAAATTATTCCATCTTCTCGTTTTAGAGGTAGCAAATGAAAACTTTCCATTTAAATTATGCCTCTTTTTTGCACTTAAAATGCAGTAACTCTTGTAAAAAACATTCGGTCGCTGAAAACATTTTTCAAATAACCTGCGTTAAATCGAGACTACTAGAAGGAAAAATTTGTTGACCGAAAAGTTTCAAAAAACTTAAATCTCAGACAAAGTTTCTTTGAACTAACTGCGCTTAAAAACTCTCTAGACCAGAGTTTTCACCAAGCGTTTCAGTTCAGGTGGGGCATAACCTTACTTTAATTTTTTTAGGAAGCCAAAAATATTTCAAATGTACTTAGATGAACCAGCTGGTTATGTATAGATTAGGGCCGGAAGGTTTTTACGCGGGTTAGCAATAGAGTAGGCTTAAGCTTAAGGTTAATTTGTTTACCTAGATTCAGGCTACGACTTAGACTTAGATATAGGTACGTGCTTTCATTGGTTCAACAGCTTGAAGACTTAGCACCACCTGGTGATAGCTGTTGCACATATTTGAGAATACGGGCACAGAATAAAACGAAGGAAAGGCTGTTTGAGTGTTAATATTAACTGTAATGTTACCTATCATTAGCATCGGAACACTTAAAAACATTCCAGAGTACGAAACAAATCGCAAGTAGAGCCCTTCGTGCAAAAATAGCAAGATTCTAAAAAATATATTTATTAATAAATTATAGGTTTTTGAGCTGCGCCGTGACATTCACGCAAAATAAATATTTCTGATATTTGTATGAAAAAATTTAGTCCATTTATTAACAATAATATGATTAGCAAGGTGCACTTCAAAAGTATTAAAATTTGAAACAAAGTTTAAGAATTATTGGTTAAGGAAAGAAATAAACGTTTTTTTGTTAATTTTATAAAAATTGTCTTAAATGCCAGAAAAAACTTTTCAGTTTTTGTCGCTGAAGTTACTTCTTTTCTGAATAAATTCAGAAACACTTTTTTCGGGTATAGGTATTTTATAAGTATATATGGGCAGAGAAAGTATTAAGCTTTTTGACATTTATTTGGATAACAAATCATAATTGCTATAGTTGCAATATTTGAAAATAAATATCCGGACGGGGATTGGTACGATTTACAAGATAAATTCAGTCCCAAACAGACCTAATTATGCAAACCCAGCAGCGACAAATCATTGGTGTACTGTGTTGTTTTCAGCGAAAAATCTAGGATTATTTGATGAAGGAAAACTCGGAAATAAAATCCAAGGTGAGAAATTATCGGCATGCATTATACGGTGGTCTGCGCTGTCCACATTGTAAAGTTGGATTTAAAGAGTGGAGCGAGAAAAGCGCCAACCCCGTGTCACATTGTTAAGCAATTAAGATTTATAACAAGCCGATTTAGGGGAAACTGTACGCGAAGAAAGAAGCCAGACGCTGTTTTTGCGTTAAATTTCAATCTAAAATTTACATTTGGTATGAGTCGTACAATCTTACAAAAGGTAATTTTTTAGTCTTTCAGTCATTCAGGATCTGGAAGTTAAGAGTTTTCTTTTCTCTGTAAAAATTTCCAGATGGGATATATCCAAATCATTCTTCCCTTTGTGTACGTCCCAGAAGTCAATTTCTAAGATATGTGAAATAGGTATAATCAGTGCTTTATAGGTATTCACTTAAAAATAACTGATAAATTAAAAACCACATTGCGAGCTGCTATATGAACAGTTTGCATAACAAACTTTACAGTACACCAGCGTCGGTAGGCCCACCATTTTCTGCAGTGTCTGGAAGTAGCAGTTATGTGAGATTCAAATTAGCACGTACCGAACACCGGATCCGGGCGATAATTTTAGCAGCTTTGTACACAGGTAAAGTTGTAGGAATGAACCAAATCCGGATATCAGACTAAATGTAAACGCAATTGCCGAAAAACACGTCGCAATGTCAACTGCCATTGGTTGTCGTAATGAATCGAAAATTTCACAAAAATACTGCATAAGAAAACTTTATTTTACAGGCCCATATTCCCCCAGGGCCGGATTATGCCAGTGGGGATTGGCGGAAGGCTCGCGGTGCTGCCGTTTTTTAGCAAACAGAAGTTACAAATACATTTAAGATTAAAGAAACCTCAGGGGCGAAGTGAGTAAGCCAGACGCAGTATAATGACAATGGTTTGTTGCCTAATCAAATTTACTTTGTTGAAGCTCTGTTGGTAAGCGGCCCGATTTCGTGGGTGGAGAGGGTCTTGACCTGTCCGACCCCATCAGTCTAGTACATGATAGGGAAGCAAACAAATTTCACCAGGGCGCCGGTCCACGTTATTTTCCAGGCCCATTCCGTTTTTGGTAGCAATGCGAAAAATAGGTTTAGATTTTAGACCGTTTTTGTTTAGGCTTAGGCTTAGGAATATGCTTAATCTACAGTTGCGGTCCAAAAAGTAACATTGGGCACGAGGTCGATAGGAATATGATATATCTTTACATGGTGGCTGAAACTTTTCTAGGTGGTAAAAAATTTGTCTACCGAGACTAATCTCTGGATACAGAGCTATTACTGTAGCAGCTTAAATTTCTTTTTCCTATTATACCAAATTACCAGCTATGCTCGATTTTTTGTCTGAAATACACATACACAAGTGGAAATTGTGAAATGGTTTGCGAAACGTAAGCACTCCAGTACTGTTGGAAATATTCCTAAAAATCAATTCAAATGTTAAACGGTTCAAGCATGAATATTTTCAATTTTAAATGAGATATGTATGATTTTTAAGATGAAATTTCAACCCGGATTCTAAGGTAGAAGGCGCTTACTACACTACCCCATTCGACAATAAGCCATGACGTTCGAGCCCTGCGACACTATCGCGCTTTGTGGCAATACACACTGGCACGTTTCAAACACTGATCATTGCATCATTTCGCGTAAACAGTTTGTGCTGAGTTTCTCGCAGATAAATCAGAACAAACGGGTTCAGGATAAGGCCCGTAGCTACCTACTTGCTAGGGGGGCTAAACATTTTTCAGAAGGGGCGTACAACGGTTTTCGATGACTTATACGCAAGGTTGAAACATTTCTAGGGGCGGGGGTCGAAAAGAGGCTAGGCCACTCTGGTTACCTCTGGCTACGGACCTCAGTCGGATCGTATTTACCTTTACGGGTGCCGATCAACAGTTGCAACGAAACAATTGCCATAGCCATTGCAAACGTTCCGATGATGCCAAGCGAAATGAGAGCGCTATAGATTTGTCGAACGTGAACAGTGACAGTTTGACCACTGGTAGGCGATGAATTAGGTGTGTGACGTGTTTTGCAGTCATTGGTATTTATTGCTGAAAAAATTTGGTACTGATTTCGCATTGGTTTATTGTATTAAATACATTTTTGCACATAGCGGATAAACAGGGTCTGTCTCTTCACCGACTTAACTTAGTATATGTTTGCTTTTTATTTCACTAACTAACGTTTTATTATAGATAAATTAAAGAATACCATTCAGCCAAGATTAATTAGTTATGCTGTGGTTTATAGCACTTATAGGATCTTGACGCTAGAGTTCATTGTGTTCTCACGGCATGTGGAGATTTTAGACTGCGCATTCTCGCAATAATTGTTAAATGTTGCGCATTGCGTGTTCATTTACTTAAACATAATGATATAACTTGTCCAAAGTCTAATCTACGTGATAAGGAGGTATGGATGGTTCAATTTCTGTCAGGTATGCTTAATTGGCAGAAAAAAGTCTGCTTTGGATAGGACGTTGCCCTCCGGTCAAAAATTTTTACGCCCCTGGTTCGCCCTGCCTACAGTGAATTGTCTACCTTGAAAAGTTGCCGCAATCCCATCAACAATAAACGACTTTGCATTATCAGCGAATCCTGGGTTACAGCCAAACTTTGATTTTTCATGGGGTGGCGATCCACCCGGAACACCGCTATACCCACGAGATGCGTAGTATTCAGCTTGATAATGATCTAACGAACGACTTCTTCCTGATCCCGGCATTACACCAAATTCCACTGCTGGAACTGTCGATAATTCCATAAATTCCGCTTTAGAATCGCCAATAGTAGTAAGACCGGATGTACCATTGTTATCTGATATTACCGGCGGATATAGCCCTGAAGCAGAATCTGGCGGGTTTGGAGATTGCAGTGCTGCCCAATGAGGTCCAGGGGTCCGCACAGGGTGTAGGAGCTCTTGCTTCTGGCCTGGTTCTAGATTGTTGTTGAATTGGTTTGAGCTGAACGGTTTTGCCGCGTAAGTTTCAAAGTAACAATCTTGATCCGCAACAGAAATGACTATACTAGGAGTAGACAAACTTTTAGATGACGTTTCTCGGGCTTGTGACCCAGAGGTATACCCTGATGGTGGTTTCGGCGCAACGTGAAGTATGCTCTTATCGGGCATATGAAGTTTTTTTACCCCTGACGTATGCTGGGGCCCGGCAAAATTTTGGCGTTTGTTTCGGGATCTGAGGGCGGTGGTACGTGACTTTGACGCAGATAATGGCAACTGAAATGACCACAAGGAAGCTTCTTCATGGTTTTTAGATCCACTTGAATGTTCAGGGCCGGTGAATGAAGAAGTCAGTTGTTGGGGAGCAGAGGTAACGTCCGGTTCCTGTTCAGGCTTGTATCCCGTCGTAAATGACGTAGGTCGTTTCCGAGAACTAGCTGGTGAGTTAGCCAACTGAATCCGGGGTGTTTCTTGAGGTCCTGGTAAGAAATACTGGGTGGAAACGAAATTTTCACTGGTAGAGGTCGTATCCGGGGAAGAAGGGCCTTGAGGTGCCTTAGTAAAAGGAGGCCATTTCGCGATGCTGTCTTCTGTACTTGCTTCTGCTGTGTTTGACTGCTTGGTAACAGAATATTTTCCGAGTAGCAGACCATGGCTTTTGGATGATACCGTTTCTAGCGATGAACTTTCCGATAAAATTTCCATGAGCGAAATAGTATAACATGTTGCTGTTGCGTTACATTTTGTACTTTTGAAAATTAATAAACAATCACTGTGTCATATGCATTAATTGTTTATAAGCACAGCCAGAAGAGCTACTGAGAGTCAAGTTGTGTTTAGTTGAAAGCAAAATTACGGTGTTTATTGAAATTGACTGAAAATCTATTTTATGTTTTCCAAAGACGTTTGGGGCGGACCCAGTTGCCGAAATAAACAAGAGTTCAAAACACAAGATATATTCCTGATTTCGGTGTAAAATTACATAAAATAAATAAAGTAATGAATAAATTTTAATTTAAAATATATGTATATGAAAACAATTTGTTGCAACGTTTACGCAAATAACCTTTGCGTGACAGTGTGACCTACAATTGAAATAGTTTTAACATTTTACTGTCGAAACTTTAACGAAAAAAGCATGATTAACACAGAAATTTATCGTGACCGGAGAATCGAATGTTATTTTAACCAGTGGTAATCTAAAAACTAGGAATTGGAGGGCAGTGATACCAGCGGCCAGGGGATCCAGCAGACGGCGGTGAGCGGTAGTCCCCCTTCAGAAGATTATATTTGAAAGAATGGTAAGGTGTTTTGGTTACAAAGTTTCACTTTTGTGCTCTTCATGCAATTTTGTGTAGATCTGTATTGTCCGATGTTGCTTTAACATCTAAAAAATTTCACCTCAGGTACTTATTGTATCAGCTGTGATACTGGCAGCGTTGGATGTTGTTGCTATGAAGAACGATTTGCACTATTGGAGATAAAATAATTTTTATATTGAGGTTTAAACATAAAGAAGACGAGCTCCATCACTGTGTCACATCGATTTTGACTCCTGGTTTCTGAGACATATGGTTTTTTCATATGTTTCATAAAAATGCGTCTTGCTTCTCAGTCACTTCGGTCGCGAGGGATCTTTCTCAGTTCAATCTATGTTGACCGTTTCTTGCCAATGGTTTGTGCATTCATGTTGGAAACAGTAAAAACAACGGTGTACCTAACGAGACCAAGGGTCGAACTTCCCACCTGGCCGACACAAATCCAAAATTTTGTGTTGATAACGACTAAAACGGCTTTTAGATCTTCGCTCCCTTAGCCCTCGAGTTCTTGTTTACTATATACTGTGAGCACCCTATCAGAAAATTCTAAACTCGCTACCGCTACTGGCTAATCCAAGAAGGCACACTTAGACATTTTCCCACCACAACCTGGACGAAACCTAAAATTTGTATTCAGATATTTATAGTACTTAAACTGCGATGCGCGAGCTCTTTTTATTACACGACGCGCATCTCTGGCTCCTTGTCAGAAATCTCTGGATAATCCGCTTCAACACCAAGATAAACAATCAAAATATTGATTGTCAAAATTAAATTAGCAAACTGTTAATGATCACCGAATAACTAAGTTTCTGCTTAACACAGGTAGGTAACCGTGGATTGTAGAGGTGACCTCCCATGGCTTCTCGCCGCATACTCGTGAATCCAGTATATATCATTTTACAGCCCTTAAATTTTTATGGCAGGTTCAAAAATCTAGCACGGATCACGAACTTTGTAAAGTTAACTAAAAACAACAAGCAACCCCTAAAAGCGGCAATAAAGACGGGACAAAACGGAAGTCTTTTCCGTCATTTCACTGAAACTCACGAACCATTTTGTCCAATCACCGAAAATTTGACACAATGCGATTGTCACTCCGCAAGCTGCATCGAAAGATATATACATATGTTTTGCAACTGTTTAACAATTGTTTTTTGATCCCTAGGGCATGGAAAAAAGTCGAATGTTTCAAAAATTCATAGTTCGGTAAATATGCAATTTTTTCCAAATTTTATTTTTTGGACAACCCATGGCTGGTTGAATGATAACGGAAAAGGCCCAAAACAGATATGCGAGCGGATTCTTTTAATGGGTCTACGATGATTGCCCAAATGACACTGCCCAAACGTGACAATTACCCAAACGAAGATTGCAAAACGAGTGAAAGATCTAGCCCCCCAATCAATAAGCAAAAAATGTTTTGCCGCGATTGCAAAGCGATTGACAAACTAACTCGGAAAGAGTCAAGTCCGACAATCCCAATAAAATTTTTTGGACCCGCTTAGTGCGCGCAGTCCTAGTTTGGGCGATTGTCACGTATGGGTAATAATGGCAATCTGTTGCAGTCCGGTTTAAAGTTTTGCATGCATCTCCTGAAAATTTTTAGCCCCCTAGCATTTTGAGCTAGTTACTAGCCAGCTAACTGATGCCGTCTTTTCCGCTATTCTACCATACTCAGCGTTTAACAGTAGTAGTTTGAAGTTTTTGTATATTTGTTTCACTTTGAAAAAGTTAAACTGTTTGATGCCTTAGGACAGGTCGCTCCCAATAATGGCCGAATATAAAATATTATCAAAAAATCTACAATTTTTATGCCATTCAACATTCAACCCGGTTTGCAGTTGGAGTAAAGGATCAACATAAATTACTGCTACGCCGGTAACTAGGTTCAAACGCGCGATCCCTGGAAAGAAAGGGGAACGGTTTAACCACTCGGCCATCCAAGTATGAACTACCTGTTTTAATTTGCTTCATGACTTATTTGTATTACACTTTATATTTACGAACAAATTTAACACACAAGAATTACGTGTAGGTCATGAGTATTTTAATACACTAAAAGATTAAAAATAGAATTGTTGAATACAGGGGCGACCTATAAAGAATAACCCTGGGTGTAAACTTTTCAGCAATGCTTTCAAAAAACCTAACTTTTTGGCAAATTACTGCTGATTAAATTTATGAAACAGTTAACCTATTTAAAACAATTTGCATTCAAATAGCCTTAAATTGGTAACTTCCGGATTGGTATTGTTGAAAACTTGGTACCCCGGCAAATAAACTGCTAATAATATAGACGGCCTTCAGGCCGTCTCAAAAATGAATTCAGTCTTGAGCAATACATATGCTACGAAAAGCTGTTCTATTTTTTAGGTTTAAGATTACAGTTTGTTTTTATAAGCTGTTCCAACTTTTAAACGGCCAAAAATAAGGATACTATATATTGCCTGGTTCCTCTCGGGCTTCTAAATCTATACAGGAAAAGGTCATATAAACAGAGATCCATTTTGTTTGCTTCTTAATTTAGGCTTTAACTAGTAAAAGCATATTCATTCATAAACCTAAGCCTAAGCCTAAAGCAAAAATGAGTCTAAATATAAAGCTGACCTTCTGCAAACGTGGCCTGGCCCACTTATGTTAATGGGCTAAATTTCGAAACGTGAAGTTTTATGTGTTACAAACAATACACGTATTTCAAAACTTTAAGAAAATTGTCAAAGGGGATCAATGCTTAAGCCACCCCATCATTACGTTCCTGCCGTTTGCAGAATAATTCACAATCGCTGTGAGGTTCATTTGACCCAAACTGTTTTAAGTCTGCTGACCATCATGTTGTGTTGTACTTTGTCAGAAGTGAGAAAACCAACTATATATCCAAGTAAAATTGCAATAAGCATTACCATAAATCAGACTGCAACAGGTGAACTCTTCCAATAAGAATTTGAGTTGAAATTAAACGAAAACTAAAGAAATTACCAAAAGGATACGTTCTTAATGATGTTTACTGGTAAATAGAAATTTTAGCATCAGTCTGGAACACGGACAACATAGGAACCTTGATCAATAGCAACTTGAGACTGTAATTTTAGAATTTCATACATAAACTATATATATCAATTTTGAGTGCCGGATTTGAAATCGGTTATGAATACGGCAGGGATTTCCTGGGGAAAGAATTAAAATATTTCGTTTAAAGAAAGTTTCGTTATCTTGAATGTAGAAACTGTCCACCTTCAATGAAAACGGTTCCATTGCCGGAAAAACGTTCTAGCGGTTGCGTAGGTCAAAACCGTACAACGTAGTCACATGCGGTACAGCGCTAAACTTGTAAATACTAAGCCACTGAATATCAAAGTTTACTATGCATTTAAGAAATTTGTTTCGGACGCCAAAAAATTGATATTGGTACTCTCTAAAATCTTAATCTAACTTGATTGGAACTTAAGGTAATCTAGCAGTATTAAGCTAGCTTTCTACATTAACTAAACTAACAGGTAGGTTTACGCTTAGACTAATTTAAAATCTTACACATTTTCAGTTTAAGCTAAACTTAACGAACTCTTAGATACACGTAGTTTCTAGGCTGCACTTATTACTTAAACTAAAAATAAGTTTACTTAAAATCGTGTTAAACTTAATAAAAACATGTTAGTTAAAGGAAAACTTAAAATTCTAGTTCAGTTAGTCCGTCTTGAAATTTAAGTTTTACTAAAACTTACACTCAAGTTTAGATAAGCTAAAAGTTAACTTTAAGTTTTTTAGAGAGTAGGTATAGTTGCAACATAAAACCAGTCCGGAACCTGGAGCAAACCAGAAGGTCATACCAGTAACACATACGCTAATCTAAAAGATTTTATGAACAAATGTAGCGAACAATAAAAATCACCTAATATACAAGGTTGTAGCAACAAGGATGGTATTCTAATGCCTGTTAAGTGATTTATTTCTTTTCTGTCCAGAAATTTCGGAAGGATATATATTTCATTTCTGTTTACGGTTCTGTTTGTGAACCGGGATTTTTGAAAAAACAAAGAAAAGTGCGTATTCATAAATTTCATTATAAATTCCAGTATATTTCAAATATTTAAATACTCTGTATTGAACCGGCTTTGAATGTAAATACGTTTTTTGCAGCATTTCAATCATAATTCATTAGAATGAATCAGACAAGGATATGTTGCAAAAATGAATACAGTTGTCCTCGTAAATGTGGGCTCATACGAAATGATTTTTAGCCCAGCCGCATGTTAATAGGTCATAACACAAGCCTACCTGTCTACGGATAAACCTAACCATAAGCCTGAGCTCTAACATAAGCAGAAACCCAGCATATAGGTTCCGTTTGAGTCGTTACAGTCAAGTTACTAAAAGAGGAAAATACACGCAAAAAAGTATTTCTGAATTCATTCAGACAAATATTGTCAGCTAGAATACTGAAAAGTTGTTCTGAAATTTAAGACAATTTTTATAAAAATATTTACAAACGTAGGTATAGGAATGTTCCTTTAATACTTATATCTTTCGGAACGTATTTCAATAGTTTTTGAGAAAATTGTTTTGTTTTAAACAGAAATATTTTTCAAGTACCCCTAAATAATAATATTTCATATTTAAATGTAAGAAATTTTTCCTCAAATATCAGATATATTTTATTTTGTATGCAGTAGTCTCAAGCATATTAACCAACCATACATATTTCATGGGATAAACCGGACAAATGTAGGCCGTCGTTTGAATATCCCAGCAGTAAAAAATAACAGATGCGACTAAAAACAACCATGCGATGTTGTTATGCGCGTTATACTGCAATATACGTGGAATATATCGCAGAATCACAGTGTAAATTTATCAATTTCGCTTGTTACTGTTCTAAAACTGTGTAAAAACTAAAAAAATTTCAAATATCTGTATATTTCGACTACTTTATCACTTTTACAAATTCGTTTATAAATTCCAAAATGCAGGTTCGAAACGGCTGGGTGTGTGAAAAATACTGCGACTTGGCTGATGGCAACAGAACTTTTTTTGAATGTATGTATTGAACGTTTCGAGTTAAAAACAACTTATATATAAATATTTGGGCCAATGAATAGATCAGGATCGTAACAGTACTATAACCATATTCCTAAACCTAATCCTACAGCCTGAGCGTGGAGCTTCAGCGTAAAAGAAGCCTATAACCTAAGCCTAAGCCTAGACAATGCTTTAAAAGCATTTTTGGCGCAACTATGGCTAAAAATAAACAAAGTCGATATTGTTTTCAAATCCTATTTTACCTTCGGTTCCCGCTCCTGCGAACTTTGTTGCCTTCGGTTCCGGGATTTCACCGCCAGTTACATCCGGATTGGAAGTTATACCAGCATCGTGATGGTTGTACAGTTTGTTAAAAACAAATACCTTCGAAATCACTTGTTTTTCAAGCGTACGACAGGCGACATCCGTTTATCCATGCGGACCTAATTATATCTGAGATATCAGAAACCCAACTTCACCCCAGGTATTTGCTCAAACTAAGAAATTATACATTCATTTTAAAATCTGATTTCGCCTCGCATTCGGCTTCACCACTGGCTCTGGCTCCGGCTGCGATATTTTTCACAACATGTTGCACCATGAATTTATAAATATGCTCGGTTTTAAAGAATTTGTGTTTGATTTTATATATATACATCTACAACGCTGAGAGTTGGAAACGTTCTTAAAACATGAAATATGATTGTTCTAAACTGCAACAAAGATAATAGGTCAGTTAACTTTTTCGACTCGAAACAATATATATAATTAAAAATAAAACTGTCAACTTTGTTCCAGAGATAATGTCATTAATACTAAAAGTTAGTTTGAAAACATAAAGAGACGGGTATTGCTAAACAAGAAGCTTTGATACTCTGGTATTTGTGCTGTGTTAGCGTCAAGTAATGTTTTGATACTGGGACTAAAATGTTGTAAAATGAATTGTTTGATCGCTACATTTTTGACTTGTTTTCTGCGCAGATGCATACTTGGTTTTAAGTATGCAAACCAACGAAATTCAATCATAAAATCCCAATTAACTAAAATGCATACTTATGCAAAGAACTTGAAGCTGGTGTGTTTTTGGCATACACGAATGATGAATCAAAATACTGAGAACTGTGCGTAAAACATCCTCAGCCTACAAACTACTGCATTGTGTATAAAAGACGAAGCATCCAAAACAAGATATATGGCGCTTGTTACAAAAACAAACATCCAAAGCATCGGGCTTTATATTGCAAACACAATTGTGAAATAGCTGGTTGCAGAAACAATATTAAAGTCTGATACCAACTTACAATTTGCTTAACTTATGTAGCTTTTAATTTGAATGTTTTCCACATGCATCCGGATTTTCTTTCATATTTAATTAAGTGGATTGCAGGGCGCAACCGGAGGTGGAAAAACCGGAGCCGGAGCCTGAGCCGGAGGTCAACGAAATTTGCCGGAGCCGGAGGTGAGACGAAATTAGTCAGTAAAAACGATAGTTAATTAGTTAATTTTAGCCAATATCTGCAATATGTTGTTCAGTTGAAAAGCACTCTTGTAGAATGTTTTCACTTGTTTGGTGATTATTCCTGATCGTGAGATAGCTAAAAATTGAAAGTACAGTTTTCTTTGTTTCGGAAGTAAGTTAGCGTATGTTTGGTGATATAGCTAGAACCTTTTGAAAGATAATAGTATAGAAAGATTGGCTTTGGCATTATCTAAATTTTGCTACGACATTCTGGACGATGGCTTATTATCATGCGATCCTGTAGCCTAAGACTTTTAGCGTTGCCATAGTGTAGCATTGTGATGCGGCAACCGGCTAGTAAGTGCAAAATGTGCTTGTAAGTGAGTGCCTGCCAGCGACGGATTTTCTGATAGTTGTCAGGACTGCACGGTCGAGACGACCCCGTTTTCCGAAAGATATGGCCACGCCGGGAATCGAACTTCGGACCTCTCGCTCGCGAGTCAAGCGCGCTACCCATTGTACCACGCGGCCGATATAATTTCCTCTGGTGGTATATGCGCACGATTATGTATGTCTTAGCATTACACACTCTGCACATACACAAGCCGCGTATACCCACATTCCCTCTTCTTTAGGCGGTGGCCATGGAACCGCGAATCCAAACTTCTCCGAATCCATGAGCCTGCGATTTACAGCGCTCATCTCGCTGGGACCTCCATGTCAGAACTGCACGGTCGAGACGACCCCTTTCTCCGAAAGGCCTAAGACTTTTAGCGTTGCCATAGTGTAGCATTGTGATGCGGCAACCGGCTAGTAAGTGCAAAATGTGCTTGTAAGTGAGTGCCTGCCAGCGACGGATTTTCTGATAGTTGTCAGGACTGCACGGTCGAGACGACCCCGTTTTCCGAAAGATATGGCCACGCCGGGAATCGAACTTCGGACCTCTCGCTCGCGAGTCAAGCGCGCTACCCATTGTACCACGCGGCCGATATAATTTCCTCTGGTGGTATATGCGCACGATTATGTATGTCTTAGCATTACACACTCTGCACATACACAAGCCGCGTATACCCACATTCCCTCTTCTTTAGGCGGTGGCCATGGAACGCGAACAAACTCTCCCATCCTACCGCGATTTACAGCGCTCATCTCGCTGGGACCTCCATGTCAGAACTGCACGGTCAGACGCACCCCTCCCCCGAAAGGCCTAAGACTTTTAGCGTTGCCATAGTGTAGCATTGTGATGCGGCAACCGGCTAGTAAGTGCAAAATGTGCTTGTAAGTGAGTGCCTGCCAGCGACGGATTTTCTGATAGTTGTCAGGACTGCACGGTCGAGACGACCCCGTTTTCCGAAAGATATGGCCACGCCGGGAATCGAACTTCGGACCTCTCGCTCGCGAGTCAAGCGCGCTACCCATTGTACCACGCGGCCGATATAATTTCCTCTGGTGGTATATGCGCACGATTATGTATGTCTTAGCATTACACACTCTGCACATACACAAGCCGCGTATACCCACATTCCCTCTTCTTTAGGCGGTGGCCATGGAACCGCGAATCCAAACTTCTCCGAATCCATGAGCCTGCGATTTACAGCGCTCATCTCGCTGGGACCTCCATGTCAGAACTGCACGGTCGAGACGACCCCTTTCTCCGAAAGATATGGCCACGCCGGGAATCGAACCTCGGACCTCTCGCTCGCGAGTCAAGCGCGCTACCCATTACACCACGCGGCCGATATCATAATTTCCTCTGGTGGTATATGTGCACGAGTATGTATGTGTTTTAACATTACACACTCTGCACATACACAAGCTACACCACGTATACCCACAATAGTGTAAGGTCTGGGCTTATTATAAATGGGAATTTTCGACCGATCCGAAGTCGGCTATGGTCTAGTCTCCGGTCGATGATGGAACAGTTTTAATACAGTTTTACACACTTGTATGGTTCGTACGCTATTACAAGGCACTGATCAGCTCGCTTTACTGACGAGTACCGAGTATAAAATGCAAAATGATAAAACACAAGCCCGTTCCCGTCAGTCCCGTTTTTGTTAACTAAAGTTTTCCCCAACTTTCGACGCTAATAGCCTTTGTACGAAGGCCATACGGCTGAAATGCAATAATATGTTGAATTGTTGGTTCGCGATCAAGTATTAATTCATTATCGAAAACATTTCTGACACTCGACCCATGTGCATTAAGCCGTGAAGGCGGCACGGATAATCGCTGACGTTTGTGACTGCCATTAAGAAACTTTGATCGCTGTCCTTAACCATCGCATTTGGCACAATAAACGGATCGTTACGTTTGCCAGTAACGGTCAAAAACGGAAAGCGGGTATGGTTTAGTTTGTGGTCGATACAAATTTATATCATTATTGGTGCAGGAAAAATGAAGTTAAATGTAGGATTTTTACACCAAGTTATTATTCAAAGCAGGTTTAACACATATGTGTGTATGGAAGTTTTTTTACTAGTAGTAGGTAATTTTTATATGAGTATGTAGCAGGGTTTCAGCAAGAACTAAGTTTTGCCGGAACAATAACACGAACAGGAATTGTATTTGTTTGCAAGAAAGTGAACCGGAATTTGAAATAATTTTCGTATCCAATTTTTCAAGGAAAATGTTTCTAATATTTATATGGTTTTGAATAATTTTTCTCAAAACCGTAAACAATTCCGGTTCCTGCATCTTTGACTGTAGGAAAACGATAACATGAATTGAATTTTTGCAGGAATTCCGTTGGAACCCTGGTTTGTGGTAATGTTGCAGGATGTCGCAATTGGCAATCTGATGTCTACACGTGCGGCTATTGGCGGTATATCCAAATAACTGCTTTTCTTCCTGTCTATTGCAATTTTTCTTTCAGTGCTGCGATAGTTCACGATTCTTTTTTAACTAAGGGAAGCGCTATACTCGTGCGCATCGTCCATCACCGTGCGTAATCTGTCGACATACAGAGCCGTATGGATGACGCACGGCGTCGGACGTTGACGGAAAGGCGACGGATGCTGACGGACGTCAGCAAAAGTATAGCTCAACTAAGATTTTGGCGAAATTTTCATATACGTACCTATTCGTAAGCACCTCCACCTGGGGATTTCTAAAATATTTGTGTAATGCGATTATATTCCGTTGAAGATTTTTGTCGATTTTTTCTCACGTAAGTTTCCCTCGTATTAAGACTCGAAACATACCTATTATCTGACTGTTGTCAAAACTGAAAATGTATATTTTTGGAATCATCAGCTCGAACTGAGTACGAATATATTAATTTTTTTACAAAGTGGAGGATGGATGCCATATGTATGAAATCTTCACATTTATATTGTATGTATTGGAATAGGATATATAGTAAAAAAATACCGGATTTCGCTACTAAGACGGGAATTCCGGTTGCACTATAAACGTTTTTCAGGGTGCAACCGGAATTACAATTTACCGGAACCGGAACCGGAATTTGAAAATTTTACCGGAACCGGAACCGGAACCGGAAAATGAAAAATGCATTTCACCAAAAATTTCATTTTAATCTTATTTTTTGCTCTATTATTTGTGAAATAACCTTAGTCGAACATAGGTTTTATTTTATTTGTTGTATTTTAGATTTTCATCATCGACTGAAGTGAAATCCACCATCAATGGCTTATATTCGGAGTACAAGTGGCTTTCAAAAGAGATTCTTAAAAATTAGCAAAGTTAAGAAAACGGCCAAATTATAATACCGGAATTTTTAAATCCGGTAAAAATTTACCGGAACCGGAACCGGAACCGGAAGGTGAAAAAATGCCGGAACCGGAACCGGAATTCCGGTTGCACCCTGGTTTTTGTATATACATAGTATGATATACTTTGCAATAACAGGGTCATATTTTGTGACAAGTCAATACGTATATTTACGTATGTAAGGACAGCTGTTGTACAAAATTTCTGCTATTAAGGGTGGGGTAATTTGATAGTTCTGGTACGTATGTATATGGATATATGAATATATACGTGCGAGTTTCGTTATGTTTATAATTACCAGGGTTAGAACAGGAAGTAAATTTTACCGGTTCAGGAATTGAATTTTTTTACCGAAGCACAATAAGGAACCGAAATTTAAAATAATGGTCAACATCGAATTACTGTTTTCCCTTTCGGTAAACCGTTCTAAAACGTACCGTAAGCTAGTTTTTCACGATTTCTTTTCTCATTTTCATCGCTGGTGCACAATCACTCACCAAATATTTTAATTTAATAACCATTTACTGACTAAACTGAACGAGATGAGAGGCATCAAGTTCGACTAATAATTTTACAATTCCAAATACAAAATCTTTCAATGTGTAAAAGATTCGGCTCAACAGGAATCCTGCGTTCTGAAATGCTGGAACAGGAGCAGGAATTGATTTTCTCAAGAATTCCGGTGGAACTCTGATATATACGTAAACTATATCAAGGTGCAACGGAACTATAAAATGCTAGAACCGGAAGGTTAAAAATGTAGGGATGTGGGCATCGGTAATAATCGGCAGTTTTCGTGAGTACCGGCATCGGCACTGCAAAAACATGGACGATTCTTTGCCGATACTTTTTGCATATAACAGTCAGTTTGAATGCTGTCAAGTGTCAGTTTCATTTGTGGGCGCATATCAGTGTGACCATTCAGGAAAAGGAAAACTGATATGTTTCTTGCGTTTGTGTTTGAAAAAATTATATAATTGAAATGAACCGTCCGTCTAAAATTATAGTCGTTTATGATGGTTAGGGTTTAAGTCTTCATATAATGATGTAATATAGTATCCTATCTGTTCATTAAGCATGGTGTACTAAAGTTGGAATGAGCATCGGCAAAAATGTTGTTATCGGCACATCCCTAGTTAAAAATACCGGAGCCGGAAAAAATAAAAATACTTATTACCAAAAATTTATTTTTAAGCTGTTTTATTGCGTTTAACGGTGAAAATAGTTTAATTATCTATATATTATTGCTGGAACGCCCCACATACGTATTTTGGGCAACGTTCCAGCAAAATCACAATGTTTCGATGTTCTTAGTAAATATTATTGTTTAGATGTTTTGTGTTTGTTATATTAGACAAATGAAGTTTTGTGTATTGATAGGTTATATTATATGTTGTCTTTAGCTATGCACAAGTTGCGAAGTGTATTTTCCACTTCAGAATGGAATCTCGGTTAAATCTTTACTAAGAATGAATGCAGTACCGAGCCAATGACCCCGACAGTAAATGATGATTTGGTTGTTTGAGTTGTCACTTAAGCTTTAAAGCTTATGCGGCAAGACTTGCTTAAAAACTAATAAGTACTCTTGAACATTGGCCAAAACCCAGTATAACAGGGGAGTTGTACATGTGTGCAACTACGGATTACTAGTTATTATTATTAGCGATCAGTATCCGTTTGCTGCTAACAACATAGAAGTTAACTCAAATCAAGCTTCGCAGGAACCACTGAGCGCTATTTTTTTGAAACACATGATCGTTTTCTGTTTGAATTAAATCTTGAAGACACGGTTGAAACCAGGGTGCAACCGGAATTACAATTTACCGGAAACTGTAATTTGAAAAAATTGCCGGAAACGGAACCGGAAAAATAAAAATACGTGTCACCGAAAAATTCATTTTTGTGTTCTTTTTACAGTATTATTGGTGAAATAACCTTAGTTGGAAGTAGGTATTCACTTTATCTACTGTATTTTAGATTTTCTTAATCCACGGAAGCGAAGGTGCAACCGGAATTACAATTTACCGGAAACTGGAATTTGAAAAAATTGCCGGAAACGGAACCGGAAAAATAAAAATATATACGTGTCACCGAAAAATTTATTTTTGTGTTCTTTTTACAGTATTATTGGTGAAATAACCTTAGTTGGAAATAGGTATTCACTTTATCTACTGTATTTTAGATTTTCTTAATCCACGGAAGCGAAAGCAACCTTCAATGGTTTATTTTCGGCGATTGTCAAGTTTTATTATACGAATGAAATTATCCAATTTTTATCGTCATTTTTTAGTAAAGTATCCTAGTTTCCACCGACCACTTTTTAATATCGGAATTTTTAATTCCTTTAAAAATTTACAGGAACCGGAACCAGAATCGGAAGGTAAAAAATGCCGGAACCGGAATTCCGGTTGCACCCTGGTTGAAACATTTGTTCCAACCGGGGCCTTTATGTTGAGACATTTGGTTCTTCCTTGTGCACTCGAACATCATTTGTACGAGCAGGGTGCAACCAGAATTTTAAATTACAGAAACCGTGAAAAATATCGGTTTACCTGCTGGAACCGGAATTCCGGTTAAACTCTAATATTCATCAGGGTGAGACAGAGTGTTAAAAAAGCCGGAGCCGGGAGCCGGATTATTTAATATCCGACCTTCTCAGAATACTCAGTGCAAATATATTACGAAACAGTATTCAAATCAGAACATAGCTAACTACAACACATGATTGACAGAAAAAATATGTAAAGGTAAGACTATCTGTTCTGTGGCAGTTGCCGTAAATATAAATGATGAAGATTCAATTTTTTTAAGTTTTAGAATGTATCCGTCCACTTAAAATGTCGGGGCCGGATGTCGATTTTTGAATGAACTGGATATTCGGTTGCACCCCGATAATATATATAAATATCACAAGACGGGTCAGGGATTTTTGGTATATACCAGTATTAAATCCATAATTTTAGTAAAGCAATTAGGATCTGATACAAGTCTATTTTAAGTTTTCTTAGCATCTATTTAATTTCAATCGAAGATTATAAAGCGATGCCTGAAAAGAAAGGATTTGATCCGGTCAAGTTTGCTAGAGATCTGGCTAGTGGTGGAACCGCTGCTGCTATTTCAAAGACAGCTGTTGCTCCTATAGAACGCGTAAAGCTTCTATTGCAGGTTAGTATTGAAGGCTGTACGATAGTTTTTTGTCCGTTTTGAAGTATCGAGTAAAACTTGCTAAAAGTTTTTAAGCTGTTGTGAACTTTTTCGGGATCTGAGCTTGGCCCTCCGTATATAATACGTCAATGTGCGTGCGATTAGCAGTTTGCCAACTTCGCTAGTTACGCGTTTTTAAGCTTTATATACATGGTTTTGAAATGTTTTCAGGTCCAACATGCTCAGAAAACAATTGCCGAAGATCAACGATACAAAGGCATTATCGATTGTTTTGTTCGTGTTCCACGGGAACAAGGATTTTTCTCACTATGGCGTGGCAATTTAGCGAATGTTATACGTTATTTTCCCACACAAGCTCTTAATTTTGCATTCAAAGATACGTACAAAAAACTGTTCCTCGACGGCGTTGATCGCAAAACGCAATTTTGGAGATTTTTTGCAGGTTTGTTTAAGTGTTTGTGTGATTCTATTTATTTGCTTTGAAACTTTCCTGAGTTGGAGAATTGTGGTTTGACGGAGTTTTTAATGATTTTTTAATGGGTGAATGGAATACGTTTGGAAGCCGATTCATGGAAGTGTTTTAGCTACTTACGTTGTTTATGTTGTGAAAATCGCCTGGTGTTAACAAAGAGTTGTATTTAAGTGTTTGTGCTATGATGGTAGTAATGACATAGCTGTCATGAATGTAAGATAGGTTGACTTGCAGTGCATACTTAGCTATAGTCTTAATAGTTATCGTTAATGTTTAAGGTAATCTGGCTAGTGGAGGTGCGGCAGGAGCAACATCATTGTGTTTTGTGTATCCGCTTGACTTTGCACGAACACGGCTTGCTGCGGACATTGGTAAAGGAACTGGACGGGAGTTCAAAGGTCTCGGCGATTGTATTGTGAAAATTGCAAAAAGTGATGGTGTGGTGGGATTATATAGGTCAGTAACACACATTTAATTTCGTAACGTTCCAGTTTCTTTCGATACATTAGATGTAGGCTTTGAAGCAGGATCCTCAAGTTATTGAAATATTGGTTTGAAATGTACATATATAGCAAAACGCAAACTATTGGTAGATTTTGATAATACATAGTATGTTGAGAGTATATGCTCCGGCTTTAATATCTATAGCGTTGATAGAAACTGCTCAGGTCACAATTTTTGGTGTACACAATAAGCGTGCAATGTCTTTCTTACTAATATGTTGATGTAAATATTGCAACCACCTTGTCGACCTTGCTTCACTGCAGCCAGCACAACATGCCAGGATAGCCAAATTTTTTAGGAGCGTATTGAGAGCAGGATCGACCGAATATTAATTCTTCGGCTACCGGATCCAGACATTGAATTTTTAGCAAAACTAGTTATTTTTTGCAGAACAACCGTAAATATCCGGTGTCCGGTAGGTTTATACCGAAACCGGATACGGATATCGGTTTTTGCCGGATATTAAACCGAAACTGGACATCCGGTCGCATCTTTCATCAGCTGGACTCATATGACTTGTAACAGAGGGTCCAAATTTTGCACTTGGTTTCTGCCAATAGTCTCTGTTCATTCTGTGCGTTTGTTTTTATTTTAAGAGGATTCGTTGTGTCAGTGCAAGGCATAATAATCTACCGCGCTGCATATTTTGGAGCTTTCGATACTGCAAAAGTACTTGCCTCAAGTGATCCCAAAAAGCTGAATTTTTTTGTTGCATGGGCCATTGCGCAGGTACGTTAATAGCGGAAGACAATCGGTTGGCTATACCCTACGTAAAAGTTTGGTTAGGGTGCAACCGGATTTGGAAAATACCGGAACAAGAATTTGAGAAAGTTTTGGAATGGAATAGTAAACAAATCTCTTTAGGTACCTAAGTTTCTTGTGCTTATTTTAGGTTCCCGTATCTTTTTATAGTTCCGGTCGCACCGTGATAATCAAGTAAAGAGATTGAGTTTGAGACTACGTTAGTCTCAAAAAATTTACTACATTTGGGACTGATGTTGAAATTTATATCTTGTGCAGTTATATATTCGTAGCCCTAGTAAAACTTGGGCCGAGTCGAGACCGGCAGTAACCGGCACCACTGAATATTTTGTAAAAATGCTGTTCTGTCTAAATAGGCGTTTATTCCTAGACAGACATGTTTTGTTGAAAAAGGAAACGTTGAGTGGAACCAGTGTTTGTTATATTGTGATATACTGTAACGTAAAAATGGATACAAGTGTAGGTTTTATAAAGTTTTTGCACAATCGAAACTCCAGATTCGTCTGCAGCTGCTCAGGACGCATCAAACAAATAAAGATCGCATTGAAAATGTGCCCGGAAGCCCGGCCAATCGAGATCCATGTCCCGATTCATTTCTGAGTATGTTCCATTGCTAGTGGTTTGACAATAAGGAGTGTTTCAGGTCGTAACGGTCTCAAGCGGTATTGTTTCGTATCCGTGGGATACCGTTCGTCGACGTATGATGATGCAATCTGGACGAAAAGATATTCTTTACAAAAATACGCTCGATTGTTGGAAAAAGATATTTTCTCAAGAAGGCCCAACTGCGTTCTTCAAAGGCGCCCTCTCAAATGTGTTCCGAGGTACTGGAGGTGCCCTGGTTTTGGCGATTTACGACGAAATTCAGAAATACGTCACGTAGACCCTCCGTGGATGGAGCTTGGGTGGATTTTGTCACACCCCTGCGTGCATTATAGATCTACATCAATTTTGAGTAATATCTAGATTGATTTTACTTTGTTTGTTTTTGTTTGTTTGTTTGTTTGTTTGTTAGTTTTATTTTGTAATGCAGTTTCATGTAGGTGTTAGCGGTATTTTTTGTTGTTTGTGCATACTAGATTAATAGGAATTTTATTTTTGTTCCGTAAGGTATAGTTTGGCTGTGTGCTATGGCTGGCATTTTTCAAAGATCTACGTTTTTGGCTAATTGTGTAAGGTTATATCTGAACACGAGAGACATTGTTGATTGTAAAAAGACCAGTATCTTGGTTTCAATGACTTGTTAACTGCTTTTTTTGGAATCTGATTTGGCTAAGCCTCGACAGAAAACAAGTCGGTGTCAATTTATTGATAATGATTTTTGGCCTAAGCCAGTGGCGAAGATTTATTACGCACAGTGCTCTAAAGTAAGATAAGTGACGAGGCTTATCTAAAGTAAAGAAGATTTTTATATGTCATCGAGAGATTGTATTGGATATGGATCTGCTATTTAATGTGGTTCTTGTACACTTCCATGAGACTTAGGCTTACGCGTGATGTTATGAAAAGCTTTCTTAAGCCCAAGCCTTAACTTTAAATTTGGGGGAATGTACAAGAGCCTATTATGTTGCCGCATACTCTGTGTTAACTAACATAATCATACACACTCCAATTCAATTTATTTTTTTCAATAATTTTTAGTACGTGTACGGTGTTATTTGATTTTTATTCCAAGAATTGTTATGTATCTGAGCAGAGGTTTTATCTGAACCTAATCCGCATAATTGAATAGTAGCTAAACTTAGCTCAACTGAAGTTGATGTTTTGAACGCAGGCTGTAGAAAGACGCCAAAGCAGTACCTTGTATATTGCACCTATTATGTAGTTACTTCTGCAAAGTAACTAAGTGAATAATCACTCTATACAACTACATTAGCAATTTATGTACAAGCTCTAGTTTTGGAGATAGGGTCTTTGTTCAAATTAGGGATGACTGCGTTTTTAGCCATGCCAAGGTTTTTATACTAGTCCCCTTATTAAAATTCGACTTATGAGCGTTTAGTTTTACCATGTTTCTATCAAATATCCGCTTCTCGGCAAAAATTTGCAGTTTTATTCTGTGATGACAATATACGTAACTTATATTCGGAGAAGTACAACCGTTCTGAGTCCGTATTCTGAACAATGTAGAGGGGCCTTACATCTACATATGATCATAGAATAGATGTCACACACAGTTGAGAACGTGAAAATTAGTTTGGCAAGTTTGGGATTTAATATAAAAGCGTGTGTTTTGCTTGCACATTAATTAGCATATGAAACATTGCTGTTTTCCGTACTTTTTCTTGTGATCCTTTCAATTAAATTGTTAAAATAAAGCGCAATTGTTCTGCAAATATGGAAATTTCTCTTGAACATTCCGTTATAGGCTTATGTCCAGGCTTTTGCTTATGCTAAGGCTTAGGAAAAGGCTTGGCGAAGCCTGAGTCTAAGCGTAAGCTTTAACTCTGTTGCACAAAGTGTACAAGAACTCATTGAAACATCAAATATAAGTGCTCTACGTTTGGCGCACTAGTATTAGTTTCAGCATTCCGTTTTGTGTTGTTCCGTGTTGTGTTTTTTGTTAATACGGATTAGTGTTTATGTTAAGTCGCAGGATGCAGCCGGATACGAAAATTATTATCAAAAATTGAGTAAAGTAGTAGAAGAGATAGCGGATATTGTGTCTGAAATGGATATCGTTTTCCACAGTTGTTTCAACTAACTTGTGGTCGGGCCGAAGTTCTAGAGTAGCTAAGAGCTTAAATTATTGATAATTTTCTTCAAGCATTGTTTCCTTTGTGACATTAATAGGTTAAAGTTACTAGTGAAATCCCTGGTAAATTTTTTCTCCGGGCTCTTTTTCTTATTAGGGCTTACAGATTAGTCATTATAATGTCATTTCCGATAGTATATTAAATCTAGCCTATTCCACAAGTTTTTAACAAAAATTACATTTCTGCTACATAGTTCTGTTCTAGAAATTCGATCGGAAAAATAAGGTGGATGAAATTAGTATACTTGAATTTGGATTAACAGCGTTTTAGACTTCTACTCGAAATTTTGTTCGTAGCCCGGTTGTATTCTGGTGAATAGTTTTAAGAGTGTAACAATGGCCATTTTTACACTACTCTTTGTTTTTCTCTGTTTGCAAAATATTTATAAATATAGGATACGTAAATTCTAATCATCATAGAATTATGCATTGTATATATTACGCTAAACATTAACTTATAGTATACATTTTGCCTGTTATAGCTTGGGAAACGATTCCAAAGGGATGTATAACTTTGTTGGTCCGAAATACTAGTCTGGGAACAAAAACCCCAACCTTTGGTGCTACCTGCATGAGTGTAGCTTATATGAAATTTTTTGACCTATGCATGTAATATGTTGGGTGGTCCGCGTGCCAGGGTGTAACCGGACATTTGTTTCCGGTAAAATCGGTTTGTGTTTCCGTTATAGAAATAAAGGAAATTCACTTCTTTTTGCGCTCAAAACTAGTTTCTAAGTTACGTATATATCTCGCAATATATAATTACAGATATGCTGCAATTGATTACAATGAAATAAAAATTACGAAATTCATCCACAAACTTAAAATTTCGGCGCCTCCGCCATTATTTCTTCAAAATTTTACGAAGACTGGTGAATTTTGCACGTCTCAATTGTGTTGGTAGAAAAATGAAACATATTTGAAACTATCATACTTCAATATCTGCTTTCCGTTTTCGTTATTTCAATCACATCCGTTTCCGTTATTTTTACTATCCGTCTACACCTTGCCACATACCCGGGGTAATTAAATTAATGTAAAAAGTAATTAGAAAGGCGAAAACAATAGAATATGTTGCTTAAAACCTGGATGAACCTTTCTATATATAGTTTATTGGCTAATGTTATGTAGTATGAAAATTATAGTTTAATTTTCGTTAATAAAAGGTAATGCGTTTTGGTTTGATAAACGAGTGCAGAAGAACTATTCGAGTGATGTATAACTTCGCTGAATGTTCAGGGCTACAAAAGCTACTGTATCGGCAGAGAACGTCCTGTGGAGAATTGTGGGTTTGGCCATTGTGTAGTGTCTGGGTACAAGCGTAGACCTGGCTCCATAGAAAATCGGCCTCCGGCTAAAACTGTAGTTGAACTTATGCGCGGGTCTTGTGAATCTTGATAATGGATTTTTTCTCAAAATTGTATGTTTCGGTGCGTTTGGCTTTAGGTTTTGGTGTAATTTTGGGAATGAACTTTTTATTTTTGATAACTGTTTGCAGCAGGGTGCAACCCGGAGTGAAATACTGTAGCCGGATGTAAACAAAACTTGCCGGAGGTGAAGTGAAATTATAGGTAGTTGGAATGATATTTTCATTTGTTCATTATGACAAATATCTAATATGTTGTTAAACCGTTTGTTTTTACGCTTATTTTTACCAGGGTACAATCGGAGGCCTGGCTCCAGTAGGAAATCGATCTCCGGTTCCGGTAGTAATTTTGCCGGAGGTTTCGTAAATTTAAACTACCTAAATACGTCACCTTCGGTCAGTTTTGTTTACTCGCGTTCTGACAAGTTTTGTTTACCCCAGGTTCTGGCATTTTTTACCTTTGGTTGCACCCTGATAGGCATGAAATTGTAAGTCTTAAAGTTCAAAGATTACTCTAAAGCTTAGCCTACTCTATTGTTTCCCCGTGTGTGCTGCATTATTTTTGTGTATCACACGCTTTACAGTTTATGCGAACTATATATCAGTTTATGCGGGGTTCACGTTATAACCGGGGCAGCTTGGGACAGTTTTGTCCCTATTGGACTATCGGGTAACATTTTGTCTGCTTTAGACACCATATATTCAAAAATTCGTATTGTTTGCTATGTGTGGATTACCTTTTCTTCAATATCATATTATATTCGAGGTATTGTCTGCGAACATTATATGTTTTCAAATATCTGCATACTTGAGGTAACATACCCTAATTGTCCTATAGCATATCTTATGATACTAGAATTTGAAATTTGAATTTTTGAATTCTGATGTGGTTCTAAGCGATTTTGTGTCGGATACGATATGCAGGCGTGTATTTGGTATTTAATACACATTTGTTCCTCTGTCGTCTAGCTTTTCATTCATTTATTAGTACCTAAAAATCACACTGTCCCGCTGAATATCATATGATATTCGTTGAAATTTTGGAATATATGATATTCGTACAAATGTCCCACAGTATCGTGCATGTGGCAAACCGACTCCTGTACACGTTGAACATTTGAGAGCGGTGGTATTAATGTCATATATAATATTCGAGTTTTGCCTGTTGACTCGATATAAGAGCCTGAGTCGAATCAGCATGGTACAAACCGTGATCCGCCTGTCCCAGTTATAACGTGAATACCGCATTATCTGAATACAGACTTTTATTCAAAGTATTTTAATTTTAAAAACTTAATAATTTTCTGAGTTGAACCTGTGTAATCTGCAGGTTAACCAACCGTTCGAACTGTTCAAGGTTAAATTTTGCCAAAAATGCAAATATGACGCAGAGCCTTGCGAAAACCTGGAATCTCAACCATTTTAATGATGTTATAGGACCAGATAAATTGCCGGTAAGAGTTATGCTGCCAGGTGCGAAACGTTATAAAATATCACGACAGACATTTCGTTGCCTGAGAACCTGTAATCCGAAATTTCATCGAGTCGACAATTTGTCACCTTTCGTTATGCTTAGGCTTTACGATTATGCTTACATGCATTCATAGTTTTTAGGATACTGTTTGCCTGGCGACGAAATGTAGATTCTAAAAAGTTTTATATATGTATATGTACAAAGGTATTATTTTAGTTCTAATATAGCTGAACTAAATGCGTCTTCCACAGCAAACTTGTGGACATGTCAAACTTCACTCACATGTTTGTCTGCATGTATTGTAAGAGATGCAGGACAGATGCGTAGAAATTGTGTACGTAGGTTTTGGAAATTGCATAAATACATATCAGCTTAACTTTTCTATGTAGTCGTGCATAATAAGTAAACACAATGAATCCCTAAAGTTTTTGAAAATCCTGGTTACATTTTGTTACATTTGCGATTAAAATCAAAACCACAAGTGTTTCGATAGCGCAAAGTTAAAGGCTTAAAGCAAGGTTAGATTTATAGAACTAGGACTAGGTTGGAAACTGGCGTAGTCTTAGATTTACAAATTGAAATGTGCATTACCTTAGGAAGAAGCTTAATTTTAGGCTAATGCTATTCGCGTGTGAACTTGGCATGGCCTACTTATTGGTTTCGGATTTCATTATAGAATGATTTCGACCAAATGCTGCTATCGCAATGGCGCAACAAACTTGATTCAGGACGGTTGTTCAAATACAATATTGATCATATTGTGTATCGTAGGTTGGACGATAAATATGGGATTGATGCTGTGGTTAGTTCGCCTTCGTACTGTTTTGTAGAGTGCCGAACTAATTTGGATTGGTGGCTGCCGGCGTTGAAAAAGAATAAATTATTGGCTGTTAAGATAGACTTGGCAAACCGTTTATGGTGGTTGAATGAGTCATAGACTTTACACCTGTGACAGTATTGAATGGCAGTTGTGTTGCGGCAACGTACTTCTGTTGTGACAGTATGCCACTGGCGCTAGTCAACATAAGAAACGATTATTAGAGATATACGAGTCACTCAAGAAAATTTTTCAACTTAAACGAAAATGAGTTAAGGACTAAATTGACTAGAAAGTGTTCGAAAAATGAACGTTTGATTTGCTTAATTTTTGAAACGCATAATTGGATGTTCAGTTTTCATTCTCAAATATTAACATCGCTCACGATTACACACTGGTGCAATGATTGCACGGCTGTATTGTTGTTTAAAGGTGATAACTGTTCTATAAATTCTAAGATTCAAAATTATGTCCAGTGCAGTCATATTTCTTTGTAATGTTCTGTATTTTCTTGTAACTTCACTGACTTATATTCAACATAAGCATGCTGTTATGTTCAGTATATATATTTTTAAGTCCAACTCAAAACGATTGTACCTGAAGAGAGAATCAGTTAAAATTAAATCGCTGGATGATCCATTCGATTGCAATCAGTTTAATTTTAACGAAGTTTCTTCGGATGAAGTAAGTAACGATTTCTGAGTTTAGCATTTTTAAAAATTTGCTAGCCGGAACTCAAACGCTTCCTATCGGAAATACAGAGCCGGAATTGTAGGAACAGCTTGGGGTTTATGCCTTCATTGGTTGTACAACTTTATATAGCCATTTTGTACTTTGTTGTAGTAAACAGTTATTCAGCCACGCTAATGTTTTAACAAAGACGTCTTCCTTGCGAATGTCGTCCATATAAATCACTTGAACACATTTTTCAATGTTTACTTTAACTTATTTGAGAAAATATGAAACGTTTACTTCAGGCAATTTCAATGTATACCTCTTCCCATCGCATTCCCTCGATAGAACGCTGAGACGCCGTAGGCTCATCTCAAAAATATTAAAGTACGTGTGGGATCTTCGAATAATGCTGCACTGGTTTGCAACTAGAAGTGGTTTGAATTACAAAATAAATATATATTTTAAAAATATTGCACTGTAGTGATCCGAATTAGAGGGGGGTAATAAGATGGGGACCCCATATTGAGTCCCAATCAATAGGAGACCGTATCATTAATAAGAGTCCGCAACCGGATAGAGTCTCTAAATCCTAATTAGAGTCCATAAGTGCATAAGTGACTCCAGGACCAAATAAAGTTGAGCTCGAAGGTTTAAAGCATACTTAAGTTTTGAAAGTCATTCCTAAGCATAACCTTGCATTATCGTTCAAATTTTTTATAAAAGACAAACGTTTAACTCAACGAATAGTTGCCAGACAAGACAAGACCGGATACATATCAGTAATGAAGGGTGGCTGAGGGCGGGTTAAAGATAAATAAAAGTCCGTAACCGAATAACAGGGGGTACCTCTGGAGAGGCCAAATAAATATCAGCCCCCCTCTTATTAGTATCACTACAGTATTTGGTAAAAAATTTACGTTAATATTTTAGTTGCATTCAGGTAATATGTGAGTTCATAGTCGGATCAAAGGAAGAAAATGGTACGAGTCCAGATGAGGTATGTTGGACAACAGTTCGTTGACAAACACAGAGATGGAATATATGTTGATGTTTCGTGCAGGTTTGAGTTGTTTAATACGCTGTGAGAAAAAAATGGTACGATTTTGACAATTTTTTGAATCGTGACGTCCTTCTTAATTATTGCAAGGTAGTCATTGTTCGTTGGACTGAAAGCGATTTCAAAAATCGTATAGTATGTTGTTTCTATAAGGTATCGGTAGCTTTCTCGTTACCGTTAGATTATTACGTATCGGAGTTGAAATTCGACGTTTTTGAGATTCGAAGATACCCTTCGTTGGACCGATAATTTGTTTAAAATTCGAATTGTTATATGATATTTTGGCATGAGGTTACGAATGTTTGTAAATGTCATGTTGTTTATTGTTAGGGTGACGATGTTATATGCAGCGAATCGGCCGACAAACACTTGCTGCTAATCAACGTTAGTCCCATTGATCTTGGGCATTCGCTAATTGTGCCTTTTGCTAACCGACAATACAACCAGGTTTTTTTAATTTTTTTATAAATTATGAATTTTTGGAGATCTGTTTGCATATTTATGCCCCTGGATCATTTTGATAGTAGTCGATTATCAGAGTGGTGGGATGGCCAATTGCCGATTCAAGGGACTCTACCTTCGCTTAGGCTCCTTCCCAACAGGAATCTAAACGAAGATTTTGTATTAAAGTTTAGCACTAAAATAACGTTAGCATTTATCGCTTGCGAGATAATTTACTGTTATATCTCGCTCCCCTTTAGAAAGTTCTGGATTAGTCGCTGAAAAGAGTTATTCTTTTGCAGGCATTTATCTGAAATACCGCTAGGCCATTGTCGATAGTTTTGTAATTGTTTGTCACAGGCTTTAGGTTTTTTAATCACGTAAACGCTTGCGTACCGGGATACTAGCTGGTTAACTTGAAATGTTAGAAAACTGTTAAAACGTTCAGTAGAGTAGACTTTAACACGTTGCGTTTTCATGGTTATTAAGGCTGACTACTGAAAAATGTTTTAGTATTTAGGGCCCATGCGAACTGTAGGGCTTGTCCACTAAGCCTAAGTTTATGCGTAAGCCTAAACATAAACCTGAGTCCAAGCGTACGCATACACCGACCTGAAGATATGTGTACCAGTCTGTAAGTGTCCCAATCTACCTGTTTCTTAATAGACAGGCGCCTATAATTAACATAAGTTAACTATAACTGTGACATACACTTTTTGTTTCTCTCTGGGGGTGAAACTGGTAACTTTGGTGGTTTTGAATTTTAAAAATCAATGTGATAGGTGCATTTACCTCTTAATAATGGCATGTAAAGGTATATATAATATAGTTTGAAATGGTTAAATTGTAACTATTTCTTTAGGTTATTCGATCTGAATGCATCGAGCTTGCTTTAAAGGTATTCATGCAGAGCTCGTCGGGGTAAGTGAAAATATGCGTGAAGTTGTATTAATTGTCCAGGCTTAACATCGTTTTTAAGATAAACTTGACGCATGTTGGATTCATATTTTGTCAATATTTAAAAAATTGTAACTGATGTACGCAAGTTCATTTGGAGCATGCATCATGCATTGCAGTGATAATTTTACTCGTTTGTGTTGCGTTTATGTTTCGTGTTTTGATTTTTAAAATGCATCTATTCACAGTGTGTTTCAGAAGGTTTGTGATGCTGTACAATTCGCTGCTGGCGTATGCCTCAGTCAATCATCTGCACTTTCACGTATATTATTTGCCGCATGATATATCGCTTATGAGCCAGGTAAGCTTAAACTTGTTGATATTCTTTGATTTTTTAAAAAAATTAACCTTGCAAACACCAACATTAAGAATATTTTCGCTGTATTGTGTGAATGACCCATGATAATTAATATGGCCTGCCCACTAAGGCATAAAGCCTAAATCTGAGACTAAGCTGACACCTAAGCATATTTAAGTCTAATCTTACTTACGCGCACGCCTAAGCCTTACAGTTTCTCTATCCAATCTCTCAGTGGACAGGCTCGTATACATTGGCATGGGCCATGTGAATCTTGAAATAGTCTTAGTGATATCAACAGGAATCGATTCAAAGACGCGGAATTTGATTTTGGATTTTTTTGGTTACACCCCGCCAAAGGTGCTTGTTGCCATCTTCCCAAAAAGTTACCTTTCCCAACCGTAGAGTGGCATATGCACTTTTTGCTATCCAATCAGTGGGTGAAATCTTTTTCCATTTCTGTAATTGTCACTAGTTTGGTTATATAGTAAACAAGTACGAAACGAAAAACCCTGCTAATTAATAAACATTTTTTGTTTTAGTGTAAAGTTGATTCTTTGGAGGGGGTTAGTTTTTCGAAAGCTAGAAAGTGATGTTATCGGCAGGCTTAATATTTGTAAATCAAATCGAGCGTGCAGTTTATTCAACCCTGCAAAAGTTTATACAGAGCAGATTGCCCACTTATTTGTAAAATGTATGAAAATTATCCGTCTAAATTTGACTTCGGGGGACGTTGGCATCAAATCTCGGGATCTAAAGTTACACCATTGATCATCAGCTGGCGATAGTTGCTGTGGACCATTTTTTGCATTTTTATTGTGTTTTGTTTCTCTATTTCAGGCAGTCACGTGCATTAGTCAGCGACACGGCGTATTTGTGTTAAACGATTGGCTTACACCTGGATGGGTGTTTCAGCTACGCGATATTTCTAACTTGCGAAAGTATTCCAAGTAAAAGTTGTGCACTGGTAGATGTCACGAGAGTAGGCATGTTTCATTTTGGTTGGGATCAGTTCAAGGAATGTTTTGAAAGCCACCGTAGCGTGTGAGAAATTTGTTGCCACATAGTGATAATGTAGATTGATTTTAAATCATGTAAACTAGCTATTTTTCTTACAAGTGTTTCGGGGGCCAACGTCTCTTGTATACCTCCTTTGTATTACTGTGACACATATTTATAGGAACACATTCGTATATGCATACACATGATAAAGATATATTTTGAAACATAGCATCGTTTTATTGAAATTGTCATTACTACGAAAGTTATACACAAATTTATTTTCTAGAAATCGGCAAAGCGTTCAATTCTGGTTCTTTGTTTTGTTCGGAATTGTATATCAAATAATTGTATTCGAACGCAAAAATCATAGTTGTCTGGTCAGACGTATGCGGCGTCGTGGGTTGTTTTATGGTGTGAGCTTTTCAGAACGCTATTCCTTGCGTCGGAAGTGACTCGTAAATTTGGATTTGCGTTGAATTTGGCAACAACTCGACGATGTTCTCTCAACTGCAGCCGTGATTGCATCAATGAGACTGAAGCAGGAAGGTTATTGGTGACCACATATGTGTTTCCGAAAAAACCTGTCTATGGTTAGTAGTTTTATTTACGAGTATATATATAACTTTGGATGTAATGCATCATTGCTGTTCTGTTGAGCTGCTGGTTTGTTTGTTTAATCTTTGTGTTTGTTTGCCTGTTTGTTTGCATGTATGTTTGCATGTTTGCTTGTTTCTTTGTTTGTGTGTTGGTTGGATTGTTTGTTTTTGTGTTTGCTGGTGTCTACTTGCGTTCCTTTGCCATTTCGACTGTTTGTTGATAGATTTTGTTTGTATGCATGTTTGTTTGTGTTTGTTGGTTTGCATGTTTGTGTTTATTTGCCTTCTGCCTTTTCTTCTGTATTTTATTGTTTGTTTGTTTGTTTGTTTGTTTGTTTGCTTCTTTTGTTTGTTTGTTTGTTTGCTCTTGCGGTTGTCTTGTTGATTTAATACAACCGTTTTATATCGTGGTTTATTTTATTATGAGTATGACGTAGTAAGTTGTATCTTTGCAAACGAGCCGCCACTGGTTGATTCAAATCTAGACAGTGGCATTCCAACACGAATTCAAATCAGAGTTTTGTATTATGATGTAGTATATTGTAAACTTGTGTTTAACTTTTCGCTCGCGAGACTTTTCACTATTATACATCGCGCGATCATCCGCGTCAAAATTTCTGGACCCGTTCGTGCGAACCGTAATAAAGCTAATTTTCCAACTGTTTTTTAGTATATTTTTATTGTCTGTGATGACTGATTTTTTAGATCCATACGCGTACGGAGAAATAAAGATGTGTCCAGCAGTGTGTGAATCTATAGGACAAATTTTAATTTACAGTAACTATTTTTTCTTAATTATGTTTTTAAGTCATTGTTTAGATTTTAGTTGGAATTTGACAATATACCAAATTTTAGTCATTTTTGTGCACCCATCGGAAAACGTGCTTAAATAAATGAATCGGTAATAAACTGAATATAATTTATGAAAATTTGGGTGATACATAAACTAGACTATCTATGATGGCTCTTAGTCAAGAGTATGCAGCTTACACGGGATTTGCATGGCACTTTTTGATGTTGATCTGTACGTTCAATGTACGCCAAACTTGGAGAAAACTGATATTGCTTAGAAATCGGAGCAAATATTTTTCAGTATTCTTTAAGCTATACGCAATTTTTAATACCTTGTAAACGGCACGGGGTGTGGCTAAAACGCAATGTACGCTGCACAGAGTTACTTCTTTTTCAACACATAACGTACTCAATTGAATATTCCGTCTACAAAAATATTTGATGTTTTAAACTGTATTTTTAGATGCCGAATTTTACAAATCTGTGACAGGAAAAGATGTTTATCGAATGTTTGATATAGTGAGACCGGAGCAGTCATCGTTCAGTCAAATGACCAAAGATTTAATTGATGGATTTGAGACGGATTCTGCCGACCCAGATTTGTAGTGTATTTGTGATTCCTAAGCCGAAGCCTAAACGTTGCAAAAGCGTATTCCTACACCTAGCCTAAGCAAAAAAATGTAATCTAGAATCTAAACCTACTCTTTAAAAGACCCAGGAGAAACCTGTACGCCCCTTAAATCGTTTTGAAAGAATAGAATCTAAAAGTTGAATTTTACATTTTATCCGCTTCGTAAACTTAACACCCGCTGATTTTAATAAAAGTAAATGTTACACTAGTATATATTGCAAAAAAATACAAATGATACAAATACTATTTCACCTGCCCAGAAGACGAAATAGTTTTTACAACGCATACTTCTAAATCAGTTTTAATTCTTTAATCAAAACTGCTTGAGTAGATGCGAGTTTTAGCTTATTGCTATGAGATTTTGTGGCATCATTGACAAAATTTTCATAAGCGGACCCCAGTTTTAAAATTTAAACGGCGGTTTCATTAGAGCTCTATATAGAAATTCATTAACCTAATACGATTATCCACCACATTAAAATAGGCATTACGAAATTATTGTTGGAATGGAAAAACAGTATATAACAAGTGAGAGTATAGCACCAAATTTACAAATAGAAGAGTGTACAATCATTCGTACTGCAAAATAGAACCACATTGACTTCAAGACAATCATTTATCAAAACATTAGGGTAGCTTTAGCTAATACTTACCTACCGACCAACTTAGGCTAAACGCAGTAAGAAACAATCGCAAGACTAAGCCTTATGGTGAGCCTGACCTGTGTCAAAAGAATCATAGTAAAATAACAAAACAGTCAAATGTGAGGACATATAGGCACGTAAACGCAACAACAAGGACCATAACAAGTTTTCAAATGAACCTGAAAATGTCTTAAAAATTCCTAAACCAGAATTCACGTCTTGCCTTTCGAAATCTGTTCCGCATAAAACATCCGAACGGTTTCCCAATGCGCACTCCTCAGAACAACTTGTCTCCGCTTATTTTGTAAATATTGCACTGTTGCATCAGGGTTCCATCCATGTTTCTAAAATACACAACACCCCAAGTATGATTTAGAATAACGATTTTCATTCCGGCTGACATTTCTTGATCTCTATAAAAAATAAGGCCAATGTTACTTTTAGGGGCGTAACAGTAGATTAAGCGTATTTTTAAGCCTAAGCATAAGCCTAAGCGTTGCAAAAATGTGTTCCTAAGCCTAAGACTAAGCAAAAAATGTAATCTAGAATCTAAACCCACTCTTTTATAAATCCACCAGAAACCTGGACGCCCGTTAAAGTAACTTGTGCGAAAAATAAAATAATATTTAAAGTTTATTCAAATATTTAATGTAGTTTTAAAGTTTATTATTTGAAATTGTACAAAGTTTAAAATGTAAATTATACATCTTAAATATAAATTTTTAATTAATAAATATAAATTTTAAACAAATGTTTAAATTTAAATGTCTACAAACTTACATTAATCAGGTAACACGCCGCAACCGTAGCACTCCGTGAGCGACCAGCTTTACAATGGATATACACTGTTCGTCCTGTTCCATTAAATTTGTCAATGAATTGCACCGCTTGCTGTACTTCGTTGACACGTGGAGCACAAACAAAATCTTTTGTCGGAATCCAACAGTATTCAACACCAGCGGCTTTCCAGTCCTGAACCACAGATACGAAAACGTAATAAGAGACAGATAAGGATTTTTGTAAGACGTGCGATGCCTTAACCAATGTTTTCAGGCTCAACTTTGCTACATAACGGACCGTTTAAAGCCAAAATAAACAATATTTTTCAGAACTATTTCTTAATATTTCCAAAGAATAAAACTAGGCGCAGATACGGTTGATAAACCTTATATTTTAGGCTACTTAGGCGAATTTTTATTGAATTCCTACTGGGGTCCAGATTATGTATCTTCGCTAAACGACTATAACTAGATATGCTGATTAGCGCGGTTTCACCAGCAACTCATTTTCGCTCAAATTTTATGAACCCAACCAAAATGACAACTTGAAGTACATGGAACAACTAGGAGTTCATCACTCAAATCCAAGAAAATCTTATGTCCTGCAGACAATCTGCACTCTGCATACGTGCAATAATTCGCATACCGATTTTTTTCAGGTTATCATATATGATACACCAAGTGGCAAGTACTAATATTAATACAAAAGTTTTCTAAGACACTTACTTCAGCAGTTGCGACAAACTGATGCGACATTTCATACGCTTCATTTAAACACACAACGCCACCCACATTGAACTCTCGTATCATCTGAAACGAAGTTTAATAAACAATTTGAATATATATGTAGGTAGGCCAATCTGTTATTCATACCAATAGCGAATTGGACTATTGTAGTGATCCGAATAAAAGGGGGAGATAATAAGTCCAGGATTCATATTTCGGGTCTGAATCAATAGAAGTCTATTTTCCTAATTAGAGCCCGTAAAGGGATGGAATGCCATTACTAATTAAAGTGATGGGCATCGGATATTTTTGATATCCGGATATTCGGCAATTCGTGCCGCATTCCGCATATCCGTAATTGATTTTTCTATTTCGGATATCCGAAACTCGATTTTGCGTTTTTTGGAATTCCGAACTTTAATGTTTGTTCCATAAGCACTTGTTTTAACTTATTGCTTTAATGGAAGCACCCTGATCCACAATCTGTTATGAGCGTAAAATATAACATACAATTCTATGCAACTGCTTCAATAACGCTGGGTATTCGGTTAAGAAGATTGCTACAAATTGATTTCTTTTGGTTTGTCTCCATCTAATTTCAACCACTGCAACAGAAATTCTATCAAATGTCACCCTTTCCTCGAACTACACATGTCGTAGCCCAAGTCGTAATTTAACCTAATTCCGAATTTTGCTAGCCCAATTCCGAATTGGACTAGCCCAGGGCGTAATTACGACTTGGGCTAGGCTACGGCGTAATTCTTTTTATGCAACAAGTGTACGCCTTGTGATTGGTTACTAGCTTAATGCCATACTCAAATACGATTGGTTGATGCGAATTTTTTTCTGATTGGCTAAGTAGTCGCCACATATTGGGTACCTACTGGTTTGTTTTACTGAGCAAAAGGGAATCAAGCACGATTACGACTATCAAGTAACCAATTAGAATACACACATATTTATCTGACATGATTCCGCCTTGGGCTAGCCCAAGTCGTAATTCCGCTCTGAATTAGCCCAATTCGGAATTGGACCGAATTAGGATTTGGGCTACAACATATAAACATAAATTATTTTACATTTCAACAAGAAAGAACTACATTTAAATATACTTACGCTAAATCATACAAAAATCAACCCATGTTATATTTAGTGGTGCCCTGCTTTCAGCAGCGGATCAAGAAATTTCTGACGGGGGCGGGTTGGTAAATGTTTTGAAACGCAATCTTCACCACAAGATCTTCTGAGAAGGTACATTTGTTAGGTAGGGACCTTTTCATTTTTTACAAAAAACTTTCTGTTGGGAGAAAATTGTAAGGTTGGGAGGGGAGGGACTTTATCATTTTATGTTTATCACAAAAAAATTTTCTAAGTGAGAAAATTGTATGATAAAACATTACCATTTTATCATAAACAATTTAAGACGGGTGGCGTACGCCCGCCCGCCCCATCTGGATCCGCTACTAACAGTATAATGTTACCTATATTCATAGCAGTATTCTCAAGTCTTAAAACTATATTCCTAAAGTAATGGACTTAAACTATAGAAAATGGCTGACAGGAGCTGGATTTATATAAAAATAATTAACAGTCCGGATCCGAAAACCTCTGCAGACTACGGATATGAAATAAATATCCGTTCCCTCCCCACGTTGCTATTTACGAATATGTCGTAAAGCAAGCTGCACAATGTCTTTAGAGCAGCTGCCAGATTGGTATTCTAATTCTAATCCATTCAAAACGTAGCCGTCAAACCTAGACCCAAAAACCAACGCTTGCGTGAAGATAGCTAAATAAATAGTTATTTCAAGTTTTAAGTCACACTCCAACTATGGCATATAGAGTAAGGAACCCCATACTATGAAATGTTAGACATTACGTTTGTTTCGTGCCAAGCTTTAGGGCGAGTTTATGCTGTTGGAGTAGAAATTTAGGAATATTGTTGAAACTAAACGACACGTTTCACGTTTTGGAAACGTTTGTATGTATACATATTAAATTGCGTTGTGGCAAAACATTGAAAGCGTTTGCTTAAAAGCATTTTGTTGCATAAGCGATTCATGTTAGAACGGGCCAACTTACAAAATACCGTTTTGAATGATGCTGTTTGAAATACAAAAAAACGCTTTAAATTGTCGCGATGCTTTACTGAGTTTATTCGATTTGGTGTATAATCACGTTTGTACCCCGAGGAATTAAATTTCCGGGTATGAGACGACAAAGATTACTTATGCGTACTTTTGACAACATTCACTGATTATTCAAAATCACTGTATATATAAAACCATATATAACAAAATGATACCAAACTTATAAACGAACATTGGTCATGTATAGAACACGTCCAGAACAAAGTTCGTCAGTACGCGTTCGCCTAGGCTTCATACTTAAATTTACGCTTTCAGTCACGCTTATGCTAGTCTCCAGATTGTGTTCGGGATATTTTCTAATTTCTATACATAAACCACAAAGACTATACTCTAAAACCCACGTTACGATTAGGGTAAACACAAAATTATACCGAACACAGTATTCCCAACTTTACATCCAAACCTCACGTTTAAAAATTTAAGCTCAAACCGCAGACGAAATAAATTTTTTAAGAAGAATTCAAGTTTAGAAACCCTCACAACAAGCTTATTTGCACTGCTGCGGTTTTGTAACTTAGCATGACCTTGACACTAGCACTCCAGACAGATTATTTGTAAACAATTTCAGCTGCAAAAAATCCACAAAAAACTTATTTGTCTTTTATGCAGGTAAACAATATCATAAAGTTTAGAATACGGTCATAAATTTATTAATTTCAAGCTAGAATTCAAGCTTAAAAGCCAGGCAAAATGCTTTTTACTATATCTACGGTGTCCTAAATCCGTATACCCCTCAAACAAATTTAACTTTTCAAAAATAACGATTAAGAATACCCTATAGAAAAAAATCTGCTTTAAAAATGCAAGCTAAGAAAACGCTACGGAAAAAATATATTTGTATTTTAGCAATTTTCTTAATTTTGCCTTTACCTCAATCATTAAAAATTTCTCATACATTGTCAATCATATTCCGAAACGGCAAAGCACCAAGAATTACAAGGTCGTCGATGTGTGAAAACCACGGCCATCCATCACCCATGACCCGATTGAGCATAACGTTCCAGAACAGAGTTGGATAAAACGCTAAATTTGACAAAAGACTCATTGCCTTTCGCGTTACAGTATCCAGTGTATTATTACTAAAATTATTATAAGACAGTATAAATAATACTATGGGCGGGCTTAGGCGTACTGTTGGTAAAGCGCAGAGCGCTTACGGTTACCCAGTATTGAATACTGGTGTCATGTGTTAATCGGGAAATTGGGGGTTATAAGGAACCTGGGTAACGTAGTCTAGTGAATCTAACGGGGTTAGGTTTACTATTCTACAACAGATTCAGCCAAATCTAACGGGGTTAGATTGGTCGGAAAATTTGGTGTATCTCTAACGGAGTTAGAGTGCACGGTTTTAAACTTGGATAACATTGGGGGTATAATTCTAACGGGGTTAGAGTTGCACGGATTTTCGGGGAAATTGAAAAGTATTGGTACTGGTAAGCCAGTGGCTGCATTAAACAGATTCAGACATAGGCTGTAAGGATTTCGGATCAGGCTACAAGTTGGATATCATAACCTGTGTCTTACATGTTATAATGGTGTCGTACAGTATCGGGGTGGGATAGTAAACGTTAACCGGCCGCGTCACTGAATCAGAGCGATACGCGTACATCGGGAAAGAACTCACAAATATTTTTCCAGCTATTTCATTTAAGCTAGCATTTGACCCCCAAATAGTCTGAGGCACACTGCAAAAAATGGTGAGTCAAATTGACTCTCCGAAATAGGCTGTTCTGGACTACACAAACTGAGTCAAATTCGACTCCACCAGTCCACACAAACTGAGTCAAAATTCGACTCCACAGGTCCACACAAAGTGAGTCAAAATTCGACTCCACCAGAGGCAAATTCGACTCACTGGTGCGCTCAGAAAGTCGAATTTGGCTCTGGCGGAGTCCAATTTGACTCAGTTTGTGCCATCCGGAAAAGCCTATTTCGGAGGGAGTCAATTTGACACCATTTCTTGCTGTGCATTTGCTGCCACCGCGCTATATAATGAGCTTAACTGTCGAGCACGTAGTTATTTTGAAAGATATAGTAAATACCTAAAAACGCATATTCATCACGGAATATAACAAGTTTACAGATTAAGGAAACTTGACGCCCAACTTGCATACTTTTGTCAAATAAGTCATGTCCATACTTGTTGTTTATCGATCTGTATTCGAAACATTTCATTTGAATTATACCGTTCTAGAATATACTGATACTATGGTGACGTCTAATAACAGTAAACTCGCAACGCAAATGCACTTTACTGTGAAATTATGAAACTCTTACACTGCAAATCAATCGGATCATTTGCATGCATTACCTTTTTACGTCTATAATATATATGACACATGTGTACTTACAATAGGTCCCTATGGAAATCTGGGGGTTCAAGCGTAAGCGTGAATCTAAACCCATTAATATATAGAGTCTAAGCGTGAATCTATAGCCTAACCGCGAATGTAAGCTAATCATAAGCCATTAAAGCGTACACTTAAACCACAAGCGTCAGGGTGAAGCCGGATATCCGTTTCCGGCAAAAATCAGTGTCCGTTTCCGGCAAAAATCGGTGTCAGTTTCCGTTATACAAATAATGAAAATTCTGTTTGAAAATTCTGTTATTTTTACGTTCAAAATTCATCCAAAATCTTGTAAATTTCGATGCATCCGCCATTTTTTCTTAAAAATTTTAAAAAGTCCGGTGAATGTCACAAGTTAGCGATAGGTTTTCAATCTCAAAACTCTAGCAATTAATACTTGTCACTGCTAATCTCGAATTTGGTACAGAGGTAGGCAAATCGAATTGGAAAAATGTTCAAAATTTAAAACGTTGTTATTCACTAGTTCGAAAGTTACAAGACCTACCCTAAATTGATAATAAGTGCTGCACAAATTTAAAAATATGAAGTTATCTACTCTAAACCTAACCATCAACAGTTCATAGCAGCTATTTTACATTTTACGCATCATCCAAAACGGCACAAGCTACCAACGGTGTGGTTCGTAAAATTGTTACTTACAATATCTTAGGTCGCCCCTGTCAGACAAAGAGTGGGTGGTAGTCGCGGCACTGTCCGCATTTAAACATTTCCGCATATTTCCAGAATTAGGTGCCTACGAAAAGCGTTTACACGAATATGCACTAGCAGTATTACGAATTAATACAAATAGCAACTATAGAAAACAGGACATAAAAAACCGTATATTGAACGGTAGTGCGTTTTCAATTGACAGTATTTAAAGCTTAACACAACATGCGGAACCTTAAATGCGCATCACACCGTGGGCCGAATTTACCACCAATAACCATTTGTTAGTATGTTTCTCAGTTTCAAGGTCCTAATGCGGCATTCATAATAAAACTTCTCGCCCGGCCACCAAAAGTGTTATACGGTACGGTTAACTTTTGACAACATTGACAATTTACAAGCGTCTAAGGTTTTGTAATCTAAGAGTCTTTAAAGGGTGAATCTGAAGCAATCGAGAAGGGACCAGATATTAATTTTACTTCATACCGGAACCGGATAGTCATTTTTCACCAGGACCGGAACCAAATGTAGACCCGCATAGCACCTAAATTTGGGCATTGTTGAAAGTATCTGATTTGCGCAAAACTATACGTTTTTTATTTAATTGAAATCAATTAGCTTAAATTCTTGGTTTCCCCGGTACGTAATGCAATCGCAACAAAATATATTCATAATATTCGAGATCACTTGATACCGGACAAGAATGTCGCTTTTCTCCTATCTTAAACCGGAACTGGATATCTGGTCGCTCCTTTCCGTGTAGCAATATACTGCATTGGCCCGAATAAGAGGGGGGTCCCTATTTTGAGTCCCAATCAATAGAAGTCCGTATCCCTAATAAGAGTCCGTAAGCGGATAGAGTCCCTAAACCCTACCTAAAGTTCATAAATGTCAATTATCCCTAATTGCAGCGCATAAATGACTCCAGGACCAAATAATTTGAGTTTGAAACTTTAAAGCTTACTTATATTTTCAAAGTACATTCCTAAGTATAACCCTGCATTATCGCTCAAGCTTTTAATGCAAGGTGAAAACCGTTCAATTCAACGGATAGTTGTAATACCGGAAATATATCAGTAACGAAGGGTGGCGCAGGGCTAGTTTAAAATAAAAATAAATAACAGTCCGTAACCGAATAACAAGGGGGGTACTCTCTGGAGAGGCCAAATAAATATCATTCCCCCTTTCTTATTCGGGTCACTACAGTATGCTAAATAATTTGGCCAAGAGTAATTTACTAGCGATTCCTGGATGCGTGGTTGATCGTGTATCCCCATAGTTTTACAGATCGCAATTACAGCAAGCCTATAAAATACGAAAAGTCAAGGAATATTCGAAAGTAATGTACACACTGGACAATAAGCACATAAAACGAATGCTACAATACAAAAAAATTGCTAACGTTCAGGAGCAGATCCAACCCCTGTCGCGCTGAAAATTTTGCGATGCAAGTTATATATTCATCACAAGGTTACCATGTGCTTTTGAAAAAATTTACGCCTTCGGTGCGAATCTGTAAGTCGCCTCTTTATACCAGTAAAAATTTCAAAAAAGTACACGAATATACCGAACAAACATCATGGATCCGTCACTGTTTCACTTAATTCTATTGCACAAAGTCAACCATAAAAATCCATTTTAAAACAATAATACTAGTGCCATGCCAAGCGGTGTGAAGAACTCCTCACAAAGTCAATGTTGAGGGAGTCCAAAGTCAAAATAGCCCGTCTACCAAAATGTTCTTATACATACCAATAGGGGTAGGACTACATTTAGGGAGCGAAGCTCGAACACACGTAAGCAATTAAGGTAATATGTAAATTAGTTATTAGCTAACTATTCATTTATCGGTTTTAGAGGTTTGTAAACAATTTATTCAGATTCCTCGCACCCAAAAACCCTTCAGTCATCCTAATAATTATTGAAATAATTTAAAAAGTACTAATTTTGTCTTGTCAATTGAGCTAATATGCAAATTAGCTAATAGCTAACTATTCGGTTATCGGTTTTGAAGGTTTGTATTCCTCGCACCTAAAAATCATTTATGGCTTTTATCCTTAATAATTACTGAAATATTGTAAAAAGTCCTAATTTAGGCTTACAAACTACGCTAATATGCAAATTATCTATTAGCTAACTACTCAATTATCGGTTTTGGAGGTTTGTAAACAGGTAAAAAAATTTTGTTTGCATGGGTAAAGCACGGATCAGGTAAATAATCAATACCCACATCTTATTCTGTTACCATTGCGGTGACCCGATACCTTTTTCAAAGTGTCCATGACTCAACAACTATGTTTCCAGGTACTTCCTGGCGTTGAGAAAAATCACTTATTAGAATATAATTTGTTAACCTATAATTGTTAATTAAGCAGCAAAAACAATGAAAAACATACAAAGCTAAAGCAAAATAATATTATGTATAATCACGAATAAACACATAAGCAGGCAAAGTGGTTTGCAATTCTTGATGCGCTGGCAATTTTGCTGCACAAACTATTTGACGCTCCGATTCATACTACTTACATAATGGTAGTGCAACCGGAATTGCAATTTACCGGAACCAAATTTTCTTTTTGCTATATTATTGATAAAATTATCTTAGTTGAAAATAGGTATATATTTATTTACTTTAATCTGCTGTTTTTACATTTTCAAAATTCACGAAAGCGAAATCTGCTTTGGTGAGTCTATTGGCTAAAATTATATAATAAAATCAAATGTACTAATTCTACTTCCAACTACACAAATAATGAACTCATTGATGGCAAAGATTTTGTCCCTCTTACATTATTGTTTAAATTGTTTTAAGTATTTTACATAAACCCACTTAATTTTTCTACTTAAGATAAGCAGCAATATAAATTCGGCATCTTGACTACACCCAGTAATATGAGTATGTGTTGCAAAACCATTATTTTGGCTCTTGTATCCATCCCACCCTACAAGTGTAAGCCTAATCCAACCCCTACTGCTAAGTCTAAGACAAAGCCTAATCTTAAGTCCAAACCAAAACTACAACAACAAAAAAACAACAACAACAATAACAACATAAAGCGATAAGTCACACGAAAACTGGATTCAGTTTGGAAATGTAGCGAGCAAACAGCAACTATTACAACATATATATTCTCAAACATGGCATCAGTTAATTAATCAGATCGGCTCAGACTCGATTAATACATTATTAACAAAGTTACACCGGAATACCTAACGTAGAAATAGATTCCTCTGGCAATTCCGGCAAAAGTTATATCGAAACCTTTGTTAACCCTTAATAGGTGCTACACGAATCTAAAATCCAGTTGTACCACGAAAACACTGAACTACTCGTTCAGCAAAACTTATTATGTATATGTTCAAAGTTCTTCCCATTTATAAACAATCGGGTTTTTTGAAATTTCAACCCAGTCGGCGTTCAAGCAAAATGGCCCGATTTTGAAAAATTTTTCATATTGGCGCTTCTCATAACCTTCAATGATTATTTCACACCCAAATTAGAATTTTTAAAAATTAGATCTTTAAAGTTCCAAGGAACTCCCTTGGGACACAAATAAATTTTTTGTCAAAAAGTTAGCCAAATTTCAACACAGACTCTGAAGTTGAGCCAAAAGGTGTTAAATTTGTCACAGTCGGACATAGGGCACGACGACCAAATATTCAGTTCCGGTTTTAATATCGGACAAAACCGCGTTTCCGTATCCGATTATGGTACCCAAAATCAACTCACCGAATACCGGATATTTACGGCTAGCTCAAATTTTTCAAACTGCAGCAAAAATGAAAAATTTAAACTAACAATTGCTATAATTCATAATTCAAACTCTTTCACTAGGCTCACATACTTCCAACAGTGCACAAATTACGGTGATATATCCGTTGAACAGACGGTTTAGGTGAAAAACTCCGTATTCAGCTTTGGTTACGGTAAAAAATTCACTGTTTGGCCCGGTTCGGCTATCAAGTAAATTAGTATCAGGAGACACCTCGATTAGACGATTGGTTAACCAGTTATGGGCAAATAACTGAATTGGCGATCACCCAAATTTAATATATTATTTGCCTTAGTTTTTGACAAAATTTTCTCTCGGCGGCCAGAGTGCCTTATGAAATTAAAAACAACATTTTTCCAAAGTTCAACTTTCGATGTGAAATATCAAAAGAGGTCATGAAATTTGAAAAAATAAACACAAATTTTCCAATTCGAACAGTTTTAGGGCAAACGGCGGCTGGGGCATAACTTAAAGAACCCAGCAACGGGTGTACTGTATAAGTACACAGAGAATAGAAATTTAATTTCTGAAACCAAATATGAAAAAACTATCCACTGCAACTATCCATCACTAGTTTGAACCTGAAGGCGTTCCTTTCCCAATCAAAGCATATATATAATATACCATCTACATCAGAAAAATTTATAAACTATAACATTGTGTACGCAAGTTATTCCGAACGCAACGCATGAATAAACAAAATTCGAATTCAAATAATTAAGAATGGAACCTGTAATATTTAAATTTCACAACATTTACGTTTCAAAACCAACACCGCCGTAGTTTTCCATGTAGATTAAAGCCGTTTATAAGCGCCCAAGAACGTTTTACAATTCGGACATCGGTGTTCAACATCTTGCAGGTCATCAACGCAGAATGGAATAAGACAGCAGCCGCAGGAGCATCTGAGAATTAATTCAAACGAAAAAGTAGAAAACTGTTTAAATGGAATACGTTAGAGATGTCCCGGGCCAGGGCCATGTGATACCATGGTCGAAACCAGAAAAAATCAAAACAGAGTGTAAAACGGAACCAGATCCCTGCTTCCCCACCGGTACTTCCTACAAATGAGGCCGCCGTGCATATTGTGTGACTAAGCTCAACAGAATACACATAAAATCAAAAACCACCGCCAGCCAATATGAATGTACCGCAGATGTACACGTTGACGTACCAAAACAACTTCTTTTGTAAACACTACAACAGCACTGCAGCAATTTTCAACACATGTGTATAGGCAAAAGATCCCGTGGCACAATTTAGCCAACGCGATATGATAAAAACGGTACCGTGCTCCTAGGTGCATGCTTACGCAAAAGATACATAAAATTTGAAGTTTTGTGTATTTTGCTGCCCCCGGCCAAGGCCCGGGTAAAATCCTGGCCCCGGGACATCTCTAGTATACCTTTGGTAAAATCAAAAACTCCGCGTTTGTACGTATTTGATGTAAATTCGACAGCAGGAGCGTAGCCAGGATTTTGAAAAGGCGTTACGTTCAATAAAAAATTTCAAGATGGTTTTTATTTTGTTACCAGCTGATAAAGTGATAAAGTTGCTAAAAACCTGAACAAAATTCAAAAACAGGATAGCAACAAAAGTTCGAATTCTATTTCAGATTCTTGCAGAAATTAAAAGTTCATAATCGGATTCAGTTCTACAAAAGATCCGAATCCAGCAAGGTTCGGAAACACCTATTTCTGCTTTTGAAATGGAGTAAGAATAGACTGAAAGCTTTTTCCAAAATATTTTGCTCTTGCGGTTCGAACCACAATTCAATTTTTAATGAATTCTGGTTTCGATATTTCAAAATTTAAATGTTTCTATTGCCTGCATAATATTAGATTTGTTAAGCTGACATATCAAACGGCTATAAATTTAATTTTATACAACCCTAAAATATAAATAAAAAAATTTCAAAATCAAGGTTCAGATTCGGATTCAAAATCGGTTGCGGCAAACCCGCAAAGGGTTCTGATTCGTAATTGGTCAAATCATAGGTTCGGTGCCAGCCTGATCGCAAAGTAGTTCTAATTCTAAACCTTTTTGGTATGCCGTCCTTGTCCGGCAACGGCGCACAAAGGCATTTGATTAGCGAGGCAATGGGATTGAAGAGAACAACCAAACTATGCGTTCTTAAAACAAGACTAGCAAACTACGCTGGACGATTCAATAATGTAATCTTTTCAGTTGACGAATACGTTATTGTATTTAAAAGCAACGGCCTCCTGTCAACTGCTTTTCACGATGCTGCTGGACCCTGGTAGAATAACCACAGCAATCCAAAACTTTACAGACTAACGTTTTTGAAAATAACTTTGAACTATTTTTGTCCTTTAACGATTTTCTCGTTAAAAAATATCACTCTGCATAATGCAATTACAACATGGTAAAATTGCTCAACAAGTTGTCGACCAACAAATAGTGTCCTAAAGCCAACGAATACACCTAAGCATAATCTCAAGATTAATCCTAAGCCTAACCATAATTATGCGCGACAAATTGTTGAGTCGATCAAATTTCAGAATACAAGCTGTCGAGCAACAAATTATTGCCGGGATACCCAATTTGGTAAAACTCATTTAAAATCCTATCTCATTCACTATATGCGTGCACGGAGAGCCATTTTGCGACAACTTTTGTACAGGTGCTTTTTGCCTGAGGTACCCTAATCTGTGTGGTTCGAACGATTTGTTGTTTAACGGGCAGGGTGCAACCGGAATTTTAAAATACCGGAACCGGAAAGTTAAAAAGATACTGGTACCGGAGCCGGAAAGCAAAAAATACTTGTTACCGAAAAATTCATTTTCAAAGCTATTTTATTGAAATCCTATGTGTAACATAAAATTTAGAATTCCAAAATCCGGAAGCAAATGCAGCAGATGGGAAACGTATTATAAACTATGGACTATGACACAGATTGAAAATTTTGGCAGTACACGTTCAGACAATTTTATACAAATAAGTTAATAGGATAACATGCCAATTTTTCTTAAACCGAAAAGTTTTCGTAAAAATATACCGCTTTTATTATTGGAACCAGAAAACGAAAACACCGGATTTTCCTACCGGAACCAAAATTCTGGTTGCATCGTGCATACGGGTGTGTATTACAGTTTGGGGTGAAGTAAATATGTTGCAAACAAACTAACTTACCCAAATATAAACAATAATATACAAATAAGCCACGCAAGCATTCCCGCTGACGTTGTTATATCAGTCATGATTTCCTTTTGACAATGACTACACGTCAGATTACAAGGTTGGGATCCAAACTGCGGCGGCTGCTGAACGATTACAGTTGTTGCTGTTTGCGTTCCGCCAACTGGAACGTATCCAGGTCCGCCTGTAACAAAATAGATAAGGAAGTAAAATACTTAAAAAAGTGTCGTACTCTAAAGCGATTTTATTAATATGTAAGTAACATTTTGTAATGTACTACACTAAGTAGCGTTGAAACTAGCAAATATTAACACCAACTGGCAACAGATGCGACTTAACAAAAGGGACATCAACTCTGATTTTTAAACAACTGATACAAATTCTCGAACTTTGGTATATGGTCTAAATTTTTCGTTTCGTGATACTGCACTCCAATGTTTTATGTATTCGATATTTCTCCAAATTTGGTTCCAGTATTCAGCGCTTTAACTCAAATATTCAAGGCCTAAAGTTCCGTTGGCAGTAACTCACATTGCGGTCCAGGCGCACCCCCAGTTGCAGGTGGCGGCATTGATTTATTATCGATCGACGGTGGGCCTTCCGATTCAGGCGCTGTCGGCATCGGCGCTTCAGTATACGGCGGTGGAGGTTCATTGGTTTCCATGGCAATACAATATCAGTTGTAGGCAAAAGATCTGCAAAAATCGACACCGCAACAAATCGCTATTTAGGAGCAGTCGGTCCTGGCTTTCTCAAGGCGAAAATATCTTGCAGTATGTACTAATTCCGACAATCCACAAGAATGTTCTCAATTGCATTACAGCTACGTAAACTCCTGTTTTTTGATATTCGCTGCACTAAATTATATTTACAACAAAATTTCTACTGTTGTAAATATATCATACACAAAACCAGTCAGTCTCAAATATTAATCGCTGCCATAAATTTTTGATCGCTCAGCTGCGCAATACGGTACAGACATACAAACAAAACACTATATTATTTCAACTTTACTATGTACTAAAATCTATACCAAATCCACCGGAATTACAACAAATCGTCGCTCAGCTCATTGAATCTGACGACTCGTTGCGCCACAAGAGCAACGACAACTCGTCTGCCCGCTACTTCGTCGACTGCGTAAACTTAGATGGGTCCGGTCGATGATATATCAGGGCAACAAGCTGGGCGCCAACCTGCCTTGCATTTTTTGCAAGTCATTCACTCGTTTTGCCGCAACATGAATATAGATTTTATACATAATATTATGCAAAAAATAAGATAGGTACATGGCAAACAAATACGTGAAACAACCATCACTGATATACAAAAATACAGTCGTACAGCTAAATTCATACGTGCAAACTTTTGCAGCAGGAAATTATACTAATCTTCTAGTATAACACTAAAAACCAGCTGAAAGCTAAAGCTCAAACATGAGCTATGAACGTTATAAACAGGAACAAAATTTAACAAAAGCCACCGCCAAAAAGTGGCGACCAATACTTGCTGCTGCAAAAAACACTGACACGCTATACACAGAAATTTCCAAACATTTTCAAAACTCGTTGAAGCAGTCGAGTGCACCAGCACAAAACCCAAATAAAAATATAAGCACATAAGTAGACAAAATTTTGAATATTACACACATACAATTAATTATACAATAGCAACGTGCGAGCGGATATCGTCACCCAAAAGGCTCGTCGACCGATAGCGGCCTACGCTTAAGCTTAAGCATAATTTAAAACTAAGCCTAAGGATGAGCGACAAATTACCGAGTCGATGAGACTTTGGATTACAAATTGTCGAGCGATGAATAATTGTCGTGACACCGAATAGGGCACTATATATAGTTTAGTGCAAGGGACTAAGGGCATAAAGTTTCTACTGCCACCCTAGGTAAATTAAGATACTAAAATTTGGTAAAATTTTGCATAGCTGACAGTGTGCTGTGAAATCACGTCATGGCCGTCCTGAAATTTTTCGAAGCCAAAAACTCAGGGCGTCCTCCGCTAACTTTCATCCCTCTAATTGTGAAAAAAATCAGAAAAAACGAAAAAAGCTTTAAAAAACACAATAATTTACGATTGTTCTCGATTCAAACGTTAATTAGCCGAAATTGATATAAAAACGTGTAGGTTTCAGTAGCTGTTTCCATGAGGATAGCCATAGGGCTGAGGCACGTATCCACCGCTGCTGCCATCAAAACGCCTGCAGACCCCGATAAACGCTTTGCAAGAAAGGCAGCGATGTTCAACGTCTTTTCAATCATCAATGAAAAACGGGATCAAACAACATCCCCAGATAAATCTAAAATTATAATTCAATACGCAAGATTTCAAATAGGATTTCGATTTCAGCTAAACACTACTGGGTCCATATTTCCAAATGCGCGTAGCGTCTATAACCGGTTTATCGATAGGTTTTCAACCCGGGTGGAATCGAGGATCTCAAAATTAATTGGCACAATATTTGTACATCAAACTCCGAAAACTGTGCTGAATTTCGAAGTTCTCCATCTACTCGTTCGAAAGCTACACGACCTATCACCAACTGATTATAAATGCTACACATTCGAGAATACGGGCCCTGGCTAGAACAACAATCAGTATTCGAAACTGTTCTATAGCCAACTCTAACAAATAGGTGTTCAGGACACGACATATTATACTCCTATGCTCACATTGCAATTCTTTGACTTGCGGTGTGTATCATAAAAACTACTTTTGACAAGATGACCTATGTAACATCTTGCTGCAATTACCTTTCTATGCATGTAAAGCTCTTAAAGATTTCACTAATGGAAACAGAATGAAAAATACCAGCTAAGAATTAATTTTAATTCAGTAAACATAATATACTTTGGGGCGACCGGTGCTCATGTTTTTATGCCATATCAGGTTCCGGTAAAAAATTCAAATTCCAACTGCAATTGTGGCATCCGGTAAACTAATGTCCGGTCGCACACTCAACCACAGGATCACAAATCACGAAGTTTTGTAATTTGTTAATGATCTCATAAAACTCATGAATCAAACACCAGTTTCCTCAAACTTGCCCAAAAACAACCGATAGAATACAAAATATTACCAAACAACATATCCCAATGACGTAGTTGTCTAGGTAATAATCTTTTGTTTGCAATGAGTACACGTCAAACCGCAATGATGTGCGCTAAACATTTCATCTGCGCTGCTAACGATAACAGTTCTAGTCGTTGTTTAGTATGGACCTGCAAAATAAGCAAAACTACAACAAAATTGAGACCAAAATTTAAAAAAGGTAATATCGTATCAATGCTTCCTAATAATGACTTATCGTTAAAACCTACATATGTATAATTCTGCAATTGCAATATGTTATGTCAGGTAATTTATGAAAGGGGAGTGGGTGATGGACAGTGAATCTTTTTGGCTTAAATAGTCTTCACAGTGAAACTTTTTGATCTTCCTCCGGTATCCGAGTAATAAGTTTTTGGCTTACTGTCCTTCACCCACCCTTTCACCAACAATTACCTGGTGTACGTATGATGGATATTTTCCGTTATCGTCTTAATTGGCGTGCGAATAGAAACGGTGGAATTGAAAATATTTTTTGCAGCTTTTGGAACCTTGGGACGTTAAAAAATCGAATTTTTCAACAGTGCTATTTTTAGCGCTACAGGGTCCCGGTTCTATAGTTATGGTCTTTTAAATTTTAACGTTTTACCATATAAAACATGTACAAACAACAATCAAATCTTTGTAAAGAATAAACCTGGTTAAGCTTATAATTTACGAACACGTGACTGATAGATACTTTCTGTTCCAATCTGTGCGTGTTTGCACTATAATTTCGAGGGCCATAACTTCTGAACCGTTGATCATGTAGTCGTAAAAATGGTACCTACCGTTGAATTCAGCTCGTCGAGATCTCTTGGATGGACCACCTTTTCTGAAAATCCTAGGGGGTCCAGATTCCGTACCTTCGCCGGAACTTAAATCGGCTGTGGTGTTGTGGCGGTGGCGGTGCCGACGAACCATTAGAGTCCTCATACGATGGGGACGGTGGTTGCGAAGCCATTATATACGTATTCTAAATTAACAATATAATATGAGTTTAATGATTGCCGCTAATATACTGATCAAAATTCCGAAAACAAACAACGGATATGACGTCTTCGCCACACTGTGCTACCGGACGTCAACAGGCTTAACCCTAAATTCTTTGTATGTACATGGCAAGTTTTGTTTCAAATACATTGAGTGTTAAAATTACAAATTTACTAGGGCTATATAGAGTAGTTTTTTTCGACAAACTTCGGTCCTACGTAAATCATTGCTTTAAATGTTTCCTTTTAGCCAGCATTGTACCAAACAAATTGAAACCGAAATTATATACATAAAAAGCCTGGCATTGTTAAAAAATGTTAGTGTTCCACAAAAATATCGTAGACAACCGGTATGCGGTAGAGATATACTCGTTTTGAGCCGGATCTCGACTTTTCGGTGGACGTTAAACCGGAACCAAGCAATTGGTTGGTTCCTGCTTTCCCGTATAAAGCATAATAATGATGAAATTGTGCAATTCGAGTCATGGTTCATTTTGACCGTAGATTTAGTTGGTGTTGTGAAGGCAGCGCTGCCATGTCTGGTGGTGGTGTCGTTCAATGCCGGAGGCGGTTTCGATGCCATTATTCTAAAATTTCTACACATAAATAGTCCTTAACGCTGATTTTCGCTAATCAAAAATGCGGTGTTAAAAATATCAAAAACTCGCCAAGCTTCACGTTAACAATTTGGAGATTTTTTCCAAATATCAACCTAATATCTGAATCCTGAACTCTTGGATGAGAGACGTTTACTTATCGTTGCAGCATGATTATCTCTATTATTATTGCTGGAATGCCCCATATACCTATTTTGGGCAGCCTTCTACCGCAGAAGTAAACACTGGTTGTTGATTCTTGTTGTCATTACATTCAGTTGGTAGTCTAACTTTGTAAGTACCTTCAAAGTTGTGCTTATAGTTTGTATGATGCGTTTGAAACACCAGTGACTAGCAAGTTGTACAGTAGTGCAACTCCAGGCCTGCGGGACAACGTATCAGGGCCGAACAGTTATATAAACATTATTCCAAAGGAATTCTAAGTTAAGCAGCACCATATAGAGCCCTTTACGAAAATATTGCTGCGGATGCGGTAGCCTATAGCAAAAAACTAGTCTAAAGCTTACGCCACCTCCATAACAGACCAATGGAAAACGGTCCGCCGCCGGCCTGCGGAACAGTTTCGTTTCAGAGGACCGGTACGAACCGGCCCAACCATGTTTCAATGGTCTAAGCAACGATGGTCAATGTACAAACAGTGCCGTAACATTAGTATATGTATATTCCTAATTCTAGGAATAAAAATTAGTCTAAAGCTTTTAATCTTACTGCATTGCAGTCCCTCAGAGAAAAGTTCCACCTTTGATCTTTACACGGGCCGCAGTGATTAAATTTTCTCATCTTCTAAAATGGTTACTGTAGTGACCCGAATAAGATGTGGGTCCTCATTTTGAGTCCCAGTCAATAGGAGTCCGTATCCCGAATAAGAGTACGTAAGCGGATATAGTTCCTAAACACAAGTGGAGTCCATCAATGTCAATTTTTCCAAATTGTAGCGCATACTGTAGTGATCCGAATAAGAGAGGTCCCCATTTTGAGTCCAAATCAATAGGAGTCCGTATCGCTAATAAGAGTTCATAAGCAGACAGAGTCCCTTAACCCAAGTTAGAATCCATAAATGGCAATTATCCCTAAGTGTAGCGCATAAATGACTCCAGGACCAAATAATTTGAGTTCAAACCTTTAAAGCGCACTTAAATTTTGAAAGTAACATTCCAAAGTATAACCTTGCAATATTGCTCAAGCTTTTGATACAAGGCAAAAAACGTTTAATTCAACGCATAGAAGCAATACCGGATATATATCAGTAACGAATACTGGCGGGGGCGGGTTGAAAATAAATATCTGTCTGTAACCGAATAACAAGGGGGGTACACTAGAGGCCAAATAAATATCAGTCCTCTCTTATTCCGGTCGCTACATGAACGACTCCAGCACCAAATACAGTTGAGTTTGAAACTTTAAAGCATACTTAGTCTGACAGTACATCCTAAGTATAACATTACATTATTGCTCAAGGTTTTAATCAAGACAAATAAACGTTTAACTTAACGGATAGTTGCAATACTGAAGATACATCAGTATCAAAGGGCAGGTTAAAAATAAATAGTCCGTAACCGAATAACAAGGGGTGCCCTCTGGAGAGGCCAAATAAATATCAGTCACCCCTCTTATTCGGGTCACTACAGTTCAAGAACAGTGCTCCTATTTGAGTACAAAAATTGCGTTCCCGGCTCAGACCAGAAACCGAATCAAAATGATTCATTCCGGTTTCGTTTCCGGCTTTCCGTAAACTATGGTTCGTTCCATTCCGAACACATAGTAAAGGGTGGATGATGACCTAACCGTACACTGAGGCCGAATTCTGTTGCGAAACATTGTTTTGAAACGTGACTTGATAGACATCAAGGAAATTTAGCTACTGCCGCTCGGGACACAAAACCCCAATAAAACAATAAGTCGAGGATTTTGAATTACTGTTTTCAAACTAGCTTAAAAAGTAATTTGTATCCGAAAATGTTTCCTATTAACAAAACTCTTTTTTAAAAATTTCCAAATTAATATTATCACTCCAATTGTACTCCAAACTGCATATATAAAATTCATAAAACACGGCCAAGCCAACTTTACTAAATGTCCAGTTTGAAACATGATAAAAAACAGGGTGTAACCGGAAATCCGTTTTCGTTTCCGTTGTAAATAGTTCTAAATCACGTCGGATTTATCAGGCAATTTTTCATTACAGATATGATTTAATTGTTCGAAATTAAATAAAAATTATGACATTCATCCAAAACTTTACAATTTCGATGCATCCGCTATTTCTCCTTTAAAATTTTAGAAAGCCCGGTGAATATTTGCTCGCCTCAATTGTGCTGACAGAAAAATACAACATCACCGAAACTTTTATACCTCAATATCAGATTTCTATTTCCGTTATTTTGATCACTATCCGCTTCCGTTATTTTTATTATCCGTTTACACCCTGATAATAAGGAAAAACATTCACCGGAAGCAAAATTCATCTAGATACCTATGTTGAACTGCCCATGTCGACAATAGCTACATGTTTATGTGGAAACAAGGAGACTGTGGAATACGTTTAGACTAAAAATTAGATTTATGTGTAAGCTTATGCTCGAGCTTGGGCTTAGAGTTGCGCTATACTCGACGTGGCAGCGCCGAACGCCACTGTGCAGTGCCACCCGTCATGTCAACCATTAATTCTTAAGAATAACGCGTTACCGCGCATTACCGAATGCCACATCATAACATTACTTCTATTTTTGATGAGTAGCGACGGATGACGACGTGCAGCACAAAAAAGTACAACTTTTTTATACAGTGATCACGCAATTATAATTTTGACGATATACAAACATACTCGTATATTGGGGAACAAAGTCCAAGTTAAGAGCTGCAGCATGTTATCGAAGCCATGTATAAGCTCTATTTTTAAATTTTGCGACCTGAGTTTTAAGTTGTGGGCCTGTGTATCAGTGTTTTTTGTTATATACCAACCTAAGTACGAAAACGAACACATTTCAAAGCGTTTCTCGCTTTTTTGAATGTAAGAACACATAGTTCGAGGGAAAGCGTAGTTTAGAAAATCTGTCTTTTAAGGTGGTTCAAAGCATACGGAGACAAACGAAATCAGCATAACTTAAGTGCGCTATCGAAAATATGTATTTTATTTGAAAATTAATTACGTGGATTTGGATGCTGAAATGGGTTGTCAACACGATTGCTCAAAAGGAAGCAGAACAAAGATGATTACATGAAAATAATCGTCTTAAAATTGCTGGATATTAAAAAATATCTGATGTCCATCCCAAAAACCAGCACAAAACTAAAAAGAAAACAGCAGATATAATGCATACCACAGAGATTACGTAGCAAAAAGCACAGTAAATATATGTATTTAGCAAAATTCAGCACGGTACCAAAAGTTTAGCGATCCGACCGCCCCCGAGTAGATACGTCAAATTGTTCTCAATCTACGAGCTTACCTTCGACAAGAAGGAGCTATGCTATCAGAAATTCCGGCCCTTGCATTAAACTTTATAATACAAAACAGCAAATTTTCCATAGGTTTACGTCACAAATTCAGCGGGCCATGTTAATTATAGAAGCCTGCCCACTAAGAGACTGATGGACTTATAAACTGAGAGGCTTAGGCTAAAATTTAGCCTTACTCTTAGGTTTAGAGTTAGGCTTCTTGGGATCGGTAGGCCTTCATAGGTAACACGGTCGAACTCTGCACTTTAACTACATATTTAGGGTAACACTGACAAGCAATATTAACAAAAATTTCAAAATTTTCTCATTTTGAAAACATACAAATGCGATTCAAGCTTCCACACTATCCTCCCATGTATAGTTATCCAAACAGACGTCCATGAACTAGAGAACTGGTCTCAGACCAAATCGCAAGCCTTTGGTTTTACATTAAACGATCGACTTCAGCCGTCACGTACTCTAACAACGCAGAACTACCAAAAAAGATGCTATGGAGCATTTTATACACGACCCCAAATTCATAAAACATTCAATGCAGAAATGCTAAAACGCAAGAAACTCATAAAATGTTCGTTATTTCAAACGGCAAGCAAGCAAGCAAAGCATGTTAACAAACAATATTGACATGCGCTCAGTGAAAAAATAAAATAGAAACCAAAACTAAACCTCAAAAATCAGCTTTATAACCTATTTCGATATGCACCTACTTGCCAAAATTTCTTCGTTCAACCTTTCTCAAGTTTAGTCAATCCTTCAAAGTAAAACCTGATTAGCTGGTGTCAAATACAGTTATATAGAAAGCACTACGGTTGCTATAACGTTCTAATTTTTTATAATTTATCGCTGCGCAAGAAAACACGTATTTTGTTTGCAAAATGTTAAATTTTGATCGTGGTAACGACAACGTGGTTCAAAAGCTAAATATGACCTCACCAGTTGATAGTGAGTGCTATGGAATATGTGCAATAGTTTCAAACTATCACAATACTATGTTATATAATAGACACCAAAACTTCTTATGCGTGTGCCTACAAATTTGTAAAAAATAGCTCAAGAATTGTTTCTCGTCCTTGGTTCGCTTGAAGATAGCAACAACGTGAACACTTAAAAATGTCCAGGCCCATAATAATAGCCACCGCTCCTGTGTCCAAAGCCCCCGCCGCCGAAACGTTTATAGACTCCGAGAAGCGTTTTGCACGAAGGGCACCGATGTTCAACGTCTTTTAAATCGTCAATGAAAAACGGAATCAAACAACATCCGCAAATGAATCTAAACCAACAAAAAATTAATACTAAACAATGAATTAATTTCACAAAAATTTGCTAAATTATGTTGGTGTATCACATCAAATAGGAATATACTTACGTACATTATCTCTCTGTAGGTTTCGCCAACATGCAAACATGTTATATGCAGTGCGTATATATGTATACACACGGTCGGGTGCTGTTGATTGCATTGTCCTCGGCTGCGGCAACAATCCGAGCACAAGGAAACCTCTAGTATCAACGTAGTAGCATTAGACTTTAACAGCCCGAGCAATTAACGGTAACGGAACATGCCGCAACATTTAACTACTTACTTTAATGATTGAAGAAATGCAGCATAGTAACTTTTCTTCGGCGAAATAAAAACATATTATAAACATTTCGATGCCACGCCGCGCAGCCCTTTTAATAACGAACGATAAATTTGACATTTGCAAATATTAGGTAGGCCACATACCCAAAAACAATCAGTGCAACACAAATAATCCAACAACACAGTCCGGTCACAAATGTGGTTTCTGTCATAATACTTTGTTGACAATGAGTACAAGTCATACGGCCCGGCTGTGAGCTAAACATTTGACCAGTAACAACAACAGTTGTAGTTGTTGAGGCAACTGTTGCACCTAAATAGCAATATTGATGCAAACTTCAAACATTATTCCCGAAATTTGTTATATGCCCAAGTATTTACGCAATGCAAAACTCCATGAATTCAGTCTATGCAAGGTGATTAGGGAGCTTCAAATATATTTTAACTTAAGGAGCCAGAAAACGAATGCTAAAAATAAACAGCACGGCTGTACAAAACAATTTCTGCCATTTCGTGTTGTACGTGTACGTACACATAAAACCCAGTCGTAACGCACGTAATATTTAAGGAATTACTACAGTACTACAGAAAATTATAGGTATGTTATGTAAATATAAGTATATAATGTTCAGTTTAAATCAATACTAAGCTTCCCAACCAAAAGAAGTTCCACCAAAATTAACAAATAAGCTTGGGAGAATAAATAAGACGACTGCTCAACTGATATATTTTGGGTGGAAACTAAAAATCGAAACTTTCTTTGAGTTTGACCAACATTGAAACCAAAATGAACGTTGTTTTGATAAGTGTGATCATTCCACCCATTGCTATTCAGTAACTCTTAACGCTTGATTTCGCTACGAAAATTTCAGCATAATCTGTAGATATCCTTTCCCGTTTATATTTGCTGATAAAAATAATGTTTTAAATTTGCCAAAAATTACCTGGATAAAGTGGCGTTCCACCCTGTTGCGGCTGAAACGGCGGTGCCTGGCCTTTGGTCTCTTCGTAGGATGGAGGTGGTTGTGATGCCATATATAGTTACAAAACACATACGTGAATAATAACCTTCTAAGAATTTCAAAATTAATGATAGCCTGCACATATTCGATTAACTGATATCGGAACTTCGATATGCAAACAAAATTTATTTACGCCACGAGAATTTTTACGCGAATAAAAATGTAACAAAAAGTAAAAATGCTGTTTTGCCTGAGTTACATCAGTTGACATGAAACTGTAAAGTTAAGTTTGATATGTTTTCGAATGCAGTTATTCGCCGTTGCAGTTCATAATTTTTTTAGAACTTTTTCAAGTCTGATACTGAGCCCAAGCTTTCTTTACTACTATAACTGTATAACCTGTGATATGCGGATGCATGAAGGCAAGTAAAAACCACAAATTGATGTTGCACATCGATAAAAGGTTGATGCATATGCAGTGCCTTCATATGCAGAAGCGGTAAAAACAGGGAAGACCCATAACAACACGGAAGAACCAAGATACATGTGTACAAATGTTTAAGTTCAGATAAGGCATAAAAACAGGAAAACTCAGCAGTTGACTGTGAGGAAGACCCACCTCGCACAACTAAGATCCGGCTACAGCAGACATCTGAACTCGTACCTGGCAAGGATCAATAATCAGATCGTCGACGTCTGCCCAGATTGCAACGTCGGGCCACATAATACCGCCCATATCTTTAACTGCGCAGCAAAACCAACAAACCTAACGGAAGAATCTCTGTGGACAGACCCAGTTGCCGTCGCCAAGCATCTGGGATACCAAATATAGGAAGGAAGCTTCAAAGAGGGCTATCATCATCATCATCAGGAAGCGTAGATTAGCGGTAGCGCGCTGGACTGAGAATCTGTCGGTCATGGGATCGAAACCTCATAACAACGCAACTCATTTTTAGCTGCAAGGACTGATAACTAAAAACCGTCGTACCCTCCTAGCCTACCCAACTTATAACATAACACATGAATTGCCATACATGTGTACATATACGTAGCGCAGTATGAAGATGCTGGAAGCAATCGACCGCGCGGTGTAGTGATAAGTGCAACAGGACCGAAGTTCGATTCGCAGCGGGTCCATAACTTTGGGCAATACTTCGGATGCAGGTCATGGAGACCGTCTAGTGGTTTACATGCTTTACTCGAGTGCAAGAGGTCGAGTTCTATTCCTGGCGTGGTCATAACTTTGAGCAACCCAACATATATAAGCTATGTAAGCCTGGGAGACATGCTTATTTGTTAACTACACCCACATGGAATATAATGCGCTACGCGATACGCATGCTAGCCTGCAGCATACTGTCAACATAAAGTCAACGATAAAAGTAGTTGGAGAGGCTGACAACATGACGCAGTGGTAGGCGTTTGTCTCGAAATCCCTAAATCGCTAGCTCAAAACTAACCCTTAGCTCACAACTAAAACTGCATGACACATGTCATACAAGCTGTGATTCATTTTGAAAGCCAGGCCAGGGTGTTCGCGGAAATTTGAGAACAATGTTCTTTGAATTCCCTAATGAAAATTCCATTTTTCAATGATTTTATGTACAAACAAGAACATTTTGCCTGATTGAAAAGCTTGTTTAGATGTATGTAACAGTATCAATATATTATAACAAAGTCACATGCTGAAACTTGTCCGAACACGCTGACTGCAAAATCACAAAGCTTTTAGTGTTAGGCTAAAGCCCTATTCACGCGTGAAAGTTTTTGCTGCGAGAACTTGCAGCTGCAAATTGCACACAGAATTTGCATTTTTTCGCCAGCCAATGAAAAAGCGGCTGCAATAAATTCGGTGACCTTGCATGGTTATTCACACATGTGAACGAAATTTCTAGCTATGATTTTAATGAATTATTTGCAGCTGCAAGTTTTTCAAACAGGATTTGGGACAAAACTTGCAAGTACCAGTTGCAGCTGCAAGTTCTCGCAGCAAAAACTTGCACTTTTGAATTCGGCTTTAGGTTATATTTCTGCTACAAATTTTACAAGAGAATGTATTATACGTATCAATGGCGCGACGTGCTACTTTTATGTTTTCCACCTAACGAACGGTACAAAACTTTAGGTTAAACGATTCATCTGCTACGTTCTTCGAAAGACCCTTAGGATTAAAAAGGTTATCCAAAACGTATTACGGGCAAAAAACCTTGTGCGCAAAATGTATAGTGCATTTGTATTGTGTTGTAAATTCGTCCTAATAACAATAGCCAGTTATCAGATATGACGCCCTTTTGTACAGAATAAACGTTGCTTCGAATGGGTATATACATGTGAACTATGCGTTAGTCGGTGTCGTTTTGACACATTCCCTGAAAAAGAAGTTCATTTTGAAAATGGACAATTTTTCCCTGATAGGCACAATTTTCTCCGTTTTCCTTGATTTCCCGGACGAAATAGCAAAATTCCCCGTTTTCCCTGATTTCCCTGATGAGCGGTACCCATGACAAGCTCTGACAAATCTACAAGGGCAGCGCCGAATTAAAAGGTGCACCAGAGAGCCCGGGCCTCACAACAAAAGGGGAACTCCCACCACCCAAAAACCGACATGAACGAAGTTATACAGTTGTGAAGCATTTTACAAGAGACCCCTCTCGCCTCGGACCTGTTTGGGGCGACCGACTATTCTTAATCTAACACGGCCGTACCACTATTGAATTTTTGTGGAGATACGTTTTTCGGCAGGGTTATGTACAAGGGTACCAATAATTGTATACATAAATGACTCCAGCACCAAATATAGTTTAGTTCGAAACTTTAAACCACAAATTTAGGTTTTGAAAGTACATTCCATAGTATAACCTTGAATTATCCCTCAAGTTTTTATACAAGACCAATAAATGGTTAATTCAACAGATAGTTGCAATACCGGATATATTAACGAAGGGTGGCGGAAGGCGCGTTAAAATTAAATAACAGTCCGTAATTAAAGAACAGGCGTGCCCTCTCAAGAGGCCAAATAAATATCAGTCCCCCCTCTTATTCAGGTCACTACAGTACATCACACAACAGGTCGAGTCGGAAAGAAGAGTGTGTTAAAAGAATTCTTTGAAAACTATGGTGGCAGATAAAGTGAATAAGAAGAAAACGGGACCCGCACCACCCATTCTTGGACTTCAGAAAGCGTTTATACTTCGGTGGAATCAGAAGAGACTTCTCTAAGTGCAAATCTAGAAAAGTCTCTGGGCTATGGATTTTACTTCATTAAAATATGTGACTTCAAGCTCTGGTTTATAAAATAATTATGGCTAATAAAAGGGCCTGTTAGTTATATGGGCCCCGGGCCTGTCAAAACTGCAAGGTCGGGACGACCCCTTCTTCTGAAGTAAAGCGAATATACATGGTTTTCCTAGATTTCTCCGAAACATATGACAACGCCGAGAGTCGAACCTCGGACCTCTCGCTCGCGAGTCAAGCGCGATACGGATTACACTACGCGACCGTGTATGTATGCACCAACAGGGCCTCACACGACCTTAATCCTCCCGTGTAAGCTCCGATAAAACCTCGGCCCGAGACAACACAATATTGTGCCACTGATGTTAGCTATCTAACGTCAAAACAGCGTAACATAACACCTGCGTCATTGCGAGGCGCAAATTACTCCACCACAGTTAAATCATTTTTAAATTTTAATGTTTGTTCCATGCTTTAAAAATTTTGATTCATTCAACTAGCTAAGTTGTTCCACTAAGTTACGTACAATCATAGCCGTTTACCAATCTGTCAAAGTGATATTAATATTTTTCGTGGGTTGCTTTTAATAAATTTTTATAAATGACGCAAGTGAATGTGCGTTCTCGACTATGCAATATTTTAATAAACAGCCAGTTTCCATTTCCATGTAGATTTATTTCATCCTGAGAAATCGGACAAATAAGTTCAATACAATTAGCAGAAATTGGAAATGGTAAGCATTATTTAATTAAATATATTCGCGAATAAGGCCCGTCAAAATTTTTACGCCATTCCTAGTAAGTTGAAACCTTTAGTTCACTTTTCTTTAATTATTACTCGGTCAAATCCAATCTACCTGCGAGGTTTGATTTGACATTTTAAATATCTCATCTGAAAAGTTTTAAGACAAGAATATAGCAATGACTTATCTTGGAATGATTTAGCATTATCTGTTTAGATCTTACGGCGTATTCATATACGTATATGCTGTGCAACTGGTAATATAAAATACCGGAACCGGACAGCGGGATAGTGGGACAACGGGATAGTAGGACAGTGGGACTGTAGGACAGCGGGACAGTGGGACAGTGGGACGGTAGGACAGTGGGACAGCGGGACAGTGGGACAGTAGGACAGTGGGACAGTGGGACAGTGGGACAAGAGGACAGCAAAGACAGTAGGACAGTGGGACAGCAGGACAGTGGGACAGCGGGACAGTAGGACAGCGGGACAATGGGATAGCGGGACGGTAGGACAGCGGTATAATGGGATAACGGGACAGTAGGACAGTGGGACAGTAGGACAGCGGCACAGTGGGACAGCAGGACAGTGGGACAGCGAGACAGTGGGACAGCGGGACAGTGGGACGGTAGGACAGCGGGACAGTGGGACAGCGGGACAGTAGGACAGCGGGACAGTGGTACAGTGGGACGGTAGGACAGCGGGACAGTGGGACAGTAGGACAGTGGGACAGCGAGACAGTGGGACAGCGGGACAGTGAGACGGTAGGACAGCGGGACAGTAGGACAGTGAGACAGTGGGACAGTAGGACAGTGGGACAACAACAGGACAATGGGACAGTTGGACAGTGTGACAGTAGGACAGTGGGACAGTAGGACAGTGGGACAGCGGGACAGTGGGACGGTAGGACAGCGGGACAGTAGGACAGTGGGACAGCGGGACAGTAGGACAGCGGGACAGTGGTACAGTGGGACGGTAGGACAGCGGGACAGTGGGACAGTAGGACAGTGGGACAGCGAGACAGTGGGACAGTGGTACAGTGGGACGGTAGGACAGCGGGACAGTGGGACAGTAGGACAGTGGGACAGCGAGACAGTGGGACAGCGGGACAGTGAGACGGTAGGACAGCGGGACAGTAGGACAGTGAGACAGTGGGACAGTAGGACAGTGGGACAACAACAGGACAATGGGACAGTTGGACAGTGTGACAGTAGGACAGTGGGACAGTAGGACACTGGGACAGCCGGGGCAGTGGGACAACGGGACTGTAAGACAGCGGGACACCTGGGACACCTGGGACAACGGGACAGTGGGACAACGGGATAGGGGGACAACGGGACAGTGGGACAACGGGACAGCGGGGACAACGGGACAGTGGGACAATGGGGCTGTGAGACAACGGGCCAGTGGGACAGCGGGACAGCGGGACAGTGGGACAGTGGGACGGTAGGACAGCGGGACAGTGGGACGGTAGGACAGCGGGACAGTGGGACAGTAGGACAGTAAGACAGTGGGACAGTGGGACAGTGGGATGGTAGGACTGCGAGACAGTGGGACAGTAGGTCAGTAGGACAGTGGGACGGTGGGACGGTGGGACAGTAGGACAGTGGGACAACAGGACAGTGGGACAGTAAGACAGTGGGACAGTGGGACAGTACGACAACGGGACAGCCGAGGCAGTGGAACAACGGGACTGTGGGACAGCGGGACAATGGGACAGCTGGGACAACGAGACAGTGGGACAACGTGACACTGGGACAACGGGATTGCGGGGACAATGGGACAGTGGGACAATGGGGAAGTGAGACAACGGGACAGTGGGACAACGGGACAGCTTGGACAACGGGACAGTGGGACCGCGGGACAATGGGACAGTGGGACAATGGGACAGTGGGACAACGAGACAGCCGGGACAGCTGAGACAGCTGGGACAGCGGGGACAGCAGGAACAATAAGACAGCGGAACAGCAGGGCAATGGGACAGCCTTGACAGCAGACATCAGGACAGCCCGGACGAATGGGACTGCGGGACAGCTGGGACGGCCCATGTTACTATTAGGACCAGCCGGGAGACAATGTTTCCACTTACACACTCCCTCTGCCTAAACCAAGCTTAATGCGGGATTCACGTTATAACCGGGGCAGCTTGGGACACGTTTTTCCCTATTGGCCTATTGGATAACATTTTGTCTGCTGATAGACCCCATATCATATTCAAAGTCGTATTTGTCTGCTATCATGATGTGTAGGTCACCTTTTGTCCTTCAATACCATGTGATATTCGACGTTTTGTCAGCGAATATCATATGATACATTTTCAAATATCTGCATACTTGAGGTAACATACCCAAATTGTCCTGTTAAATATCATATACCAGAATTTCAAATTTGAATTTTTGAATTGTGACACTGTTTTTCTAAGCGGTTTTGTTCCGGAAATGAATTTGCAGACGTGTATTTAGTGTTTTATGCACAGCTGTGCCTCTGCAGTCCAACTTTCCAGTAATTAATTAGCACCCGAAAATTACACTGTCCCGCTAAATGTCATATGATATTCGTTGTAATTTTGAAATATATGATATTCGCATAAATGTCCCTCAGTATCACGTGACAAACCGACTCTTGTGCACATTGATCTTCTGAGAGCGGTAGTTTGTAAGTAAATGCAATATGACATTCGAGGTTTGTCTGTTTACTCAATGAGTGCTCGAATTTTAACGTTAACGTCGAATCAACATGGGACAAAACGTGTCCCGCCTGCCCCGGTTATAACGTGAATCCCGCATAACGTTGTCCTAACGCCGATACTTTTTTACTTCCACACATATAACTGAAATGTGGAAGTGAAAGTTCTCAGTTATTTTACAAATAAAATATGCACTAAGATAAAAAAGTAGTGTGATAGAGAGCTTTTTCAGTTTGAGGCTGCCGCTCTCCTGAACGGCTGCGATTGCAAGCGATCCAAAAAGTAACATGGGTCTCTGCTGCCCAGATTAAAGGAACTCTACATATACGCAACAATTAGAGCCCTACTGTGCAACAACTTACAAAGTGTCAGTTGACAGGTGCCCCAATAAACACATGTAATCATACGCGAGAATTTCAAAGTATAAACTTTGAAAAACTTAATGTTTTTCTGTTGTTTGAATCGGATTAAATAAAAATGTTTACAATTTAAGCTTTGTACTCTGGTGACGCTTGCAAGATTGTTGAAGTTAATTTCTTTTGTTCGGTTGCCGACTAAAATAAAACTTTTAAAAATTGGCCTAATTAACAAAAATTCTAATCATTTTGACACAATGCGGTTTTATTACAGAGCAATTCAATTGGGAACACGGATCACCAGGCTTTGATCCTGTATCAAATATCAAACAGAAAATTTTGTGTGGAGGATTGCGACTTTAATTTGGTTTCACTTTTTACTCGCGTCAGTTTTGACTCGATAGCTCGCTCTCAGCTAAAACAAGTTCCGAGCAAAATTATACGCATTAGACCTGCGGTTTGGTTTCGATTAAGTTATTACATTAACGCTTAAACTTCAATTCAAGTTCAACTTTAAGCTCGCACATGTTGTTATGTCACTCACACGTTACCATACGTGCACTCGGTACACAAAATGTCCCCTCCCAAAACAAATTGAATAGCCTGTCCGGCTTATGTTTTATCGAAACCCTTCATTTTCCAATAGTATCTCCGCCATTCACGGACATCATAGAGTTTCACGGAAAGACTCATTAGAAACACCTTAGCGGGGAAATTCAAATTTTGGCGGGAAAATTCAAATTTTGGCGGCAAATTCAAATTTTGGCGGCAAATTCAAATTTAGGCGGGAATGTTCAAATTTTGGCGGGAAATTAATTCAATTTTGGCGGGAATTTGAATTTTTGCGGGAAATTCAAATTTTGGTTGGAAAATACAAATTTTGGCGAGAAATTAAAATTTTGGCGGAAGTATTCAAATTTTGGCGGGCAATTTAAATTTTGGCGGGAAAATTCAAATTTTGGCGCGAAATTCAAATTTTGGCGACAAAATTCAAGTTTAGGTGGGGTATTCAAATTTTGGCGGGAAAATTCAAATTTTGGCGCGAAATTCAAATTTTGGCGGGAAATTTTGGCGAACATGCAAAAAGCAACAAAATAACGCCGTAAATTTATCCTATTTAGGGCTTTCCGGCGACGCCTTTTAGACTGTAACGACAAAGTCCGACATTTCACGCAACTTATATTTAATATTAACGCCAGTCGTAGTGGGACTACATTTATTGAGCGAAGCTCGAACGCACGTAAGCAATTAAGCTAATATGCAAATTAGCTATTAGCTAACTGTTCAATTATCGGTTTCGGATGTTTGTAAACTATTTATTCAAATTCCTCGCACCCAAAAACTCTTCAGCCATTCTAATAATTTTTGGAATAATTTAAAAAGTCCTAATTTTGTTCTGTCAATTAAGCTAATATGCAAATTAGTTATTAGCTAACTTTTAAATTATCGGTTTTGGAGGTTTGTAAACAATTTATTCAGATTCTTCGCACCCAAAAACCTTCAGTAAACCCTAATAATTATGGAAATAATTTAAAAAGTCCTAGTTTTGTCTTGTCAATTAAGCTAATATGCAAATTAGCTATTAGCTAACTATTCAATTATCCGTTTTGGTTCTTGTAAACTATTTATTCAAACTCAATAATGCGCAAACAGTATACAAAATGTCCGTCAATGCAATAAACTCTATGCGGACATTTTTATTTTGAGATAAAATTTCCGCACACAGTTACGCAATAACAGTATACCTAGCCATTTTAAAAGAGTATAAAAGGGGCGACGGATGTGCGGAGTGCACGTATGGTAACGCGTGAGCGATATTAGGAAGCATGTAGAACCCACGGCACAGTCAGCGAAGTCAAGGTCAAAACTATTTTGTTGACATTTAGCTGCATTTTCGATTTATAACAGAAGACCTCACCTTCGAAATTTTTACAGAATACAACCTCCCGTTCCTAAATCCTGGTTATGTCCGTAGCATATATGTCATGGGGTAAGAAACTTCATCGCCACCCTGTACCACGGAATGTGTCAGTGGGCATTTATATAAGCATCCCGGCTGCCTTTACCAGCTTTCGGGCGTCATGGATGTAATGTAGGTTTACAACGTTCATTGTCAATTAACCTGGCCAATTAAGTAATATTTGATTTGCCAATTTTTGTTTGTACCTTGATTTCTTGAACGCAATGCTAAAGTCCCGTTAAATCGTGCATATTTATGCAGCGAGAACGAGCAGCTGCAATTTGCACTAATTTTTTGACCGAAAAACTTGCAGCTGAAACTTACAACTGAAACGTTTGTGCGTGAACAAGTAAGGGCATTATGAAACGTATCGGTCTTGCAGATAAAAAACTTTAGCACAGGACTATCTATTATGTGTTATGCAACCCACTTGAAGCGACATCAATCGAATTTTCGTGAGCACGGCATGCATAATGCGCCAGAAAGCGGGGGTTCGAGAGGTTAAAACATAGAGCCTGAGCACTGAAACAATATACGATCCCCGCTGTCCCACTGTCCCACTGTCCCGCTGTCCCGCTGTCCCACTGTCCCGCTGTCCCACTGTCCTACTGTCCCGCTGTCCCACTGTCCCACCGTCCCACTGTCCCACTGTCCCGGGATAGCGGGACGGCCCTCTGCGTAACATGGGCCAAACATACAATTCTATGAATAGATATTTATTATACAAGTAGTGCTTCAATAGTGCTGGGTATTCGCTTTAGAAGATTGCTACTTACTAATAAATACATGCGTTGGCCACCTGAGATTGAGTTGATTGGGTTTGTCACCGTATGATTTAGACCATTGCAACAGAGATTCTATCGAATGTCACCCTTCCCTCGAACAATATATACGTGAGTTGTTTTACGTTCCAAGAAGAAAGAATCACATTACAATATATACTTACGCGAAATCGTACAAACATCGGTGCATGGGTCGGTGCATGCTACTTTTAATGGTACCATGCTTTTACCGGCGGATCCAGAAATTTCACACGCGGACAGGCTCGTATAATGTTGCGAAACACAATTTTTCCAATAGTACCTCCGCCATTCACGGACATCATAGAGTTTCACGGAAAGACTCATTAGAAACACCTTAGCGGGGAAATTCAAATTTTGGCGGCAAAATTCAAATTTTGGCGGCAAATTCAAATTTTGGCGGCAAATTCAAATTTAGGCGGGAATGTTCAAATTTTGGCGGGAAATTCAATTTTGGCGGGAATTTGAATTTTTGCGGGAAATTCAAATTTTGGTTGGAAAATACAAATTTTGGCGGGAACATTCAAATTTTGACGGGAAAATTCAAATTTTGGCGGGAAATTAAAATTTTGGCGGAGGTATTCAAATTTTGGCGGGCAATTTAAATTTTGGCGGGAAAATTCAAATTTTGGCGCGAAATTCAAATTTTGGCGACAAAATTCAAGTTTAGGTGGGGTATTCAAATTTTGGCGGGAAAATTCAAATTTTGGCGCGAAATTCAAATTTTGGCGGGAAATTTTGGCGAACATGCAAAAAGCAACAAAATAACGCCGTAAATTTATCCTATTTAGGGCTTTCCGGCGACGCCTTTTAGACTGTAACGACAAAGTCCGACATTTCACGCAACTTATATTTAATATTAACACCAGTCGTAGTGGGACTACATTTATTGAGCGAAGCTCGAACGCACGTAAGCAATTAAGCTAATATGCAAATTAGCTATTAGCTAACTGTTCAATTATTGGTTTCGGATGTTTGTAAACTATTTATTCAAATTCTTCGCACCCAAAAACCTTCAGTAAACCCTAATAATTATGGAAATAATTTAAAAAGTCCTAGTTTTGTCTTGTCAATTAAGCTAATATGCAAATTAGCTATTAGCTAACTATTCAATTATCCGTTTTGGTTCTTGTAAACTATTTATTCAAATTCCTCGCACCAAAAAACCCTTTAGTGCTGAAATTATATTGCTTTTAACCTTAATAATTAGCGAAATATTGTAAAAAGTCTTAATTTAGGCTTATGAACTAAGCTAATATGCAAATTATCTATTAGCTAACTGCTCAATTATCGGTTTTGGAGGTTTGTAAACAGTCTACGCAGATTCCTCGCACCCAAAAACCCTTTAATGCTAAAATTAGATTGCTTCTAACTGTAATAATACTTGAAATATTGTGGAAAGTCCTAATTTAGGCTTAAATAATTATGCAAATTAGCCTGTAGCTAATAAACGGCTTAAAATTTTAAAACCCTAATGCGAGGTTAACACCCCAGGATAATTGGCTTTCAAACAAAAAAAGTTTATCAAAATCGGTTCAGCCGTTCCTGAGATACTTTTCGGACGGACAGACGGACGGACGGACATCCACCTTTCGACCCCCAAGTACAAAACATAAAACGCTTCGCGAAACTCCGAGCTTCGCTCGGTGTTTCGTTTCGCTCAATAATGCGCAAACAGTATACAAAATGTCCGTCAATGCAATAAACTCTATGCGGACATTTTTATTTTGAGATAAAATTTCCGCACACAGTTACGCAATAACAGTATACCTAGCCATTTTAAAAGAGTACAAGGGGCGACGGATGTGCGGAGTGCACGTATGGTAACGCGTGAGCGACATTAGGAAGCATGTAGAACCCACGGCACAGTCAGCGAAGTCAAGGTCAAAACTATTTTGTTGACATTTAGCTGCATTTTCGATTTATAACAGAAGACCTCACCTTCGAAATTTTTACAGAATACAACCTCCCGTTCCTAAATCCTGGTTATGTCCGTAGCATATATGTCATGGGGTAAGAAACTTCATCGCCACCCTGTACCACGGAATGTGTCAGTGGGCATTTATATAAGCATCCCGGCTGCCTTTACCAGCTTTCGGGCGTCATGGATGTAATGTAGGTTTACAACGTTCATTGTCAATTAACCTGGCCAATTAAGTAATATTTGATTTGCCAATTTTTGTTTGTACCTTGATTTCTTGAACGCAATGCTAAAGTCCCGTTAAATCGTGCATATTTATGCAGCGAGAACGAGCAGCTGCAATTTGCACTAATTTTTTGACCGAAAAACTTGCAGCTGAAACTTACAACTGAAACGTTTGTGCGTGAACAAGTAAGAGCATTATGAAACGTATCGGTCTTGCAGATAAAAAACTTTAGCACAGGACTATCTATTATGTGTTATGCAACCCACTTGAAGCGACATCAATCGAATTTTCGTGAGCACGGCATGCATAATGCGCCAGAAAGCGGGGGTTCGAGAGGTTAAAACATAGAGCCTGAGCACTGAAACAATATACGATCCCCGCTGTCCCACTGTCCCACTGTCCCGCTGTCCCGCTGTCCCACTGTCCCGCTGTCCCACTGTCCTACTGTCCCGCTGTCCCACTGTCCCACCGTCCCACTGTCCCACTGTCCCGGGATAGCGGGACGGCCCTCTGCGTGGGCCAAACATACAATTCTATGAATAGATATTTATTATACAAGTAGTGCTTCAATAGTGCTGGGTATTCGCTTTAGAAGATTGCTACTGACTAATAAATACATGCGTTGGCCACCTGAGATTGAGTTGATTGGGTTTGTCACCGTATGATTTAGACCATTGCAACAGAGATTCTATCGAATGTCACCCTTCCCTCGAACAATATATACGTGAGTTGTTTTACGTTCCAAGAAGAAAGAATCACATTACAATATATACTTACGCGAAATCGTACAAACATCGGTGCATGGGTCGGTGCATGCTACTTTTAATGGTACCATGCTTTTACCGGCGGATCCAGAAATTTCACACGCGGACAGGCTCGTATAATGTGGCGAAACACAATTTTTCACCAAAAATTTTTCTGTGGGAGTAAAACTGTAAGGTACGAACCTAATCATTATTTACAAATTGACTTTCTGAGAGAAGACAATTATTCTGAGGGGAGGAAATTGTAGAAACGTTACCATTTTGTCAAAAAAATTTCTGACGGGGATCGTACGCCCGCCCGCCAACCTTTGGATTCGCTATTTTCCGTCTTTTCATTAGATCGAAATAGGCCAGGCTTAAATTTTAGACTTTGTTGCTCGGGCTTAGGCTAAGCTTTGTTTTAGACTTGTGTGTGTTTATCACGTTGAGGAGACTTAAACTTAGGGTTATGTTTTGGTTGTTACATTGTTAAAGTAAGATTGGTCCAGATCGTCAGGATCAACTCTAGTCTTAATATATCGGAACTTAATGCCAATTTGGTTCCTATTACCTCCACTGATAAGTTCAATTAAATTTCAATATTTTAAGGCTTGAATGTACACTTTCACTTTTGCGATCTTATGGACTACTGCGGAACAGAAAATGTACCTATTTTGAACATTTAAGAAATCTATATTTTTTCGTGTTGTCCACTTCACGACATATATGGAGGAGGAAACTTTTTCGGTATCAAGCAAACTTTTGAATCAATTTTGTGCTTTTTCTATCAGGGGGAGACTGCGGCTTCCTTGAACCTTCCGCATTTTGAAAGGAAACCAAACATTATGGGGTTGTCGCCCCAAAGAAGCTTTCGTGGGGGGGGGGGTTAATTTCAAAAGTTGTGAGCTCATAGGTTCTGTGTCATGGAATATTCGAATGTACCTCTTACAGATTACCAGATTTGCAAGCTAGCCATTTACCAATTAGCTCATAGGCTTAGCATCTCATTAAACCAAGAGTCATCAGAATTTAAAATGACGCCCAGTAATCTCGCGACGCAACATGGTATATGTGTATAATATTAGTAGATTTTGTTTCTTGCAAAAGAAATAAATTTAGTACTTGACGGTGCGTATATATTCGATGCAAATTTTTCACTGGGCTAATTTTGAGATAATTTAAATATACGAAGTCATTAATCCGACAAAATATCAAGCTAAACTGAAGTTTTTTTAAATTTTCGCATGTTTTAAGAAATCAACATTTTAAATCATCATGGAATTATGCAGGAATGTGGATTTGAACTCAGGTTTGAATACAGAATTTCTTCTCGTCAGTTCCAGCTACTTTAATATTGGAACATTGTAAGTCATTTCAAAAAATTATTAACACAATAGCATTTCGGATATCCGACGGATATCCGGATACACGTTTCTTTTCGGATACATATCCGGATATTTTTCATATTCCGATATCAGGAGCCCATCTGTAGGTACGACTCCTGTTATATTTTGAATCCGCAAAAAACAAAGGTTTTTCCAGTTTTGGCAGTCTCACCGAAATTTACCGAATTTTATAGCTGCGGAAAATCTATCATTGAAACACGGTTGTGTTTTCAATATATGTTCCAAGCCTCGAGAATGCACGATTTTTGAAAGTTTCGCAGAATGTTCTCTGCAGGAAAGCAGAGCTGGAATGAGGCAACTTACGTATAGAATATCCTAATTAGCCCCTTCGACATCATACACAAATTTACCGGCTAAACGTCTCATTTAAGTTGTTATTAAAAGTTTGATTTTTGTAATTTTTAGAAAAAGTTGTATTACAAATATGTAATTACCATAGCTAGTCGATATTATTGTGTGATGCTAGTGATACCGTGCAATACATCACGTGTAACTGCGTTGTTTTTTCTACTGAAATTGCTAACTGTGACATGCGGATGTATGGAGGCAAATAATAACCTCATGCTGATGCTGTACATCGGTAAAAACACTGCTGCATATGTATTGCCTTCAAATGCAGCAGCAGTAACGCATGGAAGAACCAAGATACATGTGTATGTTGAGGTTCCTATAAAACATAAAAACAGAAAAAACTCAGTAGTTGACCGATAATCTGTCGACCGAGTTCGAAACCTCCTGGGAGCGTCCCTCATTTTTAGCTGCTGAGAACTCAGAACTAAAAACCGTCGTACCCTAGCCTACCCAGCTTATCACACTAACTGAAGACAGTAATAATTTGTAATAACCTCCCATGCATTATAGCTTAGAACAGGCTGCTTTTTGGTGGATTACAATGGAGCAAGTGTACGCTTTAGACTTATATTTTGTTTAGGCTTAGGCGTACGCTTAGGAGTAGACTTAGCATAAAACCTCATAGTATCCCATGTAAAAGAAAGAAACTAGGTAAAAGTGCCCCTAGAAGGGACAGATTGTGATATTTTTCGCTTGAAGCATGTAAAAGAATTTGAACAATAGTTAGTTAGGCCATAGATCAGTAGGTAATGCTTATAACATTAGCTCCATAACTTCTATCAAAATAGTTGTCATCTATATCTTTGACGGCTGTCTTTCAGTGTTAACACGCTTACGGTCAGTGAAACAAGAAACATATGGACCCAACGAACTTCAAAGTGTTAAGCTATAAATTGACACTATTGGTTTTCAAGGCTATCTAATGTACAACGCTCAACATGCCTTTCGTATATCAGTCAGTTGCTTTTTAAAAGTTATCTCAATTGAGTGCCAGCAGAACACGTTCTTTGAAATATTTGGCAACGTTAGAATTGTATTTTCTAGATGAATAGCTTAAATATGTCACTGCACAGAACACAATTTGGAAAACTATCTCGACTTCACATCATCAAATTGTCGTGGTAAAGATAGCTAAAATAGTCGATCACGTTAGGTGTGACATTTTTTATTCTATTATCAATAGACGCAATTTGTAATCTTGCAATATTGAAATATTTACTAATCAAGTTTTAGAAACATAATATTATAAAACTCAAAAATTATCCTCTTCCAACGAAGAACTCTGAATTAGATCACTTATAAACTGAACATTGTAAAACCCAACAAAGGCTAAAATTAAGCTGATAGGTGATGTCCCTTGGGCCTATATGTTTCTTGTTTCGCTGACCGTAACCATGTTAACAGTGAAAGACAGCCGTCAAAGATATAGATGACAACTATTTTCATAGAAGTTATGGAGCTAATGTTATAAGCATTACCTACTGATCTATGCTTCAAGCGAAACATATCACAATCTGTCCCTTATAGGGGCACTTTTACCTAGTATAAACATATTCTTCTAGTTTATAAAACTATGCTAAAATTTAACGTTTAATTTCAAAGACTACTTCTTCGTCAATAATAAATTGATGATTAATGCATTACCGTGATACGGCATAGTTTCTTCGGGAAAAATGATTTTCTCTTTGCTCACGTAATTTTTTCTTCATAGATTGGCGTAAATTTTCCCCGACCAATGTTTCTGTTGCGTGAAAGCGCTTTATAAAAATTGCTAACTTTTATGCATATATTTTGTACCAATGCTGTCTGCGAGCAACATATGATACTAAACGAGAATATCGTTTAGTATCATATGGCATTTGAGTGTACGCTTTACTAATTGCAAAAACATAGCAGACAACTTACTTCTTTTTATATGATAGGTGGTTCACTTGTATAGGCAAGATGTAACCCGAGCTATTTGTCAGGTTTGTTTCGGGCAAATGAAAAAATGGCACAGGTGCAAATTTTCCTTGGGAAAACTGGTAGGTTTGTTCCAGGCAAACGGGAAAACGGGGCAGCTGCAATTTTTCGCTGGGGAAACGGGAAAACGAGACAGGTTTGTTTTGAGCAAATGGGAAAACGGGGCAGCTCTATTTTTTGCTGGCAAAACGGGAAACGTAGCGGATAAAAGTTACAAAGCAATTCAAACGGAGTTAGTAATTTTGTATTGGTATTTGAGTAAAAGTAGATGTTTTGTTGGTGACCCGGAAGATCCATCAAGGATGAGGCTCAAACGGACACCAATCAAAAAGAGACTCGGAAGGGTCCGTGGCAAAGCCACTCCGTCCAACAAGTGGCAAAACGCGCTCAACAGAAAGCGACAACATCGACAGCGTCGCTGGTTGAGAATTTGCCGCAGATGATTACGCAGTTGTGCAAGTTAACCTGTCACCGAAAGGTCGACTTGGTCAAGCAACACCTGTCAGAAGAAACGATAACGTGGTGGACGAAAGAAAGCAGGGGCAATGCAGCCTCATTCAACGTCACTCGAGGGCAAGGCAGAGTCCCAGAAACGACGATTGAGGATGGGACAATGCCCTATTATCGCCGATCGGTGACGGGGTGTCTCATGCATGTATGCGACACTCGACGGTAGCGTAATGCCGAGTTTATAGCCCATTACAGTCGAGTCAACGCCTCAAATGCCGTCAATCTCGCAGGTCGGCGTTCCGGTGATAAGACCGGCCGTGTTAACAGGCAAAGAATCGACGTATCATAGTGGCAATGTGTCGATCGTGCGGCATGTCGTGTATGATGTTGTTTCAAACGCAGGTACGAACTCTGGGACTATTGTTGTTGGTCACATAACAGACGGACAGAAGTGAAGTAGACAATCTTCGGCCCATTCGACTAAAAATATATCTGAATTAAACGATTTGACACGCGGAAAACGCAAGAAAATTTTGCATCCTATATTTCCGCAAAACGTATAGAAAAGTTTGTTTGTGAAAAAGGATGCATCTTTGGCTGTTAGAAGTCAAGTCAAGTTGACGCGTACCCAGACTTCGAAACAAATGTTATGACAGATGCGGAATTGAAAAGCGTGCTTGACGGCGTCGGTTGTTCAATTGGCAACAAACGTTCCAACGCAATAAACACAGTTCGATTAAGACACACCAAAGACGATTACAGTTCAAGTCAATAGGCCGTTCGCTGTCGACGACGTTCAAATTGGCAACGTGTCAACGACTGCGTAATACAGTGGTCGATTTTTGGCACCGCCATGCACAATCGAGGACTGTAGTTGGTGGCGTGCTCAAAGATTTGGGACTGATGGTTGAACACCTGGCACAACGTTGCGGCACTCACTGTGGAAATGACCTTCGATCATGTCCCAAAATCCTAAAACTTCAAAATCCCACCATCGACCATATCCCGAAATACCAAAAACCAAAAATCCCGCCATCGAGCATATCTTAAACTCTCATAATCCCACATACGACCATATCCCGAAATCCCAACATCCCACATTCGACCACCTCCCAAAGTCCCCCTTTGACCACATCCCTAAATCCCAGTTTCGATCATATCAAGAAATCCTAAAATCCCATATTCGACCACATCTCCACATCCCAAAATTCCAAAATCCCATCTTGAACCAAATCCCGACAACCCAAAATTCCAAAATCACACCTTCGACCATATCTGGACATTCCGAAATCACAAAAACCACGATTTACCATGCCTCAAATTCTTGTGAAGGGATGATGATATTTTGGGACGGCAACGAGGCTATACATGAGCCCTATTTTGTGTGCAGCAAAACCGGCTGACTATTATTGCGTCATTATTCACTTTCAGATTCACGTTGCTGACAACCATAATTCTTTTTATTAAGTACGTCAAGATCACAACTTGATTATGAATTCTCCTCAGTCGTACAAGTTGCAGCGTTTATGTCTGTATGCCACGTTCTTTATTCTATTCAAAGTGGTATATGGAATGATGTTATATTAATTTCTAAAATACAGCTGTATAATTAGAGAAGCAACAAATACGTCAAATTTATTTTGAGTCGCTCGCTATACCAACACTTATTGAAGTTCTTGTAGCTTCATCTTTTGTCATTTTCATTTCTTGTTCAATTTTTCTATTATTTTCCAAATAAAGACAGTAATGTTGAATGAGAAAAATGGTGTCGAACGTCAATCCAACGCAACCGAGACCGAATTTGGTAAAATCTCCAAATATTTCTGACCAATCGTCTGCAAAACAAAGCTTGTTACAGTGCACCTGCCCCGTAGCCAGCCTCCTCACTTTGCTGGGGAGTCTAAAAGTTTATCAGGAGGGAATTTTAAGGATTTTCAATGATATGCAAGCAGGGTTGAAAATCTCCGAGGGGTGGGGCTAAAATGCCCTTCGCCGCCCTTCGATACTGATATATATCCGGTATTGCAACTATGCAATGAATTAAACGATTATTTGCCTCAAAATTTTGAGCGATAATGAAAGGTTATACTTAGAAATGTACTTTCAAAATTAAGTATGCTTTAAAATTTCAAGCTCAACTGTATTTGATGTTGGAGTCATTTATGCACTACAATTTGGGAAAATTGTCATTTATAGACTCTAATTAGAGTTTTGGGATTCTATCCGCTTACGGACTCTTATTAGGGATATACGGACTCTTATTGATTGGAACTCTAAATGGGGACCCCCTACAGTATTTGTTGAAGTAGTCAAATAATGCCAAAGACTGCGTCACAGAGACATGACTTAATTCGATCTTTTACTTACACAGTAAAACATTTTGATACACTGGCTGGGTTGCTTCCAGAGACATGGCCAAATGTCGCCTTTTGGCTTCCGTCAATTTTAGACGTTCAAAATCAGAAAAGTTACTAGTTTATAGATGACAAAATTGCAAGCGCTTTCAAGCACCATTCTTATTTGCAGCTGCAAATTTTGCTATTTTGTAGCACCTTATTTCTCCTTGCTATATATATTTTCTCAACATTCGAGTGCCCTATATTCTGCTTGCCATATTATGCCCCCTCTTTTCATAGTTATAAACTCGTAGCACTTGGAAATACTATTTTTCACCCTACCCTAAAGTTAGGACAGCACGGCTATATTGAGTTTTTTATATTCTTGTCACCCAGCTCACATTGGTTTTACCGATATATGTGTACGGGTATATTTCAAAGAGCATCGTCGCCTCTGCGAACTTTTCAACAAGTTTGGGGGGAAAGGATCTGGCCGAGCTTCCTTTATGTTCAAATCGAAAAAAGCGGATGAAAATGAACCAAGAACCATCTCGTCTTTGGACCTCCCAAGTCTAATTAGCATGGAACAAATAGCAAAGCAATTAAATACCAAAATTGTAAGCAATCATAAACAATTGAACTAAACTAAGCACACTTCCAGTCCAATCAAACCACACGTTTCCAACGCTCCAACCAATTGTGCTGCGTCTTCGAAAATTAAGCCATACCTAAATTATAGCAACCGATGATTAATAGTTTCAAACATGAAAACCGTAACACACATATATATCATAAATATATACGTATATATGTTCGTTGCTGATGAATTTTATGAAGTGCATAATCCGTTTGTTGCATAGAGTACACTGTAAGCAACATGCGCCCAAAAACATTTAACATTTAGACTTTTAAGAGTTCACAAATCATTGCTTGAAATTTTCTGTCTAAGGTGAATTAAAAAATATTAATTTTGTATGCGGTACATAAACATATTTATGCCCAGACTAATCACTAAAGAGCGTATTCGAAATTCTAAGAGCGTTCGATAGGCTTTTTTACACAACTGAGATGCTAACTAACTAACCTGAGGAACGTATTTCAAAATAGTAACAATTAGCTTTATGTAAGCCAAATATGTGATAAGGTCGAGCCAATTGATAATTCGCGTACAAGCCAGGATTAACGAAATTATTGCAAATGTTGCAAATGCTGTGGATAAAACGATACAGATCTTTGATAGTTTTTGCTGACCTCGCTAAAATATCTATATAATTAAAGAGCTAGAATGCTCCACATGCCGTATTTTGGGCAACTTTGCAGCATCACTTTGTTTACAATAATCTTTTAGGGTATAAACATAACTGTTCTATGAAAATAAAATATGCATACAGCTATTTGTACATTCGCTAACACATTTGCGCATATCGCATAGCGGAACTAGCAGGGCCGGAGCAGCCTCCCTCTATACCCCCATTTGAGGGCCCCCACCCCTAAAGGAGCCCCACCCTAATCGGTTGAAACAAAAACCGCTTAAGTTTTAAGATGCGTCTGGCTTCTTGCACGCTTCGCTCGCGAGTTTGCGGGCCCCCACTCTGGAATTTGGGCGCAGCCCCCACCCCTGCATACTCCGGCACTGGGAACTAGTAAAATTTATGTGCCATATTCCAAGCTTTCGTTTAGGAATCGTATCAGAAATACAAACGGTCTTTAGCGTTTTGAAGCAAAAACGGTTTAATGCTAAGCAAGCATTTGAAATATGCTGTTTGAAACACGAAGTGTTTAAAATAGATCTTTATTTTTGACTAGCGTGTGCGTTTGGAGTAAACTTGAACGGAGAATTGTAGTTATTATATAAAAGCGATGTGAACGTTATGGTAACAGTTTAAAAGGTAAACTTAACCGTTACAAAACGGGCAGTAAAAATGAGGCATTGAAAAACGAGCCGCACCAGATCAAGAAACAAAAACAAACCGTGACCGAATCCGTAAGCGAGAAACAGGTAATGAATCATCCACATTTATTTTAACGTATACATTTATATACAAACTAGGGTTATACAGACAGTAAAAATAACGGAAGACAGATATTGAAGTATACATAAAAGCTTCAAAGATATTTTATTTTTCTGCCAACAAAATTTAAGCGTGGAAATGTACGTCAGGCTTTCCAAAATTTTTGAGAAAAAATCTCTGATGTACTGTAATGTTCAACATCTTGGATAAATTTCGTAATTTTTATTTCATATCAAACAATTGCAGCATATCTGTTATGAACAATTGCAAGATATATACATTGTTTGTTTGCTAATTTTGGGCGTAAACTAGGCGAATTTCCGGTATTTCTATAACGGAAAGGCATACCAGTTTTTACCGGAAACGAAAACGGATATCCGCTTGCACCCTGCTACAAATATTGTAGAATTTACTTAATCATTAATTTTTGCAATTTGATAAGTCAACTAATTCTTAACGTTATATCTTAAAGTCAATATGACGTATTTTGAACTGCCATACGTTAAGTCAGATACAATTTCAGTTCACGGTGCTAAAACGTTTGTAATAGGAGGAATCTACGGTAGAAATTTTAAACATACTGATCCTGACCAATCCTAATACCCGTGTAAATTCTACAATAACGATTTTAGAAACAACACGCGTTATTAATGGTCGTGTCGTAGTGTACTGTAATTGAACATTAGAATCCCTTAAAATTAGTCAACTAATTTTTAAGTTAAATCATGTCCAGTTGTTTAACGGACAAAAAATTTGTGGAAATCGATTTTCTGCAATTGAATTTTCACTTTCCACACAGCAACGTTTTTTGTGCATGATGCATAAAGAATATTTGAAATTCAGAATTTTACTTCAAAAATTGCAATCAGCAATACGTAACCAGAAACTGCAGCGAGTGCATGAAGGGAAAACACAACGTCGTTCATTTGAACTGGATTGTTGCTGTATGCATGAGCATCGTGGTATTCTTTCTGAAATTATAACAAATGTTAACTTTTAACATATTATACCTACCTCACAAGGGTGTGGCGTCCACGTGAATTAGGAATCAAAACCATGTTTGTAGAATTTTGTACAAGATATTTTAGGATGTTTTTGAGTTGGTAAATACAGAAACAATTCGCAATTCACAAGAGTCGAACTGATGTTGATCTCCAAAACAAAATTTCAAAGGCAAACGATATATATTCACCTTAATTTAACTTCAGCGATGATTAAACCCTCCCCCTTCAAAATAATTATTTATGACTAATTTTTGCTTAGATTTAGTTTAAAAGTAAATCTTTAAGCTCCAGGCTTGGCTTAGAAATATGCCAAAACAACTGCTATAACCCCAAAAAGCAAACGGAGTGCCGAACCTCAACACGAAATATCAAACAAACCAAGATTGCACTGCAAGCTCACCATGCGCTTGCGTCTAAAGTTACCAGAGCTGTCACCATCTAATTAGTAGAACATGTCGAAGAACAACGATAGGGGGTTTATAGAGACTGAAAAACTTTGGGCTTAGGTTTAGGCTTAGGATAACGTTTATGTCTGGGCTTTTGCTAGGCTTAGGCTTAGAATAACGTTTATGTCTGGGCTTTTGCTAGGCTTAGGCTTAGGATAAGGTTATGCTGGAGTTTTGCTCGGCATATGTTTAGGCATAGGTTTCGGCTTTAAGTGTAGCAAGCAGGCTCTCATTATTTACATGGACCTGGTTAGTTACTCGCATCTAAAAATATAGAGCATGTAAATTCAAATTCGGTTTAAAATTTTAAGACCTGGTGCCTATAATTTGAACACAAGACTCACTTTTACAGTATCATTCCAGAACATGGCGCAATTAAACAGTGAATAGCAAAAGAAGCCAATCCAGTTGAACGTAACGTAATTAAAATCAAGGCCAACAACACTACAAAGTAAACGTACATACGCAAAAACCAAATATTATTTATTTTTATACTTACGGACAGTAAAAATACCGAAAAGTGAGTTACTTTTATATATTTTTTCTGACATACAGGTAATGTAAATGTTTGCATTAAGCGCGTAACAGTGTTTTAGCGTATTCGAATTCCTTAAACCTAAGGTTAGACTTGAGCGTAAAAATAAGTCTAAACTATGCCCAGACCTAAGCGGAAATAACAGGCTCGATCCTTAAACAGGAATGGGCGGTCTTGGTTGTTTTTTTCAGAGTATCTGTTCATAATTATTGCGTGACTATAAAAATTTATAGGTTCACAGCAAGATTTTACGTTATCTGTCAGGCATCATTTACTTGACCAATACAGCGATACATTTGTCGAATCTTCGCCTCGAATTCTGGTTTCGGTTCCAAGCACCGAAACTCAAAATCCGATCACAAGACCTCCAAATACCGATACTCACTGAGACCGAGACACGATACGACATATACATTGGCGGTGCCTCAACCAAAGGAGGTTTTGATAAAGGCTTAGGCTTTAGGAGCAGGATTTGGTTTAAGTATACATTTGGCCTTAACATGACGCTTGGAAACGTTTGAAAAATAGATTAGTTTTCAGGCGCTGTACAATTTAGCGATGCGGGCTTTCAATAAAATCTAAAAAACATATATAGCGAGTTCACCCAAAACATTTGAGTGTTTTGTTTTGTGTCGAGTCGAACAGTCGCAGTATAATCGTATACAACAAGAAGCCTATGCGCTTAATATATGACCATAAGTTTGTCATAGCGGCGGGTTAAAAATTTAAACACAGTGGATTCGGTTATTATTATGAAATATACATTATAAATGTAATGTACCTTTACATCTGATATGCAACCCATCGCGCTAGTTCAGTATTAATCTATTTGAATACCTTTTACGTCGAAAACTTGTCCAAAATTGTGGATAAAATGATATTGTCCATGCGGCAAAATACATCCAGCCCACAACCGCGCTAATCACAGCAATCACGTTGCTATGTTGAATATTCAGTGTCAGATAAGAACACGAGTTTTGTTCATTTCTGAAACGCGTTCTCGTTTGAAATGGCCAAACTATCATCAGTTTTAGCGATAGGTTTTCAAATAAGCAAACGGATGCAATTGTAAACAAAAATTTACGCACTTTTGCAATTTGAAAAATCCCAAGCATGTTGTCAGAAACGACGGCTTAGGTTGAAGTATTAAGTGATGTATTTGCCTACAAGGAGCCTTGCGTCCTGCTGGGTAACGTAGGACACACGTGTGGTTTATCCTATGCATCAAATTTTTGGCCCATGTAAAGATCAGGGGCGGAACGTTTGCTGTGGGACTGGAATAATAGTAAGCTTAGGTGTTGACTAATTTTTTGCTGAGGCCTAGGCCATGTTGTCAAATGCGTATAGCACTTATCATCAATTAGCGATAGGTTTTCAAACTGAGATCATCTGCAGTTGCAGATCTCAAAATCAATGCAGAAGTACGGCAAATCAAACGCGAACAGCGTGCTGAATTTCGAACCTCACCGCGCACTGGTTCCAAAGTTACAGGACCTATCACCAACTGTTGATAGGCGCTACTCCCATTTGAGAATACGGGCTCTAGAATTAGGCGTTGTTATAAGTTCATTATTACACTAATAGGCTCATGAATATGCTTATACTACTGTTCCACCCTGTTCTATACATTGACCAAATATTTTTATGAGACCAAGGACGTCTCTTTTTGAGTTCGAATCAATAATAGTCTATGTCCATAATTTGATGCAAAGCTTGCGTAAAACTATCAAATTAATACTAAAAAGCAAAACTAACACGATATTAAATTTTGTGGCATTGATAAAAACAGCTAAATCTGAAATAGGTCGATTGCAGCTTAGCGCAAACGTAGCGAAAGAAGTCTTTTTGAATGAATCAAAGAAGAACTCTAAAATCGTTGTCGAAATATTAACTGGCGGGTGCAACCTATGCGAGTTGATAACAAGTGGCACCGCCATGGTGAAATTCGTCTTGTTCGCTTCAAATCTGAAATATCCCAAGGTCAAAATTCGTAAACAGCATCTATCACCATATTCAGATTTTCAAGAATTACTTGAATATGACTATTTATAGGAGATCTAGTCAATGTATAGAACAGGGCAGTAACAATAGTATAACCATATTCCTAAGCGGGCCCATGAATAGAACAGGGCCAGATCGTTTTCCGGAGGGGCTATAATAGAGCCAGTTTAAGCTTTAGACTAATTTTTTTGCTTAGACTTAGGCTTAGGCTTAGAAATATGCTCATCCATACGCTGAGGCTTAGGCTTCGGCTGAGGCTTAGGAATATGCTTATACTGCGGTTCCGGCCCTGTTCTATACATGGGCCCCTAAGCTTATTAAGCATAAACGTAAACCTAAGCGTAAAAACGACCTTGCTCCTAAGTCTTAGCTTAAGCCTAATCAAATAAGTTAGTCTTAAAGCACAATACTCTATTGCTGTGCCCAGAAAAAGGTTCCGCCCCTGATCTTTGCACGGGTCGGGAGATCTTTGAAAAGATGGCACCTTGCGAACCGGGAATGAAAATCCAGAACTCTTTCATGCGCAAAAATAAACAGCACAACAAATGGAGGTAATCTATAAACGGCTTGGGTCTATTTTGAAAATAACATTCGTTGCTATAATTTATCACCAATGCAAAATATTTTGACCCCAACGACCGGAGGTGTAACCTACCTATACTATAGATTCGACATTGACCAAAGGTGATTATAAACGGACAACTTAAATTTTACAAAGTTACTTACTTTTGTAAATTTTAATTCTTTATACCTCTCTCACGAGTACACCATTAATATTAAGTAGTAGTGGATCCAAGAAATAATTTAAACTAAGAAACCACTTACAAGCTAACTGTAACATTAATATTCCACTCTGTACCAACTTCCGCGTTGACAACCGACGGATTGAAGTCAACTGTAAAATTCAGACCTTCTCGATCCGCTGAGGCTGACAAACCTGAAAAAAGTTGCCGGTACGAAATTATTAAAAACAGCCAGTAGTGATGGTTCTTGCACAATGTCAGGGACGTACACAAGGGGGCAGCAGTATACATCCATCTATACAATTTCAAATGAAACTAATGAAGATTTTCAACATGTACTAGAAGAATCGCATGTGCTCGTATTATCAAACACGTGCATCTCCTATCACTAGTTAAATGTTTTCGAACTGCCAAACTCCTATAGTTTTGAATATTAAAGTTTACCACAAAATATGGAAAAAATAAATTCAGATATTAAATGTGGTCAATTTCGAAACTCGCCATATTCACTCACTGGTTACAACGTTACAAAACCTATCACCAGAGTGCAATGATACAGAGTATGCAACTCTTGAGGTTCCTTATGGTACAAAATACAACTCCAGGCGTTGCGTTTTTGGTCGACCCCCACCTATTTAGAGGAAAATTAAATTATAAGCGGAGCATTCTAGGTGCCGTATACGTACAGTGCCGTGGTTCGCACAAGTTGTACCCTCTCTAAATAAGAAGGGTGTAGGCCAAAAACGTAAATGAGTGCTGGGAACACATAATGTATCCAGTTGCACTATCTTGTGAAAAAAGTCACTCTACTCTGGTTTAATAGATGGCACTCGCATTAAAAATTTGTTTCTGTTGTTTTGATTAGCCAATCAAATTGCGCCTCTGTGATTCTTCACCCGATATAAACTTTGTTTATTTATAGTTTGTAAAAATAGTGAAAGCCAAATATTTACTGTGCAAATCAGTTCTCTAAAATATTGTCAAACCTGAACAACCAAGCAAAATTAGTCTATCTACATTTCAGTATCTGTTTGGGTTGCCCTGAACAGCAATTGTTTGGGAGGTCCCAGTGGCCAACTGGGGCAAATAGCTGTTTGGGGCGCGACATATGTCATAGCCCAAGTCGTAATTTAGCCCAAGTCGTAATTTAGCCCAATTGCGAATTGGGTTCCAGTTGCCAACTGGGGCAAATAGCTATTTGGACTACGGCATATATATGTGGTAGCCCTAGTCGTAATTTAGCCAAATTCCGAATTGGGCTAGCCCATGAAGCAATTACGACTTGGGCTAGGCTACGGCATAATTCTATGCAACAAGTGTGCGCCTTGTGATTGGTTACTAGCTTAACACCATACTCAAATACAATTGGTTGATGCGAATATTTTTTCTAATTGACTAGTAGTCGCTATTTATTTTGTACCTACTGGTTTGTTTCACTGAGCAAAACGGAATTAAGCAGGATTACGACTATCAAGTAACCAATTAGAAAACACACAGATTTATCTGACATGATTCAGTCTTGGTGCTAGCCCAAGTCGTAATTCCGCTTTGGACTAGCCCAATTCGGAATTGGGCTGAATTACGACTTGTGCTACGAACGACATATATATTTAAGGTAAGAAACAGCATATGGGTATCGCATATTATTTTATATGTTCACTAAATTTATATCATATCGCAATTAATTGGTTACGTCAAAATTATATGCAATGGCCACTGGAAAATATAGGTCACTACTCACCGTGAAAAGTTGTGACCAATACCAAAATGAATATCATCCTGTTCGGAACGTAACTTCCTGAGATAGCTAGTTACCACGACCCCTGACGTCTTTGTACTACGATTGGAGGTAATAACCTCACCAAAGAGCAAAATGTTTGCTATAAGTGCAAAATAATTTAAATACAATAACATCCAGCTGCGTGCTTGATTCGCTCTTGCATGCTGTTGAATGTTTGCTGGTTGTTGAATTATATATTGCTAAACAAATTTATCAAGTTTTATACTCTCTGTCAATCTAGTTAGGAACTGGAACTTCAAACCTTTTAACTATGCAGCTCTGGACAAGCCGCCATACAAAGCTGGGATCGAACTAGCGGCCTTAGGACTGCGAAGCAGACGCTCTATTACTGTGCCGCACAAAACACTTCTCCCATAAAAAGTTCATATCCAGTGGGTGAAGCTGAGGTTCTGAGCGAGAAGCGGCTTAGTCTCACGCCTGACTTTAATCTTCATAATACGGGCCTTAATTCAAAGGCGAATCAATGAATTCATTGCTACACTGAAATCTGGGTAGACATTATCAAATGTGTATGATTTTAACTGAGTCAGTTAAATAAAGTCAGTCTTCTGAGTTGGTACTAGCCTAACTCGGAATGGGTTGATACGTTAACCCAAAATTTCAACTCACGCTAACTCACATTGCATTAAATAAATAAAAAGTGGATTGTATTTTAAGTTGATTAATGAACTCACTCTGAGTTGAATCCGCGATAAATAGAGGTCGAATTTAGTCCAGCGTTTATTGACCAACTCAAAATGAGTTGAACTAACTTTCAATGCAAGTTTAAAAAAGTTTATAATAAAAACATAGTTAAGTTGCTTCTTTTTCAACACAGCATTCAGAGCTAATATTAATCCAGCCGAGTTGAATGGAACTCAATCCTGAGTTAAAGTTAAAATACACTACATGACATATAAGTTTATATATACATTAATATATATTAATGCGTCAAAGATAAAAAATGCAAAAGCTACAAAACCTTCCAAGATAACATTGTTGCCTAAGCTGTGAAAGATTATAGTAGGAATTAATAGTTGGTAGTAAATATGAAAACAAACAAACACCAGCCCACTTTGAAGCATAAGGGTGGCGCTTTATTGCTGATGATGTCCGGTGCCGTCCGTCACCGTCCGGCGTTGTCTGTCGCGTTCGTCACCGTCCGGCGCGTCTACGAAAGGAGAAATATGATATATACATACATTTTGTATAAGTACACTGTATTTGACTGTAAAGAGTTGATTAATCCGGCCAACTAGTGGGTTAGTTATTTCTCAATTGATATCAGTAAACATTTATTCAATCTGAGTTGAGTTGATTCTCACTCCGAGTTGAGCTGATTTTGGCTGAATTTAATATTAATTATATCAGACTGAACTGAATTGAGTCAGAACTCTGAGTTTTGAGAGTCCTAAACGCAGACTGAGTGATATAACTCATTCTGGGTAAAAATCAACTCACTGAAATTTACAGTGATATATATCACTGGCGGTGTCAGGAAGGGCGGGCGTTTAGATTTTATTGCTTAAATTTTAGACTATAACTTCGCATAATTTTAATAGGCACTTATATACGAAATACCTAATAAACCGCTTACAAACGCTGATGTTTTTGAAGTGTGTACGCAGTATCTAGGGAAAAAATTGATGATTCTTCTCCACTGCATTCTAGCTGCTGTTCTGTCTCCAGTTTCCCGTAACTGTGTAGATATAGAGGTTTAGATCGTGTTTTTCAGCTTCATTTTCGGCTATTGTACAGCAGCCACGGGTTGAACGAGCATCGTTACCTTAGCGCAGGTCTGCTTCGCTGATCGATAGGATTCCAGATATTTATCTATAGGAAACAAAATACAAGTGTATAAAAGACCAAAGTGCAATTGCATATAACGACTTTTCTGTCAATGGCGTTCTAAATAGCAATGTCTGTACGTGTTATACTGGTAAGTAGGTAGACTGATTAAAGTCGAAGGCACCTTTTCTTATCACGTATCGAAGATATCGTCAAAACAGTAGGGTCACGCACGTATATAAAATCCACTCTGTTACAATGCCTTTAAAATGTCGATATATCATTGTCTGTACCTTTAGACAATGAAAATGGTCTAGGAGTCAATATTTGCTTGTCCTGATCACAGGTTAATACCTACTGTTACTGTCATGGGCCCATGTATAGAACAGGACAGGAACAATAGTATAAGCATATTCCTAAGACTAAGCCTAAGCCTGAGCCTAAGCGTATGGATGAGCCTACTATGTGTAATGCGTGTATAACTTTATTGGGTTGTTTGTGTCATTGATATAAACTGTAAGTTGGCCTCTATAAACTTTTATGCGCATTCAAACATTGCAGGTGAGCCAATGATGATTATAATTGATAATTTTTATTGTGTAACCGGATATCCGTTTCCGTTTCCGGTACAAATCAGTTTCAATTTCCGTATTGTATTCCTCAATACAAGTAACGGAAATTGTGTTATTTTTACGGTCAAAACTAAAACATCTCCTATACTTCTAGCGATTTTTCGTTACATATTTGGTACATTTGTTTGAAATGAAATAAAAATTTAGAAATTTGTCCAAAATCTTTAAAATTTCGATGCATCCGTCATTTTTCGTTAATATTTTTAAAAAATCGGTGAGTATATACACGCGCCAATTGTGTTGACAGAGAAATAAAACATTTTTGAAACTTTTATGCTTCGATTTCCGTTTTCCATTCCCGTTTCCGTTAATAGCTTGATTGGTATCCGTTTACATTTCTGCTTCCGTTATTTTTACTATTCGTTTAACCTAATTTGCTATTAAAATCTTATATTTTGAGTGTCAAAAATTTGGTCTTTAGAAAATTTTACCAAAATTTAAAGAGCCAAACCCACCGAGCGATAAATTTTTTATAACTACAAAGATATCACTGGCGAAATAACCGGAACCTCAGCGTGCCGCACCTAGCAAATAAACTTCACAAGTGAAAGCAAGAGAGCGATCATCCGATGCAAATTAGGATTTGCGAGATATCCAACTATGTTTTGAAACTTTCCTGACAAGGGTGTTTTATAGCTAGCTAAAGAGGAAGACATAGCTAGACCTTATTAGGTATAAATACTTATATATCACAAAGTAACGCATAAACAGTTTAAAATCGACGATTGTGCTAGCAGCAAAAGTAGCGTTGCGCCGTTTCATTGTCACTATAAAGATATGATGAGAATCGAATTTTCATTTCCAATAGCAATTTAGCGGAATTTAAGAATGTTATGGATATTTCATATTTTGCAGTGCAAATATTTATAATGTAACCCAAATGTGAAAACCGTTAAGTCGTAGTTTACGTTGGTTGTGACGTTTCATGCTGTCAGCAAAAAATTTTGCTCAAGTTGGTTAGCCATCATTGTTGGTATTGGTATTTCATACGTTAACCATGTCATTTCGGCGTGCCTTCGACTGTGTTTATACTTGTGTGCTAATTGCTGTCAATATATTTTTCGTGGAAGCCAGTTTGTATGATATAATTGACGATGCACCTGATCTAACAGAGGTAACTTTGTTTCTGTTAAAATTATTATTCAACTCAATTTGCTTTAGTTTCTGCAAATGATCTTGGCAAAACTAAGAATCCGTAACTACCATGTTTTTAAAAAGAACCGATGAAACTGCCGTGTGTAACTACGGTACGGATATTGGGATTTGGTCGTTAAGTGCACAGGAGAATACGGCGTATGACATAGTATAGTCGTGGTGTTAAGACAAAGAGTGTTGCAATTTTTAGCGACAGTGAAGTTGCAATTAAAGCACTTGACAACATGTCTTGAAAATGGCAAGACTATTGGAATAGACAGCAACTTTATAAACTTTGTGTATAACAATGTTAAGTTGATTTGGATTCCAGGACGCTGTAATGTTCCAGGGAACAGGGATGGGCGGTCTCTGTCTCGGTCTCGACAAATCTCGCGATTTGACTGGTCTCAGCAAGTCTCGGAATTTGGCTGGTCTCGGCATGTCTCGGGGTTTGGCTGGTGTCGGCAAGTCTTGCAATTTGGCTGGTTTCGGTCTCGGTATCGCTTTTGTTCAGTCTCGGTGGTTTGAAAACCGAGACCAAAGAAGTGAAAAAGTGATCAGCAATCACAAAAATATTCTTTGCATCACACCTTTGGCCCGGAAGTACTTGCGCATTTCGCCCACCAACATAGACAGTGAACGATTGTGGAGCACCGCTACCTGGTTATACAACGATTTGCGAAATAGAATGACTATCCGGTTACACAAAATTCTATTTTTGAAAGGTACCCTCTTATTTTACTGTGACAAAGCACAAATAGTTGCGTTTTCGTGTTTAAAACATTTAAGGCATCGTTTAAAAATCATGGGTCATCCGCATTTGTAACGCCACACTATGTTGAAAAAGGCTCCATTCAATTCGGTTTGCTCAGGAGCAAACCAACACTATATTTCTAAATTAGGGATTGTACCGAGAATGTTTTAAGACAGTAGGATTTGTCCCAAGCCTGTTCGAAGGGTATGGTAACAGTAAGTGAAAAATAAAGTAAAATAAATTTTGACGGTGATTTATTAGTTTAATTGTATGAAGCGGCAATTCAGTGCAGATAAAAAAATTCAAATTTTATTTTCGGTGACGGTTAAAAATTGACCGAGACCGAGACCAAAAGTCTCGGTCTCGACAGGTTTGGTCTCGGTCTGGTGTCGCTTTTTTGACCGAGACCGCTCATAGGTTTTTCAAATGATGTAAAAATTTTATTCGGTCTCATAATGGACCTTAGGACCTCAGCAATTAAATTTTTCAAAAATTTTAAATTATTGGACACGCAATGACTAGGAGATAACGAGATGCCCAAGCACGAAACCATTGTCAAAATGATTCAACCTTGTTTTGAGCAAAATTCTCCGCAAAATGGTGGTTTTGGTCACAAATACGTCTTTATTCTACCATGTAGAATGCCCAAGTCGAAGGGAGCAAGATCGACAGGGATGAAAGACTCGGTCTTGGCAAGTCGTGGTATTTGGTAGGTCTCTATCTCGCTGGTTTGGAACCGAAACAAGAAGCTAAGGATTCAGCAAATGTCTGGTAAATAAAATTTCGGTGTGAATCTGTGAATTTTCGTAGTTACGTAATAATTATGAGCAGATATTATTAAAAAACACAAACTATGAGAAAGATTAGAAGTAATTTATTTTGAAAATTAATTTTTTCTGATGATGCCTAAAAAGTGACCAAAACCGAGACTTTTCATGGCCGGTCTCGTTAGTCGTGTATCGGTATCGGTTTCGGCTTTGTTGAGTCGGATATCCGGCTGTACGCTATACGGTATCGGCATGGTTTCGGCATAGTGATTGATGTGCGGATATATACAAAAGTTGCCCATACGTACCGATACCGATTCCAGTTAACAGACATTCGCTGGTTTGCGGCGGTGTGGGATTCACCAGCCGGGGGCGGGGCGGGGTGGTTCGCGACGGGAGGGAAATATCCGAGTGGTATGGGGTTGCAGAATATTCAATAGAGCGTCAGCTGCTCTGGTCAGTGTTTAGTTACGCTTACAAATAAGCACATAGTCAAAAACAACCATATGAATAATAAACAGATCAAACATATAAGACATACGATCAAGAGGAAAGGGTATGTTTAATTCGTGCTTAGGATGTTTTTTCCCAAAAATGTAAGGAAGGTAAAATTAAACAGGGGGAGACATCTTGAGCTGGAGGGTGGAGACTGAACCTTGGAAAAATGTTAAGTGGAGGGAGGCGTTTTGTAAGACGGGAGGACACCCCCCACCCCTAGTAGCGAACCACCAGATTTAATACACGATCTTTAAAGAACTGATGGGACACAACCAGGGTGCAACCAGAGTTACAGTGTACCAGAAACAGAACTGGAAAATGAAAAATGCATGCCACGACAAAATTCGTGTTAATTTTCTTTTTGCACATCATTGGTGAAATAACCTTTAGTTGGAGATAGGTATTCACCTTATCTGCTGTATTTTAGATTTTCATAATCCACGGTAGCGACGGTTTATTTTTGGTGATTGTCAAAATTTGTATACTATACGAATGAAATTACGTAATTTTTATCGTCATTTTTGAGTAAAATATCTTAATTTCTACCGACCAAAATTTAATACCGCAGTTTTTAATTCCGGTAAAAATTTACCGGAAGCAGAAGGTCAAAAATTAATGTAGCCGGAATTCCGGTAGCAGCCTGGTCACTGCATTACATCATTACAAAATTCGAATACTTGAACCCTGTTCCTAACTGCCATAAACTATTATAGTTTTATGAGAACGGCTCAATTTAAATTAATTTTATATAACACAAACATGAGAGAGAAAGAAGAATAACAGTTTCCCTGATCAGACTCTCTGATATATAGCCAAGTGAAATAGTGAAATTGATAGCATTCCAACTCACTTATAAGTGCAAGTGCCGGCGCCTATACCGATACTTATGAAAAGTACCGATGTTTTGAACAGAAGTTAATTTCCTCTGCCTGATATGTTTTAATATCTACATAAAACATAATATCAGATACAAATCGGGTACGCCTATACCTATTTCCAGTTTTATCGTATCGCTTCTGAGCACAAGATTGTTCGATACTACCTCGAAGATTCAGACACACAAATGACTGTATTTGCACCAGTGGACGACGTTTATTTGAGGTATCCAGACTTGCGGTCTGTTCGAGCCAGACAAATGCTGTCGCATTTCGGTTAGTTTTAGTTTGTATTACGCGTTATTTTGGGAGTTCCAGCAGTCAATGAAGTTGTATGGAATGATACTCTAACGCAACTGTGTAACATTTTTGTATAACGGGCAAAACTATGCATGTCTGCTGCGCGTGGTCATAAAGCTTTGCGTATTGTGTTTCTTGCCATTTCGTTGCGATATTCATAAAATTTTAAAATATATTTATAGTCGATGTGCGAGTTCCGGAGATCAGTACGTCTGGTAAATGGCTTAACGGGTCAGTAATGGTGAAAAAGTCAATACGAGGCGGTCGCGTATACGTCACGCAGTTTGAAAATAATCCTGGGAACTTTGTAAGTTTTAGTAACTGTCTATATAACTATGTCTTTTATAATATTATTTTGAACTTCTTTAGACCAACGGTTTTTTGTTCGAAATTAATAAGTGTCAGGTAGCAAGCTTTTACTACGTACTGGTGTTATGGTTTGATTTTTATATATTAGACCTGGTCGGACCAAATCCGCTATTTTACTGATTCCGAATCCGAGAACCTGCTGCGACGCTTCCGAATCCGAACTTTGACTTCAAAAGGTCCCTTTATTTAGTTAAAATATGGGATGAAATTAAAACTATATCAGTTCGATAAGCCGAACTAGCTTGCTTACTATTTTGTACCCAATAGAAACTTGAATTTTTAAAATATCGAAACCCCAATTCATTGAATCATCGATTGAGGTCCAGAACCGCATATATATGCTACAGTCTTCTGAACAATTCTTTCCTGTTCATTTTATTGACTAAACATATATATGTATTTTTGAACTTTTATGGCTTCGTCAACTTCAAATCCGATTTCGAACCTTCACTTTTTACCGAATCTGAACCGAATCCGGACTTTTGTTGCTTTGTTTACAACTAAATGAGATGACAGTCTATTCCCAAAATTTGGTGTAATTTTTTAGTCATATTTTGCAAACAATGGTCGCATATGCAACCATGTGTCAACCAGTTGGTTCCTAGTGTCTGGCAATCAAATGTTATACAAAATATGCAGTTGGTTTGGTCATTCGGGATATATCGGCTCGGCGTTGGATTTCATTAAAGATTATCCTAGCGCATTTGCAGACTCATCTTATAACAATTTTGATTTGACGTAAGTTGTAAAAAAGCATGTCAGGGCGTAATGTGGTAGTATTAATTGTGTCTACATCGGAGCAGCAAATTTCTATCTGGAATCAAAATTGGGGCTAGCAGCGTGAGGTGGTGAGGTGAGTGTGAGATTGTAATTAATATTGCACCAAAACCTTGTTTTTGCATTCACATCCTAGTCCATATTCCGTACTTCTGGCCTTCTGGTGTACGCGATAGTCAGGTCTAGCTAACCTATGTTTATCTTGAAACTGATTATTACAGGTAAAACTATTGTTACTCATTTCTCTCTTTTGTCCGGCACCACGCCAAGGTTCCCTCTCTTGACTAGCTTGCAGTTTTCGCTATTCTAGTAATAGTGTTTTTGTGTCAGTTATGTTCCCGGAATCATGGTTATCAGCATGCTAGTAACGTTATTCAGGTTGCTTCGTGATCAAATTTATTTTTATCCAACAATCGCGACAATTATCTTTGGTCAATCTGCGTGGAACGCTTATCATACATTTTTTCTACCGAACAACGATGCCTTTCGAAAAGTGCCCAATCGAAAAGATATCTCATCGGAGGTTTGTTTGCCGCCATACTTTTTATTATGGCCCCACCGCAGTTTTTTGTCAAAATTCGGTTTTTTATCTTGTACACACATAATTGCTCGTACACACATGATCTCTCGTATCATGATTGGTGGATAAATATATTTATACACAACCGCACAATACGCATATGGTGGAAAATAACAAATTAAAATGTGCTTAGCGCACTATTATGATGTTGGGTACGTCTTCGCCGAGAAGGACACTATCTTTTGAGTAGTGAACCCACAAAAATGGCAGAAATTAATTTTCGCCGGTTGCTAACTGAGGGAAAATCGTCACCGACGGTTTTAGCATGTCGATATTCTTAGTTTTCAGGTGCTATTGGCTCACGCTACTATGCCAAACGTCATTTTGTTTACCGAATCATGGCTGTACGACTACGGCGTTCACTGGTACTCAACGATAAGACTTGATTCGCAGGCGGTTTTAGAGAATTATAAGCTTAAAGTATCCATTCGAAACATTACCAATCGCGAAACTGGTCGTTGGTCAGGTACGTGGTAGTGTATATTTACGCTAGAGTTACTAGTCTATTTTTAAGTGGGCTGCCAAATTGAACAGATTTTGATTAAACCTACCCTGCCCTTGTCATATAGATTTTCCAAATCGGAATAAATTTATTAACAACCGAGTCGGAAATTTGTATTAAAAATTTTGAAATCGATATTTTAGCCAGTTTTTGTGTGTTTACTACTTAATAGGACACTTAGTGGATTTGACAGAATTAGTTTGACGTTAAATAAAATATATATGGTGTTTTCAGTTTACGCAGTATCTCAGGTGTACGAACGGTATTCAACGTTTCGCCGCGGTGCCGTTTGGGCCAAAATAGTCACACCGAACATTCCAGTGACAAACGGTGTTGTACATATTATTGACACTGTGCTTGGAGTGATAACAAATACAATTGAACAGTTGTTGGATAATGATGGAGAGAAACGGTTCACGTGAGCATAAATTCGTAGTTTTGCCGAAACGATGTTTTAAATTAAATTACACAAGAAAGTATCTAAATTTCATTACTAAGTCATCTTGATTGTGTAGTTCTGGTTTTAAGGTGGTATTTGGTATTTTCTTGGATTTTAAAATTCGTTTGTTTGTGGGAAATTGACGTGGATGGTATGCATTTTTTCAGAACGCTAATGAAACACATTCGAGAAGTTGGACAAGAAACGCTGACATACCTTGCCGCTCAACACGGGCTTATCACATTTTTCGCGCCGACCAATGAAGCATTTAAACGAATACCTCGTGATGTAGAAAATCGTCTGCTGAGAGATAGAATTTGGCTGAACCAGGTTGGTGTTTAGGGTAGTTTACTATGTGCTTTAAACGATTTACAGTTGCTAGGGTGTTTTGCTAGTGTTTTTGTTTACATTAGAAGACTGACTGTTGCGGAGTGCAAAATATCTGGCATTTCTGAAAGTAACAAGAAAATTTCAATGTCCAAGAACAAACACATTCAAATAGTTTTCAAACAATTATTCACTATGAACGAAATGAATTTCCGAGTTCCCAACTATTTTTAATCCAAATACAGTCTGGTAGTGTAATTATTTTAATTTTTAGGTTTTACGAATGCATATTGTGCCAGGCAAGGAACTGACAACGGATGGAATTAATAATCAAACGATTGTGAACACTATTGAGAAATTTTATCGGCTGTATTTTATTAAAGGCGAATGGCCTAAAAACAATATTAGTAAGTTGAATTTAAACATATGTCTCACAATTTCATAAGTAACGTCGAGTTTTGCAAGATCTAAGCGACATCTTCACACGGTATTTTCAAAATTTATCACTGAAAATGTTGCCACTTCTGTTCTAAAATTTTTACTGTTTGTGAATTATGTTTACTGCTTGTGAATTATGATTTAAAGAATTTGTGAGAAATTTTTTATCCGAAATGAATTACGAAATACACTGGGTTTTCATATCTGAAACAAAATTTTTTTATCGAAATACATTTTGAAATATTTTAGCTTATTATGTTGTGGGCGGCGGCGTGCGTGCTACTATCCGACAAGAAGACATTGCTGCAACGAATGGCATTGTACAGTATATTGATCGTGTGTTAGGGGTACCGTATCATACGATGTTCGAAATTATTCAAAATGCAACGAATTTGCAGTAATTTTTTGAAATTTACTTGTTTGATTAAATTTTCGTAATTTAATTTTCTTTCAAGTCACGAAGTGTAGCATTTTTTGGTTAAGCTGTTGCAGCGAGGGCTTGAAAGTGCACGTTTTGTGAAAACGTTTTTCAATAAAACTTAAATGTTTAAGTTGCAGCTACAAATTTTGAATGCACAAGCCAGCACGTGTGAATAGGGTTGAAATGAAATTGCGATTTTTTAATTTAGACTTTGAATCGGTGGTCAAAATTTGTATTTCTCGTGAGCTGAGCTTAAGCTTGCAATTGGCAATTCTAAACGTTTCGTGGCGTTTTACACTGGAAATTGGTAAAGTTATAACGTTTCTGTAGACTAAAACATTTTTTGTAACAGAATACATGAGAACCAGGTAATATAGAGAGTGAAATTGGCCCGGTAAGTTGTGGTTCAAGTAGAAACCAATAAATGAGTCAGAGTCAGCCTCGCTTACTTATTTTGAAGTTTAATCGAATCTTTCTATTGTTGAATTGTATTTAAGCACTTCGTATATGGGCATTCGAGAAACAAATCTGAGGTTCTTACTCGATCCATGGGAGGTTGTACGTCCAGAGCAAAATTTCACATTTTTCATTCCAACAAACGAAGGCTGGGATAAAGTCAATCCTAAGCTGCGACGCACATTTTACGATGGCTCTCATTGGCTTGCGCTTGGTTTTGTAAGTTGCGCTCTGATTGGAAATTTTGACAAAATGACAAACCTAACCATCCTCGAGCAAAGGTTAAGCTGGAATGCGGATTCGGCAGGAATTATTGCAAAAATTAAGAAAATTATATCTGTTTTTATTAGGGCTTTTCATGGCACTGGCCAGAATTAAAATTAGTACGGTCTTGCGGTGCTTATGTATCATTGCAATCAGATACAATCGTAAGCAAACACTGGGTTTTAACATAAAAGCAATAAATTATTTCCATGCACTAATGATGTCAGTTATGTTTTAGGTAGGATATTTATAAATGTCCTGTGATTTTGTGATCGATAGGACTGAAGTGCATGGTACTACCGGATATCTGATTTTCAAAAAATTGACATTCGGCTACGATGTTCTAGTTACTTTTGTAGATTTGTGTTTAATGTAACAAAACTTGCTTTAATTTTGCTACTGGGCACTTAGCTTTAAAAAATGTTGCATCAGGATCTTTCTAAAAACTCTTTCACTCATAAATCGTTCAATATCGGGAACTATTGATCAGTAACCGCTGATTTTGACTATTTGATAGCAGCAAAGGCCGAATAGTTGCAAGTTGACCTTGTACGTAATTTTTTAGGTTCATATTCTCAAAAGCGTATAGCATCTATCGTCAGTTAGGGATAAATTTTTAAACTAACGAACTCAAGCAATAATTGCAAAACTCAAAATTGGCACAAAAGTAGGACAACTAAATTCTCAAAAGCGTATAGCATCCATCGTCAGTCAGGGATAAATTTTTAAACTGACGAACTCAGGCAATAATTGCAAAACTCAAAATTGGCGCGAAAGTAGGACACTTCAAATGTTAAAAAAGCGTTAAATTCGGAGACTTGCAATACATTGGTTCGAAAACTAATTGACCTACCGCCAACTGGCACTATGTGCTATACACAGTTGAATATAAGGTCCCTAGATTTCGAGTGTTGACAAAACTATCTTTCTCATTACGCACTGCACTGATGATTTCAATTTGTTTAGAGTGGGATGTTTTTAAAGTACAGATATCCTGTGATTTTCAGCTGAGATGGTGTAGACGCATCGTTTGTAATTTACGTTTAAGAATGATTTAAGAAGGCATGTATGTTTGATTGCAGTAAACTAATTTTTCAGGTATTCAAACGACATTTAATTCAGGGACAGGCGTTGCAAATTCCAGATTTCCTCGAACGCTCATTCATTATGATGAACAACCAGCGTGTCGTGCTTAGACGCCGAGGTCGATGTAAGTAACTGAGTTGTTAGGTGTTTGGTTTTGAGCAAGTGTTTTCAAAGTAGCACTCATCAAAGATAAAGTGGTATGTAGGCGTATTATTATCAGGTCTGGTACTATCTGACCTGTTAGTAAGAGGATTTCAAACATGCGAATTGTGACATTTGCTGCTGTAGATGTTTGGCAATGTAAATGCAAACTGTAAAGAAACGTGCTAAATTTTTACCTCATCCCCTGGTTCATGGTTGTCTAGTACAGTTCAACCAACTACAAACACAAAGGTATGCAACCTTTTAGGCGGAGCTGCGGCAACAGAAACATGGCTTTATAACTTCTAAATCAGATAATGTTTTATTTCCGTCCTGTGGTCTTTCGGCTATCCTGAAAACGATTACACGAGATAAAATACTACTTCTTAGTACATTATTTTGGGGTATTGAAGTTGGTGTCTTGCTTACTTTTTTGTTTCAGGGTGGGAACTTTACTGGCCTTACGGAAATCAAGTCGCCCGTATTATAGAAGGTGGTGAAATTGCTGCTCGTAACGGATTTATGCATCGTATCGATAATGTTTTTGTATTGGAGGAAGATTTAAAAGCAACTGCGGCCTGTCATCGACCTACTTCGTTGTATGTTGTAGTGGCAGTGGTGTGGGTGATGCTGGTATCAAGAGTTAATAGTCCCTGGTCATAGCATCCTTAGCTCTGTAAATCACTGGGGTAGGAACAGAGGATTGGTATTGGTGGAGGCTAATTTGGTTCCTTAACATGGCATCTGCAACATTGGGTAAAGGCGCTATGGGGTACAAAGCAAACACTGGTAATGCCATCTTTGTAGATAATGTATGCAAGAATTGTGACACAGTTTACGCAAGTGTTAACTGGGGAACTGGCGTTTTTGGTACATTACACAGTGCTCGGTGTTGGACGCCATGACTAATGAGCTGCTTGGCACGTAAACGGGAATTTTACGGGGAACTCATGATGGTGTATGTTGAAGTTCAATACTCAATACGTATATGAATTGACTATGCATACTGCGCTTCAGGGAAGCATTGAACATTGAACTTGATCTTTTAGATAAAAGTATATTAATCTACTTATATTATGCCGGCGTTACTGTACGCTATGCAAATTTTGCTCCCGGTTTGAGCAAAGGCCCTGTTTGAACTTTTGAAAGTTATTTGTTGGGGATTATTTTATTAATCAAAAGTAGCTTTGGTATTATTTTTCAAATATGGTTGTGGGTTTCTTACTCGATTGGTTGTGGTGCGCGGGTGGTGTGTGACGTAAAGATTGTGTTGTATAATATATAATTTTGCCGCTTTTTATTTTTAATTTGTATTTTTGATATGCATTTCTATGAACTTTCTGGAAAGGTGTAATATAACATTCGTATGGTGGTTTTGTTTCGTTGTACGTTGCATATGCATTTTCTTGCTTGTGGTGATCCGGTGATTTTTAGATTGCTAAACGATATTTGCATGGTCTGGTGATGGGATTGTTTAATTGAAACGGTAAGAATGCTAAAGCCCATTTTACTTTGAAAGGCGCCGTTTTTCTGCGGGACTAAGTTTAGACTAATTTTTCCTTAGACCTTATAGGATATTATCTTTACGCTGAGCCTTAGAAACATACTTAAGCACTGTTTCGCCCTTCAAAGCAACATTAGCGGATGCGAGTGTAGATATTAATGATGCTAGTGTTTGTGCAAATTTTGAGGATAAACGGTTCCTGATTTTTACTTAAAATCTTTTTTCACGTACACTTCAAACAATGCGTTTTTATTTGTTTCCTAGCTTTATATGGCTTAATGTATTTTTGCAGTGATGGCATTCTTTGAGTTTAACGATCTTTGTGAATGCACTGTCTATGTGCTGTTCAGATCTATTATGCAGATTTCTTGGATTAAATTTTCATTGTGTTTTCATTTATGGGATGCAAGATGCAGCCGAAGTTCTGTGTCCGACCCATTAAACAATCGACCACTGGATCCGGTAGCATTTTGTCGCACGGTTGGGCACCGGACAAAACGACTGGAAAAACGATTTATTACAAGGGGGTGGAAAACGGAAGGAACTTTTTTATCACTTTTATTCGAAGTAAATTAGTCTTAAAACAGCGACAACATCACAGAAAACCGTGAAGAGTTGGGTTTTCTCATGCTGGAGTGATAGTGAAGGCTGTATTGAAAAGAAATCGGCGGCCGATCCAGAAATTTGTAAATGAGAAGCCGCACGAGATGTAATAATTACGTGTTTATCTCATATTGATTATAAACAGTTTATTCTGCTGTTAATTTTTCAACAAGCAAATCATTGTGTTTATTTTATTAAATATCAACATGAGAACACATGATGATAAACATACTGTTGCACACTACCGAGCTGTCATACACCTAAAAAGGAGCAATGCAAAATTCACCGGGCTTTTGGGAATTTTTAAGATTTTGGACGAATTTTGTAATTTTTATTTCATTTCAAACATTTGCACACGTCTGTAATGAATAAACTATTTTGCGTGAAAATCAAATATAGTCACCGCTAGCTAACCAGTCGTAGAGTGGGATCACGTTTATTTAGTGAAGTTCGAACAAAATTAAGCATTTAAGGTATGCAAATTAGTTATTAGCTATCTATTCATTTATCGGTTTTGCACGTTTCTAAGCAATTTACTCATTCCTCACATTCAAACCCTTCAGTCACCCTAATAATTAGTGAAATAATTTAAAAAGTTCTAATTTGGCTTGTCTAACTAATACGCAAATTAACTATAAGCTAACTATTGGGTTATCGAATTTAAGGGTTTCTAGACAATTTATTCAGATTCCTCGCACCCAAAACCCATTATTTCTGAAATTAGATTGCTTGTAACCGTAATAATTAGTGAAGCATTGTAAAAACGCCTAATTTAGGTTCATCAATTATGCTTATATGCAAATTATCTGTTAGCTAACTACTGTAGAGACCCGAATAAGATGGGGGGACTGATATTTATTTGGCCTCTCTAGAGGGTACCCCCCTTGTTATTCGGTTACGGACTGTTATTTATTTTTAACCCACGCTCCGCCACCTTCGTTACTGATATATATCCGGTACTGCAACTATTCGTTGAATTAAACGTTTATTTGTCTTGCGTCAATAGCTTGAGCGATCATGCAAGGTTATACTGAAGAATTTACTTTCAAAATTTAAGTACGCTTTAAAGATTCGAACTCAATTTTATTTGGTCTTGGAGTCATTGGCTCATGTTACTATAAAGGCTGTCCCAATTTCACGGGACAGAAATATACCCGGAGTGCACACTTATGCGCTCCTGTTTACATATGCACAGGCAGATATATTTACGTAGGATATATATGCCTATATATAAAATATATATTATATATAATATAAATAATATATATACATATATATCAACTGTCCCAACGGTCCCATCAGTCCGAACTGTCCCATCGCTCCCATATGTCCCGTTTGTCCCATCTGTTCCAACTGTCTTATCTGTCCTAACGTCCCATCTGTCCCAACTGTCTTATGTGTCCTAGCTGTCCCAACTGTCTCATCTGTCCCAACTGTCCCGTTTGTCCCAACTGTTCCATCTGTCCAAACTGTCCCATCTGTCCAAAGGTCCATCTGTCGCGACTGTCCCATCGGTCCCAACTGTCAAATTAGCTAACTATTCAATTATCTGTTTTAGGGCTTGCAAACAATTTATTCAAATGCCTCGCACCTAAAAACCCGTTAGTGTTGAAATTAGATTGCTTTTAACCTTAATAATTATATACTGAAATATTGTAAAAAGTCCTAATTTAGGTTTATAAACTATGCTAATATGCAACTCATCTGTTAGCTAACTACTCAATTATCGGTTTTGGAGGTTTGTAAACAGTCTAGATTTCTCGCACTCAAAAACCCTTTAATGCTGAAATTAGATTGCTTGTAACTGTAATAATTAGTGAAATAATGTAGAAAGTCCTAATTTAGGCTTAACTAATTATGCAAACTAGCCTGTAGCTATTAAACGACTTAAAATTTTAAAACCCCAATGCGAGGTTAACACCCCAATATTATTGGCTTTCAAACAAAAAGATTTTGTCAAAATCGATTCAGCCGTTCCTGAGATTCTTTTCGGACGGTCAGACGGACGGACGGAAATCCACCTTTCGACCCAAGAGCACACAACAGAAAACGTTTCGCGAAACTCCGATTTTTGCTTCGCTCAATGACTTTCATCTGTACAATTTTGAGTTTCAACCGAATTTTCATTCAAACTCTTTTTACCTTAGAGTTAACATTTACCATCGCTACCACAAGAGCTACTGTAAAATATTGGTTATTGAAAGTGCCACTACGATGCCGTGACTATTATTTGTACAGCTGTATGTATTTCAAGGGCAAATTTTTGTGCATTAAGATGCTGAGTTTAGCTGGTGTTGTACGTTGCATCACACGAATATTAAGTTTTTTGATTTTAATCTATATAGCTTTGGACTTTGTCTTCTCTTTTTCAAAATACTTATGGTTTTGTTAAGTTTACTGTTTGTATAATTGCCTAATGCTTGAGTCACTACGACGTTGAAAAAGCATTTAATCAGTGTTGTTGCTTACAAAAACAGCCGTCTTCGGCAGAACTTGTGTGCTAAGTTAACAATAAATCTTCCTTCATCACAGATCGTGAAACAGACCATTGGTGCGGCCTTTGGTGAGCGGAACTGCGGGTTACGCTTCAACAGTCGGCCGAAACTGTTGCCGTAAAGTAAAAATATGCCATCAAATTGTGCCAAGTTATCAGCTATAGGTGGTGTATCGTATATTGTTTATCTTTGATATTTTATATGCAGCTGAGTCTATAGTTTAAAAATTCTAGCATACAATATGCAAAAACTTGAATGAAAAATATTCTTCTATATTCAACACACATATTTCTTTGATAAATACCGCGAGCGGAAACAGGAGTGGTGACAAAAATTGCGAGATATACACGCTGTTTATAACTAATTTTGATCGGCAAACCGGCCAATGTATAGAACAGGGCTGGAACAGTAGCACAAGCATATTTCTAAGCCTAAACATATTGAAAGTTCAAAATAAGTTTATAAATCACATATATCTTGCAATATTTCATTACAAATAGGCTGAAATTGTTCGAAAAGAAAAATAAATTATGAAATGTATCTAAAACCTTAATAATTTCTATGAATCAGCCATTTTTCTTCAAAATTTTGAAAGACCGATGCACACCTCAATTATGTTAGCAGAAAAATAAAATATTGTGGAATTTTTGTACTACAATATTCGTTTTCTGTTTCCTATATTTTGATCACTGTGTGTGTCAGTTTCCATTATTTTTTACAATCCGTTTACACGCTAATTGCAGGCCCTTAGAAAAGCGTTCCGCCTCTGATCTTTACATGGCCAGCTAACTTTATACCTGTATTTATATAACGGAAATGAACACCGGTTTTTACTGGAAACGGATATCCGGTTACACCCTGGACATAACAGAAGTATATATACGCATATTCCTAAGCGTAACCGAAAGAAAGAGCTTACTCCTAAACCTAAACAAACTGTCTATTAAAGCTTAAGCTTACTAAATGGCACACAAGCAGAAAAACGCTCCGCCCCTGATCTTTACATAGGCCAAAAGTATCCTTAAGCAAAAATATAGTCTAAAATCCAAGCCCTTGCCGGTCAATTTTCTGTTTTACCGTGCAGCGCAGTGGTTGTCGCCAATATTTTGGGATAATTTACTTTGTGCTAAATTCGTTGAAGATACAACGCGCCTAGTTGCCATGAACAAACCCGATGAACTGATCATCCCGGATAATATCAAAGGCTCCACGAGCGTCTGCGCCATACTGTAACGACTTCAACTACGGCTCTGCATAGTACAAACTACAAACACCAATACACATTAAATACTTTTCTGCATATACTGGCTGCATAATTATATTTAGGCTGCTTTAGAAAAGTGTGTTTCATCAAACACTATATACCGAATTCAAATTCATGGTCTTAACCGTTACCTATATTTACGAATCTTCAGTTTGGACCCAATCATCGATTTTTACTCGAAAAAGCTGCAACGCCAAAACTCCAATTTTATTGTCCTTTAAATAATCTCAGATATCAGGCGCTGACGAAACACCACAGATCAGGATTTGTTCTAATTCTAAAATCTACAGGCCCACAGTTCATTCTGTACCCGTTGTACTTTTTTGGACATCCAGATCATTTACAAAACTTGATCATCATCGCCATTTATCACAGGATTAATTGCAGTTGCGCACGATTGCACCATTTGCATCGCACTTGTATCTGCGATCGATCCCCCACTATTAATAACAATACTCGACTTAGACTCAATCCGATTCCTAATTGCAGCCATAGCTCTCGCAGAGACGCTATTTTTTCGTGAGGGGGCCATCGGTTGACCGCCACCACCCCCTCCTGAACCGGTAGAAATCGCACACGATAATTTCGCAGTAGGACTTTGAGATTGCAATAATGTTGCAGTTTGTGCTGAAGTGCAATCGCTTGCATGGTGTGAGTGACCGTGGTTGAGTTGACCTGTGGTATGTTGACAGTGATAATGATGATGATGATGATGTCCAAGGCGATTAGTTGCCATAGCACCGGTTGGAGTTGTGACCCCTGACCTGCGACGCGACGACACATCATTTACTGATCCACCCGTATTGCTACTGTTGCCTAGCAACGATTGATTGACAGCTGTCGCGGCGTTGCTAGGACAACCACCGATCGCCAGTTGTGCCCCACCCCCGGTGATTGCGCCGGCATTTCCACCACCGGCCCGACGCATCATAGTTGCACTGTGAAGGTTTGCTTGTTTTTTCACCTTAAAATTAAAAAAATGACCAATTTACCATAAAGATATAAAAATTGAAGCAAAGTTTGGCCATCCAGTTTTCATTTAATTATTTTACGCATAAATTTTCGACGCAGTATGTGCCAACTGCCCCGCATACTGTAGGGCAAAATTTGTGCACACCGTTTGGAGAATAATCATCCCACTATATTAACCGTGCGCGCACTGGCGCGCGGCGTACAGTAAAGTATAGCACATCCCCTATTACAAACGGAGCTTCTGGGTTGCGCTATGCTTTACTGGGCTGCACTGCCGTTCAAAGTACACGTGACACTACGCGGCACCGGACCTTGTATTAAAATCATTGTTCTGCCTGTCATAACCGCGCAGCGCCGGTCTGCGGCGCGTAATAAATATAACGCCACCTTTGCAATGTTTACAAATATGAATCCGTCAGAGTATAAGTTGCTTAATTTCAGGTATAAAATGAACTCAATTCTTGAAGATTTCAATCAGATTATTATATGAATTGATTTTCAGTTAACGTCAATGTTCATATAGTTATGTTTTGCCTAATCTGAACTGCAAATTCTAGTAAAAGTACGTCAAAGCTGCGTACTTCAAACACGCAAACAAAAACTACGACGTTAAAATAGCATTAATACTGAAAACTAGAAACTCTCATAAGAGTCGCGCAGTAGTACATGAGAGTAATATTATTTTTCATGGCAACATATTCGCATGCTAACATTGAAAATGTATATATGGTAGTAGAAACCTTTGATTTTTCTCATTCGTCTTAACGTTTGCATGAAAATGGTTCGATTTTGAAAATTTTACCGCATTTCGTGTCTTTATGATATTACTAGTGAGCCCGTGATAGTAAATTTGTTCTGCGTACAATACCAAAAGGTTATTACCTGGTTAAGCATTTAAATTACAAAAATCCACGCCTCTTGTACACTTCTGCCCGCATTTAAAATAAAAGCTTAAAGGCTTAGGCTCAAAATTACGATAAGGCTTTCAGAATAGGTTTCGCCAAAAGATTACGCTTAGGCTTCGTCATGACATTTCCGAAACTAAAACCTAAGATTTCCGAAACCTAAGCCTAAGCTTGAGTCGGAACCAATGGGCAGGCACCAGGAGATGCACTCGACAAAATCGATTGACAATGTGGTTTGAAACAAATTTGTGGTTCGCTGAAATTCAGGCTAAACAGTGCATTATTCACGATTGTTTTGCTTCTCGCTCGCTTCGTTCACGGCGCCCCGCTTAAAGGCCCCATGTTTTTTGTTAAGCTGCTGCGCACCCGGTTGATACCTTACAAGTGGGTCTATCGACGCATGCGGGCGGAAAAGGCGGACTCAGACACTCTAGCTGCAACCCTGACCTAAGCCTGTGAGGAAAGTGTACAAAAGCCAAATCCACAAAGTATACGTAATCCAAATAAATAAACTAAGGTAAAAATCAAATTTTCGCTGCATAACTTAAATGCATGCAACATCGCATGCATACAATAAAAATAAAGAAAATGATTTCGTCGTTTCCAGAGTTATCACCAACTGGTGATTGTTATATTAACAATGTTTATCAGTGCAACCCGTAAGAAAATGTCTTTCGTTGAACATTTGGCTAAAACTAAGCATCGAATGCAATTTTAAAGAAAACTATTTCGCATGTACATATACAACAGGTCTCAAACAGTAAGTGTTGCGCTATACTTTACTTGGTCAGACGGCGCCAAACGCCGCCGCACCCCGCTGGACTTCGCCACACGCCGTCGGACACCACTGCGCGCCACTGTACATTGCTAACAAAAACAAGCTAAATCTATTTAATGGCGTGCGACAATTTTTAATATACAAATATTTTAACGTGCCACGCTCTCTAACCTCATGCCGTTGAGCCAAGTATGCTAATACTACATCTAAACGGTCAGAAAGACATCTTCATATTCTGCGGAATGGCACGTGTACCATACGCCGACAATGACTTTGTTCGGGACCTGTTGTATACATAACTGAAATGAACTAACGAAAACTACCAAATTTGTTCTCAGAAATCTTATTGAGCTGCAAGTTGCAATTTCACCGTATCACATGCTGAAATCGATGCTTGTTCACTTTGGCTCCGGTGTGATTTTGGCGTTACTTGCAGTTCCGATGCCAAAATTGGAACCAATGGAACGGTGACGTCATTGCATTTGTTGTCGTTGTTGTTGTTGTGGTGGTGGTGTTTATTTGATCTTCGACTAAATCGACACGGTGGATCAATGGTTGCAGCTTTTCTCAAACGATTTCGACCTTCAAACACTGCAGCTTTTCGTTTCGATGTACGGCGCTTGCATTGGTTAGGGTCGTTGTTATCTGTGTAGTTATCGCTAAAATTTACTCTGTCACTATGAACAACGTATCGTTGACTGGTTGTGCTTGTGCTCTGAAATTGGCTGCAGTCAAAAAAATTTTCTTCCAACTACGTTTTCTTCTATAACTGGTTATTCTAATCTGGTATCTATAGTCATTATCTACAATATATTGAAAAACCATAAGCAGCTACCGGATTTTACAGTAGCTGATTTACTTAGGAGAGGACGGGATGCGTCCCTCAAGGTGCGACCGGATACCAAAAATGACGCACCCGAAGCCGGATAATGAATTTTAATCTAACACTAGATTGCATTCAAATATCAGAACGTAGCTAACAATTATTCTTTCCGTGGCTTAAGATATCCAAAGTGTTTACGTGACAAAGCATCTGATCGACGGATTTTAACACTTTAACAACGACCCTATTCCACTATTCTATGTTTTTGTAGCGTTGCGTTCAATATTCGTTTGGCCCATGCGCCCATGTTCGTTTTAAGGGCATCCAGTTTTCCGTAGGTACTATAAAATAGAAGTGGCTATGATTAAAGCTATTGTTTTTGCTTAGGCTTAGGTTTAGTTACAGACTTGTTTTGCCGCTGAAGTTTAGGCTTACCTTAGGAACAAGAATTTGTTCAGATATATACTGTTACATGCGTAAAATAACACAGGTCAGCTTTATCAAGTTTTCCAGCGTTATTTTAACCCAATAAAAGTGAACGTACACGGGCTCATGCAAACATTTACATTTCTTGTATGACAGAAAAAATATGTAAAAGTAAGTCAATCAGTTCCATTGCAGTTGGCAATAATACAGATGATGGTTTCATTTTTTGAAGTTTTTAAGAAGAAAACATCCGGCAAGTTAAAATACGTGTGGCATGAAAAAATGACCTCCAAAAAAATGACCCCGGGGCACATTTTTTTCACATGGGTTCAAATTTTATAGTACTGTCGTGTGAAAAAATGACCCATCAACAAGAGGCCCCAGGCCATTTTTAAACGGACAATACAAGAATGTGACCTTCATGAAAAAATGTGAAAAAATTTTGGCCCCTGTAGAAAATTTTCAACCTTGCTTGTAATTCTTTGAAAACCCTTGAATGTCCCTCCTGACAAATTTTTAGCCCCCCTACCAAGGTGAGCTGGCTACGGGCCTGTCCCCGTTTCAATCCAACCAAAGGTTGCAGCTGTAATGACTTGAAGCTGCTTACTAAATAAATGTGCCAAATATAACTCCCTTCCACTTGGTAGACACCCTCATTGCTTTGTTTTGAATTTTCCAGTAAATGTTCTTGAACATAACTTAGCTTCATTGTCTGCTCCTCAAATTGTTAGCGGTAAGAGTGGTTTGCTTAGTTTTGTTATCTAATTTAAGCTTTCACTGAGCTTTATTAAGAATATTCGCCAGCGGAAGTAATTCATTTTCACAGAGGATAATCTTAGTACAGTCCTGCGTAAAACTGACCGGGGACTCTTTTTAACGGGGGTTGTTTTTTCACACGCCAGTACTGTAAAAATCGGGCCCCCATGAAAACATGGCCGGCGGTCGTTTTTTTGGGGGGTAATATTTTCATGCGATACCGGATATCCGGTCGTATCCTGAGCCTACATTGTTCCTGAAATTCAATTCTGAACGTACAAACAAAATAATTTTTAACAAAATGTAAATGAAAAATAAACAACTGATCTTCAAACAATGCATGCAATACGTTGTATATTGAATTGTGAGTTACTTGGTTTTTGAAACCATATTTTAAAATTGTAAACTTAACAAATATTTAGATGTTCACGCCAGATTCGCCATTCTTAAACTTGAGTCATGGGTATAGCCTTGAACTTGAAGCCGAGGGAGTACGTTCTACAAGAACTTCGAAAGATGTTTCGTGTGTTGCAAACCGATACCATGTGAAAAACTCTAGAACAAAAATCCCAACGGGGTTTGACCCCCGACGACCTTGCTGAAATGAAACAAACAAAAAAAGAAGATGCGTGGGTACAAAACTTGGGGTTAACAAAAACACTACATTTCACTAATCACTTACATGACGTATTTTAAGACCATCTTGATGACAAACAGAATCTCGGGCAGCTAACTGGAACAACAACTCGGAAGAAAAAGTTTTGAGTTCGCCGAAGACGTAGCCGGGATTATACTTTTAGAAAGTATATGTTTCACTTCAAAACATTATTTTTTGCGACCGAGTGTAGCGAGCGCAAGACGAACATCTTTAGCCGTATACCGAAAAAATTGAATTTTGCGAAAAACAAATTTCAAAGCGGAATAATTGGGGCAGCGAATGAAAAGCTGACATTTGCAAAAAGTTTTAAAATCCGACCTTTTTTTCGCTAACACCGGTTCGAAGGAACTCAACGCAAATGAGCTTCTCGAACATCAAACCGAGTACTTTACAAAACCCTCGAGAGTGAAGCGAGTGAAAGGCCGGCGCAATTTGAGCATTAAATGTTTTGACATTCCAACACGAAACTAGTTTTGGCGGGTTTTTAGCGGTATCGGCAACAACTCTATATTTTTCTAGAAGTGTCGACTGACACCCCAGACACCCCTGTTTACGAGTGCCGGTTCGATTTGACATATGGTTCCAATATTTTTCACATCCGTTAGCTCCCCTGGTCCAGTGTAGATAAATATACACACATATGTACGATTAAATATGCAGCATGCAAAACTACACATTGCTACACTTATATACATGTTCATGCACTACTACTGACGAAATAAAAACTTCATTAATATAAACTACAATACTCATTCAAGCATTGATCTAAAATGCTGTCTGAGGCTGAGGTAACAAAATGCTAATCTTGACTATATCGTACTTAATCTGCTGATCATTTCAGTTGTGTACGCCTGATTTTAACCCTAATCGTAAATTAATTCTACTCCGGTGTTTGATCATAATCTCAGCCCAAACTTAATGCTAATCCTCAGCAGACTGCACAGGACCAACGTAAGCCTAGGCATATTCCTAGACTAAAATCTAATAATGTACAGCTATAAGTTTGAAACTATTTAGTTTGAACCTAAATCCGACACGTGTAAACTCCCACTCACAAGCTTAGGCTTAGGATTAGGCTCACTTATATTTAGTAAAACGTTTACTTATCCGTGTCTTGGGCTAAACGTAAGCCTTAACCGAACATATGGGGGCAATGTGTGAACGAGTCCATATAATCCTAAGCCCACACCACACCTTCACTCCAATCCTAAGTAGGTACATGTCTAGGCCAACATGTTTTCAAACTCACTAACTATTGCAGTTGTTGAACTCAAAATTGGTACAGGAGTAGAACAAATCATGCGAAAACCGTGCTGCATTTTGAGCCTCACAATTCACTGGTTCAAACAAGACCTATCCCCAGCTGGTGATAGGTGCTATACACAATTGAGAATACGGGTCCTGCAGAGCTCAAATCCAAGTCTATACCTATTCCTAGGCCTATGCCTAAGCTTAATTTACCTCTACCCTACTAATGCTGCGTTTGGTTTACCTGTAGTCGAACTTCTTCCGCAGGCAAGACACGACGGCGTCGTTTTGGCAGTTTCGCACGCGCTTGTGTATGCGAATAAAACATTGCAAAATTGGACACAATAACCGGAACCGGAAGCGCAATAGTGAGTACGCCGGTCAGTGCACAAAGACTACCCACAAGCATTCCCATGTACGTTTTGGGCACCATATCGCCGAATCCTGTCAAGAAAAAATAACAAAAATATGCAACAAAAAACCATGGGTGTAGCCAGTATTTGGGAAAGTTGGGCTATTTTCTGCAGAAATTTCGAAGGTCGCTTCTTGTATTACACACTGATACCGCGTGTAACAACCGTTAAACAAAAATCCTTAGAAAGTTTTGGCAGCTTAACACCCATCCTGACTATGCCCTTTGTAAAAACTACTATCCAGGGGCATAACTGCAAATTGAGCCAAAAACTTGGAATTTTTCCGCTGTGCGATGTAACGGCACTGCATTTTATGATTGATTACATAGCTAAAACGCTGCACTGGTGTATTAGAGCCCCTAACTTATCATGGTAGATCACAGCAGTCGATTCAAAAACGGCGTGAAAACACCAGCTGACGCCAATCATTATATAATAGCAAAAGAAAACTGGCGAATGAACCGAGCGAAAGCCAAATAAGCGTGAATAACACCACGAGTAGCCTGAATTACGCCAAAGGCGCAAAATTTTGGAAATCGCATGTCGGATCAGTTTTTCCGGAGCCATCCATGTGTCTGTTCCACCAACTGAGGTAGAAGGAGACAACCGCGGCACTGGTTAGCTACGACTTACAATTTGAGCTTCTGAGAAATATTTCAGATAAAATTGTAATTTTTCAGCAAACCAGGGCAATGAAGGCCGATACCCACTACTTTTTCAAATCACTTGCTGCTCGGTCTCGTAGTCCGAGAGCTGGCAGGCACGAGAGGTCATAACACTAAATTTCCTTTCCGTCGAAAGTATTTTAATGACGGGAAACCCCTAATTGCCTGTGCCCTGCTAAAAGTTCATTAGTCATATCACTCACCAATCGTACACATCGTAATAATCGCCCACCAAAGGCCTTTTGGAATCGACTCAAAATCGTTTTCCGGATTCGTTTCCAGCCTTTCTGCGTAATACACCAACGCCGCAAATACGACAATACCCAGAATAACAAAAAACACCAACAACAGCAGCTCTTGCGCGGACGCTTTGAAAGTTTGAATTAAAATTTTCAATCCAGACGAATGTTGAGTCAATTTGAACAAACGCAAGATTCGAATGATTGAAAAAAATTCAACTGTGTCTCCGCCGGACGTTTTATTCGTCGCTTTAATGATCGTATCGATATAAAACGACAGGGTGGCGACAAAATCAATAATATTAATTGGCCCAGTAATAAATCGTCGCTTGGAAGGCGAAAATATAAATCGAACCGACAGTTCAAACGCGAACCAGGTGTTACTGATTAATTCAATGAAGAAAAACGCGTTATGTGGTTCGGTTTTAGTTTTATCTACGCCGAACAAATTTGCAGTCTTACGGTAATAGGCGAATCCATGATGCGTCGACTGATTTCTGAAACCGGAACTGGAGTTATACGGGGAAGTACCCGCCCTAGAGCCGGTAGTAGGTCCCAGGTGGATGATGTGACGCTCGACGAACGGAATCCGGAAATCCGGATGCGTTTTGAGGCAGAACGATAGGATCGATACGCAAATGAAGAATACTGATGTCGCTTGAAGTGCCTGAAATTAACGATAGGATGGTGAGTTAGCTAATGTCATAGCTTAGATGGATGATATTCTCAAATATGTTTAGTACCTTTAGAACCGGCCAGACGCAAAAACGTGCCAAATTTCAAAGTTCTCTATTTCCTTGCTCAAAATTCAGAAGATGATCATCAACTGGTGGTAGGTCGATAGGTGCTACGCACACTTGAGAATATATACACAGAGGCTTACCCTAATTATTAGGCTTAGACTTTATTAGGTTTGGGCTCAGGCTCAAGTTTTGATATACGTTTGAAACATCGATAATCTTTTGCAATATTCTCAACTTTGCATAGCACACAGCGACAGCTGGCGGCGATGGATCTCGTAACTTTTGACTCAGTAAATAGAAGTATATACAAGTGCTTCCACAATAACTTGCGTGCACCATGTCTAAATTTTCACATATCTGTCATGTACTGAAAATATCCATGCCTACCCGGGCGGCTTGAGATGACCATGGTTCGTCAAAAAGTGACCAAACTTTCGGTTTGAATCGCTGCCACCATGACAAATTGCCCGAGTAATAATCGTCTTCCCAGCCGAACTTTTTCGCTGTTTCTTCATCGGTTGGACGTTCAGTATCCAAATCTAACCTTTCGATCACTGACAATGTTTCTTGTGTATCTCTGAAATCATCAAAATAGAAACACATCACCATTTATGCGCTGTTTACAATAATTTAGGCTAAATGTTCAATTGAGCGGCGTAACACCAGTATAAGTATACTCTTAAGCCTGAACGGAAATCCTTTTCGTTCAAATCACACTAGCTGTTGAGCCCCTGTTTCCGAAATTGATGGATCACCCCCCGCCTCCCCCTGATTGATTGAAATGTTTACCGATGCTGTGTATACGTCATCCAACAGCATGGTTCAACTTGGTTCGAATCAAGGCCCCAAAACTCGAGTTCTTCTTCGAATAATGGCCCACAGACATTGGTCGGATAATGTAATTTTCCTATAAAACAATTACTTTTTATATATTTTACATGATTTTATAATTTTTAGTTGCTAGTTTTATTAGTTAGTTCTTAGGGTGGCGCTATACTTGTCATTGGGAGCTGTCCGACCCGTCAGTTACCGTCCGTCGCCATACAAAATCATACGTGAGTAATAAGCATACGATACCGCACGTGATGGACGTCAACGGACGACGTCGGAGTCTGACGGACAATGCCGGACTCTGACGGACGGCGCCGCACGTCATCAAAAGCATAGCGCCACCCTAATTCTGTTCTGTTTTGGGTTCCATCCGTAAACAGTTGGAGAGCTAAATAGCTCAACCGTTGCTAACGGATAGCAGATTCAGCATATAAAGCCAAACATTGCAATAAGTTCTTGCGATACTCCAAATCCATCGCTATGTCCAGACCCTAAGATAACATAACGCCCGACTTTAAATCCTGAGCAGCAAACGCTTTTGAGCTCTAAACGCAGTTCGAGCATTGCTTTTCCAGATTTATAATTAAAAAATATTCTTCTCGTGTGGGTATACGATACAACCTTGGCACGTGCGTTGACAGAATTTCATTTCGGCAGTATATAACCTCTCACGTGAACGTTTTTACCTACGAGTGTGAGCTTAGCAAGCATAAACGTTTTTTCTTCGACGATTCAGCCAGTTAATCCTAACAATACTTACTTAAACGTGTATTCTTCATCTTGCAAGAAGAAATTTCGAAAATTAGTATTCTCCTTGTCTCTCTTTGTATATGCCTAAGTATCTGATATTCTCGACCTGTCTCATATGCATTAGCTTTGAAGTTTTAGCGCTAAACTTACGTACCAGTCCGATAATAATTCAAAATTTGAGCAAATACACCAGGATGCCGATCGAAAAAGTATTCGTTGAGCAACGGATCATAGTTTGAAACCGCTTCGGTCAGCCGAGACAGCCGTGTTGCGGGCACTTTCTTCAGGACATATTTGTAAGTTTCATGCCGCATACCGCCAACATTAATGATTACCCGGTCTGAATCCATGTTTTGCCTTAGTTTCTTGGTATTAAAATCATAATCAAATTCTGTGCATTAATATAAACAGTTCGTTCAAACATTTTATTTATTTCTTTATTTATATATTTATCTCTTTAGTTATTTATTAATTTATTAATTTATTTATTTATTTATCCATTAATATTTATTTTTTATTTACATATTTCTTAAAAATTTTATAGTTTAGACGAAACCCGTGTTTTGCGTTACAAAAAACAATTTTTGTAGCTTACATCATGTGAATAATTTCCAAAATCGAATATTAACGCAGAAATTACTAATAATTCACATTTGTTCCACATTACTGGCTCTACTCTTATTTATATAAGTATAGTTCTTTCATGTAAGGGATCCCCGATTATTTTAAAATAAAACCAGACGAAATACAAGAAGTTATAATTGTGACTGGCCTCGCCGATTTGGAAAAATTAGACTTGAATTAAAAATACAAAGACTAAAAAATATTTGTTACATTTTTAAATTTTTTATCTATTTATATTTGAGTACAACTTTATCTGAAATAATTTTTTGACTTTAGCGACAATGGCAGCGTTCCACGTATATATTTTGACGGTTAGGCTTGGTGTAAGCTCAATGGAATATAGCCGATTATAAGCCTAAATTTAAGCCAAAACAAGTAAACTGAGTCGCAGAAACGTTTATGTTTTCTTAAGTGAAATTAATAGTTACCTTGGATTGTTCCTTTTTTATTTCAGTGAGTGAAAAACTTAACAGGTTTGCTTGCCGAGAAAAGTAATCACAGTAAGATGATGAATATGTTCTGTAGTCAAAAGCACTTTTTCCGGGACCACAACAGTAAATATCCGGTATCCAATAGGTTTATACCGGATACCGAAACCGGATATGGATATCGGTTTTGCCGGATATTAAACCGTAACCGGATATCAGGGAGCGTCAATGAACTCAGCCCAGTATTTTGAGCGCGGCCGAAAAATGTCACTAGTCATATGAATTAAAGCGATCATGTCTTCAGAGAGCTCGTGACAAAAGTTGCTTTTAAATAGGAAATATAACATATTTTGGGCCAATATTTTTTCATCAACTTTTTTAGGATAAACGCGACAAATCGGTGTGCGATTCCGGCAAAGTCATTCTATAATATACCTGGACTTTGAGAGGAATAGGCGTACGCACTTATTTCAAGAAGTTACCAATAAAGTAAAAAAATTCCGACACGGTACCGATATCTGTCTCATCACTGCTTCTTTGACAGTGCAATGCTGTCAATCAAAAATCGACATAAGCATTGTTTAACACTGAACTGCAGCAAAAATAACACAGCTAACAAAACATTAACAAATATATAATATATAAATCTTAGCAACCATGTAATATATGATATATATGTCAAACTGGTAACCTTTGTCCAAAAAATTGATAGCATTTTGATGCCTGATCCTGGGTTGTGTTCAAAGTTTTTCAAGCTGTTGGTATGCTTTCGTCTTAATAATAGTTTTTGGGTCGCACCCAGGAATCCTAAATGTTCTAAAAGTCTGCGGGGGAGGAACAAACATTTAGGTATGTCTTAGGGTGGCAGTATACCTTTGATAACGTTCGGTGCCGCCTGTCACCGTCCGTCACCGTGAGGTGTCGTACGCCAAATACTCAAATACGATACCATTTGGTGACACACGGTGACTGATGGCAACGGACAATGACGCCCGGCGCCGCACGACAACTATAGCGTCACCCTAATAAGTGCGTTTACTAGTCAGCTTGGGATGACAAAAATCAAAGCTTGAATGTTGCTATATTAACAAGCCAGGGGGGGCATCGGTACAGCTCAAGAAGGTGCAACATTTGCTTTTGCGTTTTCAAATTGGTCATATACAATGATGAGCAGTCCTGTTGTCGGATCCATATGTAAAATTATCAAATATAAATTAAACGAGGTAAAAAAACACGTTTACCTATACTTAAACATCAGTTAACACTACTATTAACGTGCCCATATACCTGTGTTATAAGTCCATCTCACACGGATCGTTTCCAGCATACCGGAAACTGGCAAATATGGTCCCATCGATCTTCAGTTCAATGAAACGTTCACTCCCAAACAAATACGGTACAACAACACTTCACAAGGTTATCATCTTTAGCTAAAGTCTCAAAATAAACAACCGAGAAGCTCAAATTAAAAAATAACCAGTCTGCTCAACGCGCCAAGTAGTCACAGCAGCCTTAATTAAGCGCGGTACAGCGAATGTGGGTTCTTTCAGAATGCAATGACAACGTTGAGTTTTAAAAACCGCATTCGTATAAATCGTTCAAAATGATTCAATAAGTCTATGTGTTCCCTTGACAAATATTAATTTGTTAATTAAAAGGCACTTGCTCTCCGGCCGTTTGTTTCGATGCCCCCATAATCGATGTACAACGAGACAACCATGACACCGGATACTAACTTTGAAATTGTAAGCGAACATTTCTATGCTGCCCCATAACAAACTATAAGCGACTTGTTCAAGTTTTCTATCTTTCAAAGTTGTCTAGAAAACAATTAGCTAATTGGCGAATTTAGGGTTCTTTATCAACTCAAAATTTAGCTTTTAAAACTCAACAACAAGTGAGACCAGCCGGGTGTCTGATCTCTTGAACATTTTTCTACCCTCCTCCCATGGAAAGCTATTAGTTCCAGTAACATTTTTGAAAAAAAACATGGCTCAACTCTTTTTGATGGTTCATTCAAATATTGACCCTTCTACTAAGTATGCTTCATATTCATAATGTATACCTTTATATTTTAAAATGTCTTACCCTGCGCTCACATTGTGCAGCAAGCGACCTCTACAACATATAATCAATCATAAAGTCTAGCAAGCTTAAATCTGCCAATATTAAGTTAAGGGTGTTAAAATTTGATACTTAGGTGTCTTGAAGACAAACGAACAAAAAACAGCAGCATTTGAATTCTGGCTATTATGTAAACGAACTTGACTGTATTTTTTAAAATACTGTTGAAGCAGTAGTTTGGCTACTCGACAAAATTAAAAAAATCTTGGTTTTATGTAATTATTTTCCTAAATAGTCAGCGATTGGTCAGATTTATATCACAATGTCAAGGTCAATGTTTTGCGATAGTCCCAACTGCCAATTTCTAGCACTGTTTACGCAAAAAAAAAAGAAATAAATCATTCAAATAAAGGATAAAGCGCATATAAATCACAATTAAGTCTGAAATTCAAATTTAATTTTAAATCTCAATGAAGTCACTTTTTAAGTAACCAATATCTTGAATCAAAATTGAAATCTTAACCTGAAAATTGTCACAGGACGAACACAAATTACTCCAAGAATTGGTTAATTGCAGATATTGCAAAACCGGTTTTGAATCTATGGTTAATGTTAATAACCAGACGAGAGCGTACTCAGTGCACGTGTAGGGGTCAAAACTCCATGTTTCTGACTTTTAACCAGAGGTTCGTAGGAACTTTTTCAGTTTTGTAAAGCACGAACCCATTTCGAAATTATATAAAACGTAACCCCTCCCCCTTTCAAAATTCCGGGCTACACCACTGTAACCAGGATTAATTCGTTGTCAGGATGCCAAAGTACTTAGGTAGTATCGGTTAAAGGATATAAAGGGTGGAAAACCTTCCAGGTTCATTCATAAAATTTAAAATCCGTCTACTCAAAATATGTGATCCGGTCACGACATGACACGAAATTATTAGTTGACACGGGTTCCAACCGGAGTGAAACTTAATTCGAAATTTTAGCCAGAACCGGAATCGGAATTCCAATTTTAGTTTTAATACCCATGTCCCATGTTATTGTTTGGAAAAGAATTTCGAGACCATTAAGTTTTTAGTTTGTAGCAAACAACTTCAAATGCAAGCATATGACCTCACACGACGTAAGACTCGGTTTCATTTCATTCAAATATAAAAACAGTGAAGTTTTTGATTAGCTGAACCCTGATATTTGGTACATGAGTTAAAAAACGATACAATTCTTAAACAATTCCTCCGGCTACACGCTTGGCTAGGCCAAAACGCGAAAACAAGCCTGATAAATGAAAGTGGACCTGGTAGGTTGTAGCAAGAATACGGACGGCTTCGATTGATGTTGCACCATATGCACACGTATATACAGACAGCTTGTCAAGACATCAGTCTCTTTCAGCTAACATTAATTTAATGCTCTAAATTTAAAAGTTTTCAAAAACATTCAAGATTATGGTCTTTCAATAGACCCCGCTGTGGTTGGTTCAGTTCCTATGCCAACTTGTAAACTTCAACCTTCAAGTAGATGTATGTACTTATATATACTTACACAAAATCGTTTTTTACCTCAACAAGTATTGCACCAAGCGAGTGGCGGAAATTACTTAAGAATATATTGGCGTAAGGTAATAAAAGGACAAAAAGGTATATGAGCGTTTATCAGATGGTTGATTAGGGGTATTTCTAGAACAATTATGCGTATCTAATACGTGTGTAAAATCAATTTTTCCCAGCTAACATATTTATTACTCAACATAACCATATACCAAATCTAATGCTGGTAGACCACTACCTTGCTGGCCCCTGTCCGCGAATGCCCCTTATAACGCATAGCAGCAAAAAATTTATGCCCAGTGAAACTTTCGCGATACAAGACAGCAAAGTTAACCCCAAAGGCTAAACAGCGTGGTTAGAAACACAACACATTGTCCCACTTTGTTAAGGTGACAGCTACACAACAAAAAGTTGTGCATGAGAGCCCAACGGAGACAAGGAGACGGCGACAAGCAACGAAAGATTAACTGGAACCATATGAAAACAAATATAAAAGAACGGTAGGCATATATAAACCAGGAACCAGAAAGAACTGACATGGTTTCAATGGGTTCGAGCAACAACTTTTTGCATCTAAGCATATCAATTCTAAATCTAACTGCAGGATGCAAATCGCCTTTTTAGAATTCTGTTTTTCTAAAACTTTTGGAGGTTTCTAGACCCCGAACAAGTAATTTCGTGTGTTTACGGACCCTTCGAACCCCGTGCTGGCATCCCTGATCGGTGCGTAGTTAAAAGTCATTTCTGGAGCATGTACTGAAGTTACTGAAGTAATCTGCATAAAACAGATCGTCATTTTCAGTCCCAATCAATAGGAGTCTGTATCCCTAATTAGAGTCTGTTTTTGAACAGAGTCAATAAGTCATAATTAGAGTCCATAAAAGAGACCCAAGCGAAAGAATTTTCTAGACTGCTCAAAAAATTAACGGATATGAATAATAGCCAGTTGCAAACATGTTGTTGATAGCAAAATTTTTGTACTATCAAATTCAGCTGTCATGAAATAGTTTCTCATTAAAATATATTGTTACAGCGCTCGCTTCTTGCAATAAGATTGCATGGCAATTGTAATGGATATCATAGTTGTTTTAGGTTTGCAACCACTATACTGTTTTAATGACATTTAATTTCGATCACAACTGTTGCCACAATCTTAATAATAGTGGAAATAACACGTCAACATGCATGCCGGTTCGGCACGGCCCACCCCTCTCGACCGATACTTCTTTTGATATAGATGTATATATACTCATATATTAGGCATATCCACTATTAAGTATGCGCGGAAACAAAATCACAGCTGGATGTAGGGGGCCAGAGGGTTTAGCCCGCCTCGAAGAATTTTTCCCTCTTAAATTTTCAACCTAGCTTGTAAGTTATCGACAACCCGTGTATGCCTCTCCTGAAAATTATTTTAGCCCTTTCTTAAGGTGACCTGGCTGCGGGCTCGACCGGTCGCCGAAATCGACAAGATTTTAGTCGAAGATCGGCCGTGTGACATGAAATTAAGTTGCTTCAAAGTTTAACAAGCTTCTTAAAAGCATAAAATATTGCTAAAGACAAATTTTCACCGTAGATATTGCTGTGATCTCCAACGAAACTACAAGAGCTGTGCGGCCCAATCTATAGACTTAAAAAACTTTTATTACTTAGTACTAGTACCTGCGACAGAAAGGTATTTAATCAAATTAATTTAACAGAATACTTAAATATGTTTTTACAATTCAACAAAATTCTCGTTATTTCATATCCCCCATCATATGAACACAATAGTGTTCAGATATATATGATTCGCGCAGTTTAGTTCGCATGATGGTACTCAAGTAATATCAGACCTCTATCATTTAAATTTTGTATACTGGCTGCTTTGTACATAGGGAACACTTGTGCTAAAGGATTTGGAAAACCAGTGTGGTCTTCAATAGTTACGGTCAAAAAACTCCTTACAGAAAGTGCACAAAATTTTTCATTTTGGTTCAACACTTTTTACTCGTTATCTATGTAATTTCACGGTTATAACTCACATTTGGTTTCACCGCAACACATGGTTTAACCCCAGCGGTTGATTTCACTCCACCCCAACGGTTGGTTTCACCCCAACGGTTGGTTTCAACCCAACGGTTGGTTTCACTCCAACGGTTGGTTTCACCCTAACGGTTGGTTTCACCTCATGATTGATTTCACCCCAACGATTGATTTCATCCTTATGATTGGTTTCACACAGTTGGTTTCACCCCAACAGTTGGTTTCACCCCAACGGTTGATTTCATCCCAACGGTTGCTTTCACCGCAACGGTTGGTTTCACCCCAACGGTTGGTTTCACCCCGACTCAATGTTTCACACCCCAACGGATGGTTTCACCCTAACGGTTGGTTGCACCTCATGATTGATTTCACCCCAACGATTGATTTCATCCTTATGATTGGTTTCACACGGTTGGTTTCACCCCCAACAGTTGGTTTCACCCCAACGGATGATTTCATCCCAACGGTTGCTTTCACCGCAACGGTTGGTTTCACCCCAACGATTGGTTTCACCCCGACTCAATGTTTCACACCCCAACGGATGGTTTCACCCCAACGGTTGGTTTCACCTCAACGGATGATTTCATCCCAACGGTTGCTTTCACCGCAACGGTTGGTTTCACCCCAACGATTGGTTTCACCCCGACTCAATGTTTCACACCCCAACGGATGGTTTCACCCCAACGGTTGGTTTCACCTCAACAGTTAGTTTTATTTCAAGGGTTGGTTTCACACAAACGGTTGGCTAAACCGCAACGGACGATGTCACCCCCATGGTTTGTTTCGCCCCAACTCTTGGTTTCATACAAATGCTTTGATTAGGCGCTTGTTGCCATGATAATAGTTTCTTTCAACCAAGCTATCTATTTAAACTCTGTATTTAGTTTAATCAATCCTCTCATTTTTTATAACTGGGATTGATGGATTAAACCAGCAGCTTGGTAAAGCGGTTGAAACTAGAAAAAAATTGCTCAGCACCTGAGCAACAAGGGATCTTTCATTTTCTTTTTGTAAGAAACAGATGCTTTTCTTGAATGCAAAGCAAAATAATTTCTGAAATGAACACAGATTTAACTTGGAATCCATGAATGTATATTGAAGTTCTCTACAAGAACGTACTAAATTAACCTTTCGCTTTGTATTAACATAGTTAATTGAATTTCATAAGAGCATTGTGTGGCGACATAATGGCTGTGTTACAGTTCTGATGACCAATTTTGTTAGATTCTTTCTTAAACAGACGTCACAAAACGAATCGCATTTGATGCTTTAAAAACGGCTCAACTTATAAGTGACTTTTCAGTTTACTCGATTTTTGACCTTAGTGAGAAATTCTATAAATGCGCATTTCCCACCCGAGTTATCTGTTTCACTGCATACTCACAACTATAGAAGATCACAAATCGCACCGTATTCTGGCAACATCGATTAATCTGGCAAACTCAAAGAGCGCTATACGTCAGCCATGTCTCTGCGGCCCTAAGAAATTTCTGAAACTTCTAAACCAATGTCTGCCAAAAACTTTAAAGCTAGAAATAGATTTGCTGTCCGCAAGATGTTTCAGAAAAATTAAAAGAGCCACATTTCCACCCATATAAAATAATACAGAGAGCCCGAGTTTCACAGTAGGTAACATATGTCTCCGGATTTAATACCCTCACCTCACGTGCGCGTTTGGTACACATACTAGAATAGCAAACTCGTATATATACATAGGGGATATATAGGCATTATACCCCGACACTATCAGCGACACAACAAATTACATAACTTTTATTAACTTCAAAAGAACCTGCCAAATTTTAGAGTTCAAAATAATTTTTTCGCATGCTACGCTCGCTGGCAAAAAATACATTTAAATAAAGTTGTATACCTTTTCGAACTGCAATCCTGGTGGCGCCGCTGTGTTAAATGTGCATGCGGTAGCTAAGAACCCTATCGGGTCATATTAAAGCGAGGTTTGAAACGACAAAAGCCGACTTCAAAAGTCATATACTTTAGCGAAAACTGTTTCAAATCTGAATACATATATTTCAATGCAAAACTATTGTAGTTTCGCATATGTTCTATAGATGCATGTATATATGTGACGACGGGAACGCCGTAGCCAAAGTGGCCTAGGGATCAAACCTCGTTCTTATATTTTTATATACGGGGGTTTAGAATTTTTGTAGAACGGTTACATGGTTTCCAAAATCATTGGCTTCAGGATTCGCTTTAGACTAATTTTGCTTAGGCTTAGGTTTGGGCTTCGGAGTATGCTTACATTTACTAGTGTTGTGGACCGGCCAAAGGTATTCGAACGGCCGACCAGGTGGCCGGTCAGTAATTGCTTATCACAGAAAACGCTAAAAACAACGTGACTTTATTTAATATGTTTAATCGCATTTAGATTTCGATTGTAAAACTTTTAGCTGAAATATGAAAAGTTGCCTACTGTCATCATTGTGGTTAATGTTAAGGATTGGATCACTAGTTGAAACTACTTTGGTTGCTGTTGTATTCTAGACAGCTTGTGTAGTGAGATAAAGCGCTTCAGATGATCTGGGTTCTATGGTTGTTTAGAAAACTATAGTGAAGTCTTTCACTGGAGCATATATATCAATATTTTTTGACAATAATGAAAACAAATTTTCATGACTGTTTAATGTTTAATGAGGTTTCTGAAAAGTAAAAATGTTATAGCTATTTTCAACCTTAAATGAAGTTAGTTTATGTTCAAGTTTTGTTTGATGTGATAGCTACGAGTTGTGCACTTGTGCCTACGTTTCAGTATGTGTAAGGAGTAATTGCCGCAAAATGTCAGAAGCTGCCGCTCCCAAGCTGCCAGCGCTAAGCGATTCTCACACAAAAAGCGCCAAATTCAGTTACCTTATTAGAAATTTTAACTGTTGCAATAAAAAAATTACAATCCCAAAGGAGGGGCAGTTGACACCTGAAACCACCCTGGCTACGCCCTTGTTTATTGCGTACAAACAAAATTATACGTACACAGGCGTGTTTTGATCGCTGGTTTACCTACGCTGCACTTTTACTTGTTGTAGTCCAAGGACAGCGGCATGGCCCCAGTCGTTCAATGGGCCAGTATTTTGATCATTATACGTTTCGCAGTATTAAATGCATAAATGGAGAGCAATCCACAAATTTTAATAGAAGTTGGTGGCATATAAAATATTTAGAAACATGTGGTGAACTACAACACTAGCTTGTGTTTATACTACTGTTACGACCATGTTCTATATATTGGCCAATAACAATATTATGTTTACAAAAATTTTATAACTTAAATTCACATGCGAAACGAAAACGTTATCCAGCAAAGATGAATGGCATCGGAAGCGTAAACACGCAAAAAAATTCAAAATCAGGCTATTTTGGTTAAATTTCCGCTGAAGGGGACAACCAAACAGACCTGGGACTTCCGTATATCTCACGGGTCTGCGATAATATAGGACGCGGAATTACGACTTGGGCTAGCCCAAGGGAGAGTTATGTCTGATAAAGCTGCGCGTTTTTGATTGGTTAGTTGATATTCGTCATCCAGCTTGACTCCGCTTAGCTTAGTATAACAAACTGTTCAGTAGCAAACAACTAGCGATTAATTTTGCGTCAGATATTCGTATTTGCGTACTGCATTAAGGTAATAAAAATCACAAGGCGTACACTTGTAGCGGAGAAAGAATTACGCTGTGGGCTAGCCCAAGTCACAATCCGCATTGGACAAGCCCAAACCGGAATTGGGCTGAATTACGGTTGGGCTACGACATATATATTGTATCAAAATATTAGTTTTGTTTCAAAAACCATTTCTGTCATTGTTCTCTGTCAGTGCTCGAAATTTTCCATTATTGTTCCAAAAACTCAAGTACCCCAACTCTTAACGGGAGCAAGTATGGCTCCTAAGCCACCTTTACCCGTGGCACTTGCGCCTTTGAAAATTACAACAAGAATCACTTCCCTCGTCAATAATTTACGATGAGAAAATATTATAAGTTCGCATAAAAGAATGCCTCTATGCTTTCAAAAAACCCCACGCTGAATAGCGAGATAATTGGTGACCTATAAAAGTATATAATGCGATAAACTTATTCGACGTTTTGAAAAACGAGTCAATTTTTCAGACCAGCAGTCAGAGAACGGGACCGGGTACAACATTCAGTATACGGCCTAATGAAAATTTAACCGTACCTGTACAATTACACGTTGAGATTTAATTTGAGTTGAAAGAACCACGCAGAGGCTGTCAAATGTTTTTTACCATAAAGCGCTTTCTTTATTAGGTTTGTTTAGTTTCACAGATTTATAGGTATATCGTGCAGTGTGCCCATATTGCCTTGACGGGCGAACCAATTTTTGGCGGAACTATAATAGAGTCAGCTTAAGCTTTAGACTATTTATTGATTAGGTTTAGTCTTAGGTTTAGTTATAGACTTATGCTTGCGGCGAGGCTTAGAAATACGCTTATATATACTACTGTTACGCTCCTCGAGGTAACATTGGCCGTGCAGTGTATGCTATTAAATGATGCTTTTGCCCTTCTTACACCGGGTACCGGATATCAGCGGTTGTGGTCCAAATACTATAAAATAGCTTTGCCAAGTGAACATTTTTTAACATCTTGCTGCGATTGTTTTTTCCGGGCAAGTGAAGCTGTATAAATTTTCACTAACTGAAATGGAATGAACTGCTATATATCCGGTTATAATCCAGTTCTGTTAAATTCAATATCTTGTTAGTGTATCCTGTAAAACAATATGCAGCCGAACCTTGATCTCAACTGAGTGAAACAAAATCCTGTGAATATATACACGTTCCTGCCTGAAACTTAAACCTAATTTTATAAAACACAACTACCCAAGTCTAAGCCTAACTAATAATATATGCGTTTTACTCAATTCCAAACACGGATACTATTTTCTATGCACCAGCGTTTTATCGCATTTGAGCGCAAGAAACAGACGCTTATTCTGGTTAAACATATTTAAAATGTCAAGATTTAACAAATGATTTTAAATTTAAAATTGAACAACAGCTAAACTTGACAGCTGTTCTTAGCTTTGAACAAAAATAAAACTTGAAACAACGCTTAGATATTGTCCACATGCTTTGAAAATTACTTGAATGTAGCAGTTAGTGACATGGACTTGATGGTACTTGTCCCGAAATTCTTAACGGTCAAGTCTGATTAATGCTGCGTAAGGCTGCTGCTAGGTTACCTGAACCGCCCGCCGGCTGCAAGAAGTCCCCACTTGTTCGGTATCAACTAGAGAAGCAGCAACTTATCCAAAATTAGGGGCGACATACCCGAGGGCGCCCGCGAGCGAAAAGCCACATAAGCGCCAATAACGCAATTCTTTAATTGGACTGCGTTGAACGCGGTAAAACTTTTTGATATCCCATTGTGTATCGGTTTGCGGGGTTCTCATATGCCCGAGTTCCCCTACGGGGATGGGGCGTTCCAAGCATGGTCGAGTACAATGCCTAGATACAGAATAGAGAAGGGGCAGGGCGGGGAACATTGCTAACGATTTGACAGTATTAACCTATCGTCTAACAATTTCCTCCGAGTGAGCGACCACCGAGTCCAAATCGGGTAAGCCATCTGGATGAGAAGGGACGGCCACAGTTAACACCTTGGATCTTTACGTTATTTCTCTCAGAGGATGTTATCCCAAAAATAATCCGTTCTCGAATTTTTTCCACATTTCAGCTTCTCATGACCTCAGCGTTTATAAGCTTTCCTAGGCCAAAAATTTAACAAGCAGGAGACGCTACGCTTAATTTTCCGAAAAAGACATCGCCTGCACTTGATCAAAATAAACTCATGGGGGCTGCTATTAACGAAAATTACTTCAGGTGCGCTGTGTAACCCCTACGCCGTGCCTGTTAAAACAATGGTAGCCAAACAAAACATACTGAAAAAGTTACACAAACCAGCAAAAAGGTTTGGTTCTGTCTCAGCCTCCTAGATTTTCATTACATTTTTGCCTCAAAACGACCTTCATAAATTTGATAGAATAAAGGTTCATTGTATAGAGATCTTTAAGGTCACGCAATATGAGTTGCAAAGATGTTGGACCAAGAAAGTTGAAGGTGAACCAAAATAAAATAAGGGTGGTTGTGGCTTCAATCTAAACAAATTGATTTCTGTCACCTACAGGCATCGCGTTTTATATTGAATTATGTTTAACGATTTGACTATTCTTTTTAAAAATCCCAATATGGTGATTTTATCGGCATTGGCTCCCACAAAGCAAACTTCCTCAGTCTGGCATTGGCAAACGGCACTACGTAGTATAGTGAGAGTGGGGCCAAACAGGAGTTCACTAGCCATGGAACTATGGTAGACAACAGAACGCCAGATGTGTTTTTAGTTAATAATTTCTCACTAAGTTAAGCGAAGTGATATTTAGTCTTTAGATCCGTGCTAGATCAGTTTAGTACCGCAACTACAGAGAGTCGAGGGGTGCATTGCGCTCCTACCAACATCTACGCCCTCATCATGTACATTACATTGAACAGTATTTGAAAGAATTCTATATTATATGCATCCTTCATGCCTAATAAATTGCCAGACACTTCTGAAATGTTAAATTCTTAAAAAAGTGTTCTAAATAAAGCCATTGGCCTAAAATTATAATTCAAAATCTGAGCTTCACAAAGGCCTAGAAACCCGTTTCTACTTAGAGCGCAGGAAACGAACCGCATTTTCGATTTTCATTTTACCCTCGCCTTAGCACTATCTCTTTAATTTTTAGCTAATTTTTATTCACTGCCAGTATATATATTACAAAACCCGGAGCTTGAGATTTAATTAATTTCTAGCCGCCTCGCAGCTTCGTCTAATGATATCATGAGCTGCCGATAAGCCGTTTTTTAATTAAATTTTTAAGACTTCTTCTATGGATATATACCACAGCCCTCAAATGTACAGATCAGCTATACTAGGTATAGCTACCGCGTCCGCAACAATTTGAATTGTTGGGCACGCCACGTCCGACAAATGACTAAAATATCGGCTTAAAATCGTACTGGCAGATTTGTTTCCGATTATTCAATAAATGCCATTTCTCTACCGAAGATGAAAGGTTATGAATGCGGGGGCGGATCCTCTGTCCCCTCTTTTTATACGCGTCAGTGCTAAAGAAAGATGCAATCTATGCATATGCTTGTATATAGTAAGAGCGGAGATAAAAATTGTAAAGTATGTATATATACTTGATTTTGGTACGATTTTATGGATTAAAATTGCTCGACAAATCCAAAACATTAATGTATATATAGAACAGAACTTAAACATAGCGTAGCTTTCAGCTTTTGACTTACGATTACGTCTAGGTTTCGGCTTAGTTTTAAGTGTGGATTACACTTTACTTATATGCTTTGAAGTGACAATATACCATTGGTTATAAAATTTTATTTTTCAAACCAGGTGTCTTTCACATCTGAAATAAAAACACATTTAGATATAGTAACATAATTCTGTTAAAATAATTAGTCACCGACTGCTAGTTATGCGATCGAAAAAATGCAACTGTACTGTAGTGACCGGAATAAGAGAGGGTCTTCATTTTAGTTCCCAATCAATAGGAGTCTGTATCCATAATAAGAGCCCGTAAGCGAATAGACTCCCTAAACCTAGAGTCTATAAACGTCAATTATCTCAAATTGTAGTGTATAAATGACTACAACACAAAATACAAGTTGAGTTCGAAACTTTAAAGCATACTTAGTTTAGAAAGTAGATTTTTAAGTATCAAGGTTTTGATACAAGACAAACTTTTAATTCAATTTATTTTCAGCGATTGTCAAGCTTTACATACTATACTAATGAAACTTATTTCATTTTTGTCGTCATTTTTTAGAAAAATATATACCTTAATTTCCATTGACCAATAACAATTTACCAGAACCGGAAGGTCAAAAATAAGTCCGGAACCGGAATTCCGGTTGCACGCTGATTTCAATGTATACCTATTGCAACTGAATGCAACATGACAAACACAGAATAGTATAATAGGGTCAATGTTAAGGTGTTAAAAATGGATCGGCGAGTGATATTGCCTAAACTTTGCCACGTAAACACTTTGGGTACCTTTAGCCATGAAAAGAAGAATTGCAAGCTACGTTCTGATATTTGAATACAATCTGGTGGTTTATTTGAATTCATTATCCGATTCCGGCCGAACAGGGTATAACTGCATGTGTAAAATACCGGAGCCGGAGGTCAATGAAATATGTTTGAGCCGGATGTGAAGCCAACGGTGAGGCGAAAATAGGCAGTTGAAATTTTAGTACATATCTGCAACGTATCGTTAAAACTTTTCGTTTCACCTTTTTTTACGAAATCTCGGCAATTTTTTCCTCAAAATTGTACCAAAACTTAAAATGAAACACACAAAACCAATAAATTTCGTAAAACTATGCAAAACTTTGCTGCCGAAATTGCCGGAACCTCGGGCAAAAAGTTCCCCGGAGCCGGATGTCGGTTTTCTGCCGGAGCCGGAGACAACCTCCGATTGTGCCCTGATGGTTACAAGATTAAGAAAAATTTCACAACCAAAGTTGAGCAACGATTCTACCACAGCTGGAGCTAAAATTTAAACTAGATTTGACGTCAACTCCCGTACGTATAATTCAGCGTTCGGCAAGCAAACGATATTGCAAACTCTGCATAACCAAAAGAAACACACAACTCACTGCCGGTACATGTTTAATACAAACCATGAAATCCGAGTTAAAGTTTCCACCGGTTTACTACGCAACGAGTACCTCCCGTTTATCACAGTGTCGTTTAATTTTATCTGAAAAATGTTTTATGATCAGAATATTCGACATAAAAATGAACTTACATTTCAGTAACGAAGCATAAAAAAATAAAAAAATAATGAATAATTGCTTTGCACTTCAAAACTGCCGCATTATGCATCAATTTCAGTTGATTTATAACTACGCCTCGAACAGGAGAAACGGCTCCGACGAACGTTCAGCATGGCGATAATACTTGTAAGCTGGTGTTGTCAAAACTGTTAGTAAAAACCTTGGGCAAGGTCCTACACATACAACAATTATAAAATGTTAAATGCCAGCATAATGAGGCTTCGTTTGGCTTGTTTCTTCCCGTGTTTATTATAGGGGCTTGCTCTCTAAAAGAGTTGAAAACTAGAAAAGCTATCGCTTAGGCTTTATACTTTAGGTTTCAGGCTAAACGGGCAGCAATTTATATGGTGTAACCGAGTATCTGTTTCCGTTTCGTGTCAAAATCTGCGTCCGTTTTCGTCTCCGTTATAGAAATAAGGAAAATTATTATTTGTACGCTGAAAGTTATAAATCACGTACCTATACATCTCAGCAATTTTTCATTGCAGATATGCTGCAATTAATACTTGACATGAGATAAACATTACGAAAATCATCCAAAATCTTAAAAATTTCGATGCATCCGCTATATTTTTTTAATTTTAGAAAACCACGCGAATATTTGCACGCCTCAATTGTGTTGACAGAAAAATAAAACATCATTGAAAGTTTTAGACTTCAATATTCGTTTTCCGTTACCGTTATTTTGACACTATCCGTTTCTGTTTCCGTTATTTTCACTATCCGTTTATACCATGCCAATTTACCGGCAGTATATGCATTGTAAATTCCTGTGAGTTTACTAACCCTGAGTTGTTCAATTCCGAGTGAGTTGATTAATTAACTCAAAATGAGTTCAAACAATTCAGAATTCTGAAAGAACTAAATTCAACTCAGTGAGTCAACTCATTTTGAATAAAAATCAATTTATTGGAATTTATAGTGTAGTAAATTCAGGGTACAACCAGTTGTCTGCCTCCGGATCTCTGACTGGCAGAAAATCGACCTCCGGGTCAAGTGAAATTTTTGCCTGAGGTTCCTGCAATTTCTGTAGTGAAATTTTGCATAGTTTTGCAAAATTAATTTGCTTGTTGCGTTGTAGTTTAACTTCTGGTACAGTTTTGACGAAAAGCTGCCAAGATTTCGTAAAATATATAAGCGTAAAACCAAATGATTTAAGAAAACCCGAGCTGTAAAATACCGCTCAGGAAAGTTTGCCATTGCCGAGTGAGACGAAATTAGGCAGTTAAAATGAGTGTCAATTTGTTAGCTGTGTGAAATTGTTTGCTTTACGGTTTTTTAACGCAATCTCGGAATTTCTTCCTCAAAACTGTGCGAAAAGTTCAAGCGAAACGCGCGAAACAGATAAATTTTTGAAAACTGCAAAATTTCACTAGCGAAATTGCCGGAATCTCATGTGAAAAACCTACCGGAGCCGGAGCACGATTGTCTGCCGGCCTGAAGACAGAGCTTGGGCCGAAAAATTTTGCTGACCACCGGCTCCAGTATTTTTCACCTCCGGTTGAACTAATCTGCTTGGAGTTAGTGATGAGATTCAACAATATTGTTCTTATCGCCCTTCACTGATGCTTTACGTAAAAACCCCGAAGGGAAAACTCGTACACGGTTAACGTGGTCTGTTACATATATGAGCAGTCTAGGTCATACTTCTGCTTACATCTCCATTATAGACGCACGCTAATTAGAACTTATGGACTCTACCCACTACCATTGACTGACGGATTCTACTTAGAGGGATACAGACAGATATTGATGGAGACTCAAAATAGAGACCCCCTCTTATTCGGGTAACTACAGTAACCTATTAAACCACTTAATTTTTAACATGTTCCGTTCATATATACCTTTCAGCCGAACCCCGCGAAAACAAAATTTCTGTTTCCAACCATTAATTTCGCAACAATGCAACCATAATATCTCTTTAAAACAGTCCGAAACCTCTAGAAGAAGTGTCTCATACTATAAAACCTAGTTTGCTATAGCCATCTAATTACTTCGAAACAAACATTTCCGCGGTCTTCAATTAGCATTCTAACTCACAGGCTCCCATTAGCCAACGACCATACAGATAATTCTAAGTTAAGCTTCAGAATAAATTGGCAAAAACTCAAAACTAACATTTAAAACCAAAATCCGTATATATTTACCCCTTAAGCCATGTATCTAACAAACACGCTCTCTTCAGCATTAGTAAACTGCAAAAAATTATGTTTGATACAAAAAACGACGAAAAATGCATGTACACATATATAGAGCAAAACATCGCATTGAGATGTAAGCGAGGCACTAAATACAAACAAAAAGACTTCAAAATATACCGGCATGATGCTATCATGTATGCATCAATGCGGCCATCAAAGGGCCTCTAGAGGCCCCCAATAGACTCTATACAAGTTAGAACTGTTAAGCATCAAACAAAGCCTAGACGAATACTGATGTATAGGTTTAATGCACCTCGAAACAATATATATTCCTCACAATACATGAGGGAGAGAGAGACAGCTATCGATGCAACAAAACATTTCAATTTAATATCGGAGGCGCAATTGGTATACATGCAAGCGTGCGCTCAAACTTATACTGCACAACACACCAGTTATTCTTCAGAGTGTATCCAAAATTAAGAGTGTAATTTCTTCATCCACCATATATATATGGCACACAGTTATATCCTGATCTTCTCAAAAAACAATGCATAACAACAACGATACGTAACCATAGGATTTCATTTCGCTAGAGTACAACTCCAACCAGCGACAAAATTTCTTGACCCCTTCCCTCAGTATATTCCAATTTTTTTCTCATCACACATTTCCACGGACAAATATCCGGTCCGGTTTACCCCCCCGTTGCATCCGGTCTTGATCAAATAAACTTTCAGCTGCTCTACGCCATTATATTTGCCTCAAACGCGCTATACAGTGCCCAACTCTACGCATATTTTGTTGAAACAAAGCCTCGCAAACCAGAGTACAGCAAGGAATACACGGTTTACGTAAACAGTATTACAGAGCGAAACTATGAGAGAGAGTGAGGGATAGAGCGAAATATACAAAAGGATGATAAAAGTGTCTCGTTGCTTTGAAACACTGAATATACAACCTACCGGGGTACCCGCTACACACAAGGGGAAACAGCCCTGAAACAAGGAGAGAGACAAGCCCGGCCAAAGACTAACACTGAAAATACACAGCGCGCTACAACTCTTTAGATGCCAGTTTTGGCTTGTATCTCTGCGAGTTTTGGTTTATTGAGAAAAAAACAGCAAATAGCACAGGAGCTCAAGTAATATACTGCAAGTCTTACGATCATATACGTACGTATACAAAACACTGCAGCGTGCACCAAAAAATATATACAAACTAAAAGACATGCGTAGCCAGAATTTCATTTCGGAAGGGTATTGCGTCATGCAAAAGTTTGTCGCAAGAGAGCGCTGCAATCAATAAAAGCCATGCAATGACCTTTACGATCTAGCAGGTTATTTCAAAACCTGTAAAAGTGTCCTTTTTTTCTCGTCTCTCCAGGAATTTCGGCAGGTATATACCCCTTGTAAACGGCGTTGAAAGTAGGGCATCACCGAAAGCCTCTGCTAAACAGCTGCTTCGCGCAGCAAATGAGGTACGCGCGTTTGTGGTACACAAAGCAAAGCGAACAATTATAAAAACAAGTACTGGTAGGTGGGGCCTATAAAAGGACCGAGGACGGGCTCTGTGTCGACTTACACGCGTCGTTGCTTTCATCTTACACAACGCTCGAGATAACCGATTGATGAAGTTTTATACGAACCTTTGGACTAAATCGAAATATACGAAACGAAAATAATCGTATTGTTATGTATAGTATATATAAACATATATATATAAAATAAAAATATATATTGACCATTCTTAATTCTTTGTGCACGCAAAGACCAGGTTTCATGGGGAGAAGACAATAAAAGCAGCATAGAGAGTATTTCGGCGAGCGGATACTACACTTAATAGCTTGCCCAGGTTTTTATACTAGCGATGAACTAAAAAATCACTAAAAAATTAGTCCTCCAACTACTCGAAATGCGCAGCAGAAGACACGTATTGCGTTTTGCAGTGTGCAAAGCGGAACTGGATAATATCGGAATTGGCGCAGCAAATTTATACCGGAATTACACATTTTGTGACAATACGAATGATTCACATTAACAAATTATATTAATGATTTAGGTGCATATTGGCTGACAACAAATTTTAAAAACCGTCACACGAACAAATTGGCGACGATTTTTTGGTTGTGTAAAGCTAACTACACCCAGTTACTGTTATTTTCAAAATATACCGGTGGTTTAAATCAAAACAGATAAATACCGAAATTATTGCAACGTATCACAAGTCAGTTAAACATTCCTTAACCATAATCACACGGCAGGCACAGGACTGGGTGGTCGAAGTTAAAAATGAAGACAGAGGCCTTAAAACCGAACCCGCAGCTTGGCAAACCGAGACTAATTCACGTTACATTGTACTCAAAAGCAACTTTTACGGTTGCCAAAAAGTTAAATGAGGTTTGTAACAATATTATTGGATTTTCGCTTTATTTTATCTTTAAGAAACGCGACATTTCTACTCTGCTGTAATAAGCATTTGTAACGAAATTTAATGGAAAAATTCTCAGTTACTATCTAGGAAGCCTTTAACTCATAGAGTATACTATGAGCAACTAAATACAAGTAATATATGAGCAACACGAACACTATGAGCAGTGTTTAGCAATTCTAACATATATGTGCAGTGCAAAAACCTCTATAAGACGCGAGAGCCCCTCGGACTCAACCGTCAATCTCTTATAGCTGAGTGGTCATCGCAAACGCCTCCCACCCGAGAGACTGGGGATCGAATCTAACCTTCAAAGTGCATCTCATATGAAATTGAAAATATTCATGTGAGAAAGGGTTAATGGAAAAATTCTCAGTTAGTATCTTTATTGCAAAAATTCCCCAATTAGTATCTATAATGGAAAAATTCTCAGTTCGTATCTTTAAATTTGTTTCGAAATAAAACGAGTTATCTGTCACCAGTGTTCAGTCAAAACAAATTTAATAAACGAAAACAATTTCTGAATTTAGCTTAGTCATTTGGTTTGGGTCTCGGCTCGGTTCAAAACCACGCATGACTTAAGCAACTTCCACAATACGTGCGTACCGTATTGACCTGAATAAGAGGGGGACTGATATTTATTTGACCTCTGCTGAGGGTACCTCCCATTGTTATTCGGTTACGGACTGTTATATATTTTTAATCCACGCTCCGCCACCCTTCGTTACAGATATATCCGGTACTGCAACTATCCGTTGAATTAAACGTTTATTTGTGTTGCGTCAAGAGCTTGAGCGCTCATTCAAGGTTATACTTAAGAATGAAGTTTCAAAATTAAAGTATATGTTTTAAAGTTTCGAACTCAACTTTATTTGGTCCTGGAGTTATTTATGCACTACAATTAGGAATAACTGACCTTCATAGACTCTTATTAGGATTTAGGGACTCTATCCGCTTACGGACTCTTATTAGGGATACGGACTCATATTGATTGGGACTCAAATTGGGGACCCTTCTTATTACCCTACATCCTCTTATTCGGGTCACTCTCACTACAGCAAACACCAGGTGACTTTGAGCATTGGTAGGGTCATGGACACTGAAGCCAAAAAAGCTTCAGTATCCAGGATCTTGAAGCTTTTTGGTTTTAGTATGCGGGATACTGAAGCCAAAAAATGAGCGATTTGAAAACTGCACTTTTACAAGACCATGGCCGCAAAATAATGCTTTCCATTTCTATTAACGCGCTCAAAAATGCAAAAATATTTTTTCGGTTCAAATCAGGGTACAATTGGAGGTCTGCCCATGGCTCCGGCTGCAATTCGGCCTCCGGCTAGGGCAGAATTTTTACCGGAGGTACGGGCAATTTCGGTAGTATAAAATTTTGCAAAATTTGCCTGTTTAGCACGTTTAGTTTACTTTTGTCACAATTTTCAGGAAAGAATTTCCGAACTTTCGCAGAAAATTAGCGTAAAACCATACGACTTATACTTAAGAACGTATTGCAGAAATTGCCCAAAATTTACTAATTAACCATCATTTTTACTACCGAATTTCGCCTCACCTTCGGCTCCGGCAAGTTTCGTTCACATCTGGCTCGGTATTTTTCACCTCCGGTTGCACTCCGGTTCCAATGTCCGAAAAAACTTTGCTATGCATCATCCTTTGCACAAACCAGGAATAAGATAGAAAAAAACATGAAAAGAAAAAAAAAGAAAAAAAACAAAGAAGAGAAACAGAGAGAACGGACAAAAAAAGAGAAAACAAAAACAAAAGAGAAAAAGGAAAAAAAGAAGAAGAGAAAAAAAAAAAAGAAAAGGGAGAAAAAAAGAAAAAAAAAAAAAGAAAAGAAAAGAAAAAAAAAAAAAGAATAAAAAAAATAAAAAAAAAAAAAAAAAAAAAAAAAAAAAAAAAAAAAAAAAAAAAAAAAAAAAAAAAAAAAAAAAAAAAAAAAAAAAAAAAAAAAAAAAAAAAAAAATTAAGCTTTAAATGCGAGGTGGCGTGCACAAGAGAACGCATTTGTAATCGAAAATGCTTTCAAAAACCTTAACCTATCTAGCAGTATTAAGCTACCTTTAGGCCAACCAAACTAAAAGTCAGGTTACGCTTGAACTCATTTGAAATCATACATATTTTATTTTCTGGCCCTCAACCTTTAAACCAACAATGTTTTTCTCAAACTCGCACTAAACTTAAAAAGATGTCAGTTTAAAGTTAAACTTGAAATTCAAGTTTAGTTACGCGCGCAGCCTTTAATGTTTTACTTAAACCCATATTCAAGATAAGTTTAGCTACAACTACTTAAGTATTTAGCGAAGCGTTTTATATTTTGTGCTCAGGGGTCGAAAAGTGGATGTCCGTCTGTCCGTCCATCCTTCGAAAAGAATCTGAGGAACCGCTGAACAGATACTTATAAACTTTGGTTTGAAAGCTATTTATCCTTGAGAGAGAATTTACTCAATTTAGAAAACAGTATGCAAACAGAAAATTCCATGTACATTTAAGGTTAAGCATACCAAATGTGTAATTACAATGCACAAAAACAGACACCGTATTAAACTATAGCAAAGCAAACCCGGGGGTGTTAACTTCGCATTAGAGTTTTAAAACTTTAGGCCGTTTATTAGCTACCGGCTAATTTGCATAACAGCTTAATCGTAAATTATTACTTTTTACTGTATTTCACTAATTAGACAAGCAATCTAATTTCAGCACCAAAGGAATTTTGGGTTCGAGAAATCGGAATAAAATACTCATAAACCTCCAAACCCGCTCACTGAACAGTTAGTTAATAGCTAGTTTGCATATTAGCTTAAGTAGTAAAGCAATAAATTAGGACTTTTTAAATTATTTCACTAATTATTAGGGTTACACGCAATCAAATTCAGCACTAGTTACGCCTAAATTGGGAAATGTAAAGTTATTTCACTAATTATTAAGGGCTACAAGCAATCTAATTTCAATTCTAAGGGGTTCGGTTCGTAAGTGCGAGGAATTTGAATAAATTGCTTACAAACCTCTAAACGATGATTGAAATGTTAGCTAATTGCTAATTTGCATATGCTTAATTGATAAGCCAAAATTTCCAAAACTGATAAATGAATAATACGCTAATAACTAATTTGCATATTAGATTAATTGCTTAAGTGTGTTCGAGCTTCCCTCAATACATGTAGTCCCATTACGACTGGTACTTAAGTATTTAGAGTGTAGACGATAACCATTTGCCGTAAATTGCTACAAAACGATGCGCACGTTTTTAAAACCGGTATTGATCTCTGATCTCCCCATTAACATAGACTGTCCGTACAGTTTCCAAATTTTCCTGAACGATATGCGACACCACGCGTCGTATTAAAATAATTGCTGAACATGACGCACGGTGCCGCACACTAGTGCGTTGCGGCGTCCAGCGTCGCGCTGAGTATAGGGCAACCCTCACACTGACACACAAATAATTTTTGACAGCTATCTTAAATAAGAAATTGACCCTTTTTGCACTAATTGCTTTACTTCTGCCGAAAATTAAACAAGCCACAGACATATATAACACTTATGCACAGAGTACATTCCAAATATATAAACGATCATGTCCACTACTTCCGTTTCCAGAACCATCAAATGCCCAATACCAAACCCAGTCAATAATATACATAACCTCGAACGAAACCATAACAACCGAACACGTAGGTACGATTTCACTTCACAAGGTTACAACTTCCAAGAATGGCTTTTTGCGAGCGAGCGCAGTAGCAAACATGAAACTTATTGTTGAGCCTAACAGACAACATCAACGCTAAAAACAGTACAGTGCCTGTTTCTGTGCAAGAAATTCCAGGTAGCATATCCCTGTAAACTCCTTTACACCCCCTGAAGCCATCATATTTCAATTTATACCTCAGCCTACCTCGTGGTGACAATAAATTTGATATCACCACTAATGGAAGACGCACTTTGTCGCAGCACCCATTCTGCGTACCTCGAAAAATCAACAAACACGGTCAATTTTCTCAATGTCCCAAGTGAATTATTTCTATCACTGTCAGCGGTACCATAGCTACTCCGGCGAAAACTACACAAAAACAACTCAATTTCGTGTTGCAAGAAATCGCAAAAGCTAACATCAATGCTTTCTAGTGAATTATTATACTTTGACGCAATGTCATTGTTTAGAAATCGGCCTTTTAGCCGCATACAGCTGCGAACTTTAAGCTCCACCAGTATTGGTAAATACATCAAAATTTGGCTCAAAACATTGTCACTAAGGCGATCGTTCGCGCTCAAGTCAAGCCGTCGCAGTGATGCAAAACCAGTTTGGAACGTTTCGGGTCGCTTGAACAAGCATCCACTGACGCAGAGTGTTTCACACTAAAACAAAATAAAATTAAGAACTTGAATTAACATTTTAACTTTTCAAAAACATGGTACAGTCACGGTCAGCTTGCTTCGCTTGCGATTGCGATTTTTGTGTCGTCCCGACCGAACGAAATTCGATTGCAATTTCTGAATCGCGACTGTGAATTATACAATCGCGACTGAATCGCGTTTCTAAACGCGACTATACACACCGTTGAAAAATTCTGACCAGCAAAAAAGTTGTTCTTAAAAATTTCCACAAGTTAAGATCATTGAATACAATGTGCTGTTTACTGTGTGTTGAGCACGTTCGTACTAAATAATTATGTTTTCAGTTCATCAAAATGTTAACTGAATGCAGGGGGGTGCAGCTACGCAGCCCCTGATGCAAACATTGGGATCACATAAAAGATCCAACCATTTGCAGGGGTACATACGCATGAGCACAATATGTAATTTAAGTAGCTTCTAACCACGGTAGGTAATGTTTTGGTTGCTCGAATATGAATGTTTTAATTTTTTTTCATTCTGCTTGTAAAAATCTGCAGTGTACAAAACATTTGGAGGTCGACATTACTGTGATCGCTCCTGTAAAGGGTACAAAAAATTGAACTATTGAGAACTTTGCACCCATTTATATTGCCGCAACAAAGCTTGCATTGAAAATTGTCATACATATAATACAAAACTGATGCTTAAATTAAAAGTTCTGCTTAGTCAATACTCAATAGGTATAAATTTGGCAGCTGATTTTAGTACATGCAGAACATAAACGATCGCGATTATGACTGCAGTCGCGGACTCGCACTTTTAATATACGTTTGCGATCGACTTAATTTCAATTGTGATCGCTAAGATACCTAACTAAATAACCATTATCCGGTTTAGCTACGCATCTCTTTCAACCACAGGATTTTCCTTCTCCAAATCTTATGAGAACGCGAACTGGAGTCATGCCTCCGGCTCGAAATGAAAAAATGTATTGGGGGGCGGTAACTCCTACACACTCGACAAAAGCACCCCAGAATCTATTTGCCTTCGCATCCAAGCATTCCAGTCGAAATTTTAAACCCCGGTTGAACATTTTATGCCTTAAAGATAAAATATTTGTGGGCGTCAAGTAATCTTTATGTATTGTTAGCACATAATAATAATATTACTAATAATAATAATAATGGATAAGCGTATAAAGTGTAAAGCAGTGGTGCTCTTGCAGTGGAGCGCAAGCGGATACTCCAGGGTGTCCGCGGCTTCGCAGGGTCAATTTTTCAGGTTTTTTACCAAATTATTGAGGTTTTTTCAGGTTTTTTACAAAACTTTTTTCAGGTTCTTGTAGGCGTCCCAACATCAAAAGTGCACCATTCTTGGAAAGAACACAGCATAGTTAATTGTGTATATAGTATGTTAGTTTCTATTAATTTCTGAAAGCAGTGGAAGGACGTCCACCCTATCACAAATTACTAGAGTTGCAATATACCAAAACACTGACACGGACACGGAGTTTTTCGGCGAAAATACACGGAATAACCGGACACGGAAGCAACTCGACAAGGAACCGGGCAGGCAAAAAATCCACTATATATTTATCAGAAACCTAATGCATTGCTGTCCAAATCTTGCATTTTGCAAATTTCCGATATATGCACAATTTGTTTCAGACAACCCAGTTAATTACATTAGAACATAGCTGTTCGACCTGCTAAACTAATAAAATAAAATTTATTATTCCAGCGAATATTCATTTTTCGCAAACGCAATTATTTTGTACCCAACCTCACTTCTGATATTTGTGACCTATACAAAAAATATTGATTTATGTAACAAATTCTTAAAATTTTTATTGTTTAAAAATGTAGATAAGCATATATTGCCGAACATTGTTGGATTCGGCTTTTTCACAAGGGTATTCGACTCCGAACCGAATCAAAACTCAAGAATTTGAACTTTTGTTGCCACCCTGCAAAAAATAAATAAACCAGAATCGCTCGCTACATGATTGCACACCTGCGGACACAACTTCGCCACGCACGATATCGCCATATCATCAACAGTGTTCGATCCATTCAAATCCACAATTTTCAAATCGCGACGTAGATGATAGCTGTGATCAGCGGAACCATCGTCTTTGATCTTTTCCACCAAATCAAAAAATACCGTTTTCATGGCGCACGAACCATTTGAATGCGTGACGCAAATCAGACGCAATTTTAGCTTTGCTAACGCTGGAAAACGTGAGAAAATCGTTCGGATTAAAGCCGCAGATTCACACGCTTTTGATACGAGATCGCACGACAGAACGCGAAGTTTACTTGGAACAATATGGCGGCCTGAAATAATGTAGCAAACTTTCATGTATGGCACAAACCTCTGACAAAGTATTTTGATTGATTAGGAGAAACTTGCAAGTTAGTTAGCTGCTCATTATTTGATATGCCCAGTTAGCCTTTTTGGCCTAGAGGGTCAGCAGCATTTATAATGACTGCGAATACAAAAAACCGCTAAGGCGCAAATGGAACCTAGTGTCGCTCAACAGATAATGTTCTACTGCGACTGATTTGGTACGGTAACTTCGTGACTACTTCAAAAACAAGTAGTTATAAGTTTCCGAATCTGTCTGAAAAACTTTTGGACTACTCTTCATTTTTAAAGCGATTGTGAAATAGTTGATATAATATTTTTCTATCCATTACGAAAAAAAGAACTTCTCGAAAAACGGTTGTTAAAATTTTTGCACTGGACACTCACTACTCCCAAAGACGGAAATTTATTGAGCATATTGGCTGACACCACTTTTAAAATACATACAGAGCAATTCGTTGAAATTCGAGTTTGCGCAGTTAGTACCAGCAGCACACAGAACACGGAGATTCGGTTTGTTGTATAACGCATCAGCCCACAAATCGAACATTGGCAGGTTGCAAATATATACTTCTTCAAGCAATGACATTAATCGCAATGACGAATGCAAGGCTATAAATTCACGCAATATGCATATATCAATAATTTACAACGCTATAAGAAAAGATATATTTTTCAGAAGCACTACTTCACCATCATGTATGCATGCATAAGCAGATGCACGGGAAACCCGACATTTTGATCACACCCGAAAAGAAAATTTTGCAAAAATGACAATTTCGGAAAAAGCTGGCAAATTTGGGCTAGTTCTAAGTCCGCGGAATACAGTTTTCCGAATCACATCAAAGCTATGAAAAATACAAAAACGGGCAAAAATTGACCGAGCCTGATACTTTTCTTGGCCGGCCTCGGTAGTGAGGTCTCGGAATCGGTCTCGATCCCGGTTTTTAGCCGAGTCCGCCCACCCCTGATACGCATCCACATCTATATTCCCGGCTACAGTGTGCAATGTAAACCTGCTTAATAAAATAATTACTGTTTAATGTTTTGTTGCCAACAACTCAAACGAGGTTTACCGTATAAAGTTTTAACGTGACGATTATACTTTTCGGGACGATCAAACTGCATTCCAAATTTTGAATACTGATTTCACGATGGCCTGATCAAATACCGGCTTAATATTCGGGCATATTTTTTACACTCTGTTTTAATACTGTTTTCACGATTGCCTGATCAAATGCAGGCTTAACTTTGTATGTTATACATAGTTAGCGCTTTAAACTGTAGGTAGCATGTTAATATAGCTGCAATCAGTTACTGAAATACTTTGAAGGAAAATGTGGTGCAGTAAAATAACTGATTGAAGGCACCTGCACAAAGGATCGTTTTTGATCAGGTTAAAACAATCAATTATTTCTGTTTACATGATATAGAGCACCAGCCACATTTTAAGGTATTGCATGTCGTAAATGATTATGTGGTTCCGTAATTATGCCACGTAACTGCATTCAATTTTTTTAAAAAAATGACATTGTGCAAAAAAATAGAAAAGGGCACAGCGCTAAAACAATTGAAAACGCAGACGCTAGAACGGATTACAGCATTTTCGTAAATGTTTGAAGGAGTAAAATAAAACCTAAATCGTCACATTTGGTTCACTGGTTAAAGAGTTATTACCAAAAAGTCAAAAAATTCCGGGGGGAATCAAAATGTCGTGTTTTTAAGCGCATCTCCTCACGTACGTAATAATACGATTTCAAGACTTCAAAAAAATACTAAACTCACAAGCTCCAAATCAAAGAGGAAGACTGTCCGATATTTTTCAAAGTGTTCACATGGTGGCAACCAACTAAACACACATGGTAAAAATGCAAAGTATATAAAACACGTATATACCTTGGAATCGCATTAATATTGTAGCATTCGCATCGGTTTCGTAAACATCGTCGTTGTCTTCATCTATTGCTGGAATTGTATCGCTTATGTCCAATATCCTTAACCGACAACTAAATGCTTTGTCCATTGCAGCAAAAGCACGCACGGTTAGATCATTGCCACCTAGATAGACAGCAAAGAGATTTGGATAATTTGCAACCCCCAGTGCTTCGATAACGTTTGATTCAAGAAGCATCCTTGACGCCGATCTCAAATCGACCACGCTTATGTTTCTAGGTTCAATAGTAGTGCGTACTCTGATTAAATTGTTTACCAGTGTGGTAGTAGAATACGCGTATCCAACAAGATGGTCTTCAGAGAGCAGTAAATCATGTCTCAAACTAATTGAGCGCTGGCGAGAACGCAGAAGCTTGTCGATACATCCACGACATTCTTTATTGATTAAACGTAAAGTCAGCTTCGTGCGGATTCCCATATAAGGAAATAAAGAAATAAGTAATGTCTCGATCGGTGAGTCAGCCGTACATATTTTAGTCATTATTCAAAGCAGATAGTAAACAGCTGAAATTTAGATCAAGAATTTCAACCTCTTGCTAATGCTGCACATCGGTGAAACGTTGATGCATATGTAGTGCCTTCATATGCAGAAGCGGTAAAAACATTGTAGAACCAAGATGCATGTGTATGTTGAGGTTCTTATAAGGCATAAAAAAACAGAAAAACTAGCAGTTGATTGTGAGGCAGCGTGGCTCAGTGGCTAGGGCGCTGGACTGATAATTTATCGACCGAGTTCGAAACCTTCTGGGAACGTGCCTCATTTTCAGCTGCTAACTCAGGACTAAAAACCGTCGTACCCTAGCCTACCCAACTTATCACAATAGGTTTGCCTTGGAAAAGCTTCAGGACGACAACAATTGTTGCCCTCTTCGGGTGTCCGACTTTCTACAGGGCTAGATATTAGCACAATAAATATTTCATAACGATTTCTAATCTATTTAGAGTGTCAAACAACTTCATATTTTACTTCCGCACTTTTAACAGAAGCACTAGCTAAAACATTTACGACACGGCATCGGTTCGTCTTTATAAAAATTTTCTAACTTTCTTAGTCGCGATTTTGGGACATTGGGATTTTGGGAAATTGGGATATTACCCGGGAAATTGCAATATTGTGATATTGGGATTAGCCGAGAAATTGGGATTTTCGGAAATTGGACTTCTGCCGGGAAATTTTGATTTTCGGCGCAACCATTTTTGTTCGGGATTTTGGGAAATTGGGATATCACGCGGGAAATTAGGGCATTGCGAAATTTGGATATTAACCGGAAAATGAAGATTTTGGGAACTTGGGATTCTCCCGGGAAATTGCGGTTTTCGGCGCAACATTTTTCGCTCGGGATTTAAGGAAATTGGGATATTACCCGGGAAATTGGGATTTTTGTAAATTAAAATTCTGGCGAGAAACTGCGACTTAGGGCACAACCTTTTTCGGTCGCCATTTTGGGAAATTGGGATTTTGGAAAATGAGGCTAGTACCCGGGAAGCTGGTATTTTGGGAAATTCCGATATTATTCGCGAACGTGCGATTCTTCCTACGCCGGGAAATTGCTATTTTCGGCGCAACCGTTTTCGCTCTTGATTTTGAGGAATTGTGTGTTTGGGAAATTGGGATATTACCAGGGAAACTGCAATATTGTGAAATTGGGATATTGGGATATTAATCGATAGATTGGGAGTTTGGTAAAATAGGAATTTTGCCGGGAAATTCCGATTTTCGGCGAACCATTTTTGTTCGGGTTTTCGGTAATTGGAGTTTGTCCGGGAAATTAGGATATTTGGAAATTCGGATATTAACCGGGAAAAAGATTTTGGGAAATTGGGATTCTGCCGGGAAATTGCGATTTTCGGCGTAACTTTTTTCGCTAGGGATTTTGGGAAATTGGGATATTACCCGGGAAATTGTGATTTTGGGGAACTGGGCCAATTAGCCGGGAAATTGAGATTCTGGGAAATTCGGATTTGGAAAAATAAAACTTTGGTAACCCCATGGTTTGTACAAATTAAACCGTAATTTTATTTTACGTTGTTCGTATATTTTAAACGATATATTGAGTTTTTTCGCTAGAAATTGGGCTACCCTTCGGATGCAAAATCCTGGCAACGCCCCTGCTAGGAATGCACTTGTGATATCATTTTTAAGGCTTACCTGTTTAAAAATGTATTTGATTCACAACAATGTTTAATACAATTTCGCCATAAATTGTCTAGTGTGGAGGTTTGTGGTCACAACCCATTTGATAACGCAATAAAACATAACTTCCTGAGATAAAACCTTCCATCCTCGCCACATAGACAACTTTTTAAATTAGGTTCTCTGTGGGAGCTGTCGCCCCCCTAAATCCCACGCAATTTTCAGGCATTCTAAACAGAATTGGGAGCTGCCGCCCCCACGCCCCCTTCTAAAAAGCGGTTCTACAATTAAGGGATAAAAACACGGTATAAAATTTTGCTCAAACACTGAATTGCTTTGTGAAGCTAAACATATTTCTACTTGGTTTTGACCAGCGAGATGGTTGGTGTTCCGACAGCTAGTACTGTTTTTCCTTTCGTGGTTTTGTCCCTACAAAGCATCGGTGAATGATGATAAAAGAAATTTAGCACATCATCGACTTTACACATTATTTCACGGTTGACAGACATAAGGTTTTCCTGCATAAAATACCAGTGCCAAATTTCAAAGAGAAAATATGGTTCAATATTCCCATTTTCTGCTTGACAACTCCTTTTTTTACAAATCCGCCATAAACATTTGTTTTTAAAGGACAACAGCTCCAAGCATACAATCCGGGCATCATAGCTTTTCTTCAAAAATTTGAGCATAGAACCGAGGTGCCACCAGATAACCTTTTCCGAAAAAATCGGCTTTCATTTCCACCACGTTGTGTTCTAGTATTCTTTAACGTACATCTTGGATAGAAACAAATATTTTTTCTGTTAATTAGGAAGCAGTTGATTAATTCCGCTAGGAGTTTAACATCAGGCTAGGACCGCATAACGTTACTGTTAATACGAGCAGAAGAAATGTTAGCCCTTACAATATTTGAATGGCTTCGGTAAACTTTTTAATAACCCTAAAACTCAAAACTGATATCCGATGTATGTAAAATCATAGAATTGAATCATAAGACGGCACTTTATCAAAATCTGTTGATTTTTTCGGTTTCGCTGAAATATAAGATTCATCGCTGCTGCTTTTGCCGTAGCTTTCAAGTAGGGCTTGTGTTTCTAGTTCACGCACAAAACGCCGTATTGCCGTCACGGGCCTGGGACGGTACAAACAATAATGCTGCACAACGAAAATAATATCAAATAAAATTGTTATTAGTCCAAGTATGAATTTGGTTGCGTTACCCATAAGAATTGACCAATCATCTAAAAGCATAAAGAACGGTGCAGATTTAAGCAGCTTGAGTCGAAATGTGTTAAATCTTTTTCAATCATTTTATTGGTTCGTAGAGCAAGATTTAGGTGCGGTCTAAAGTGATTGGCACAACGTCAAATCAGTCATTTTATAATATAACAACTAATGAATCAATAGAAGATCGGCATGCAGATTTAAGTGTCATTCGACTCAGCTCAGTTCTGTAAAAACAGGCTGTGCACTGCAAAAAATGGTGAGTCAACTGACTCTATCCGAAATAGGCTCTACGGGACTACATAAACTGAGTCAAATTCGACTCAAAACAGTGTCAAATTCGACTCACTGAGTCGCACGTTTGATTTCGAATTTGAATCTCAGTTTGTATACTGTATTAACCCGAATAAGAGGGAGAGTAATAAGAGGGGGTCCCCATTTTGGATCCGAGTCAATTGCAGTCCGTATCCCTAATAAAAGTCCGTAAGCGGATAGAGTCCCTAAACCCTAATTAGAGTCCATAAATGTCATTTAACCCTAATTGTAGCACATAAATGACTCCAGGACCGAATAATTTGAGTTCGAAACTTTAAAGCGTACTTAAAGTTTGAAAGTACATTCCTAAGTATAACCTTTTATTATCGCTCAAACTATTGAAACGAGACAAATATACGTTTAATTCAACGGATAGTTGCAGCACCGGATATATCAGTAACGAAGGGCGGCGGAGCGTGGGTTAAAAATAAACAACAGTCCGTAACCGAATAACAATGGGGTGCCCTCTGGAGAGGCCAAATAAATATCAGTCCCCCCTCTATTCGGGACAATACAGTAGTCCCGAAAAGCTATTTCGAACAGAGTTAATTTAGCTCACCATTTTTTGCAGTGTGGTATTAATAATCAGCTCTGCAAAAAAGTAATGATTAGAAAATTGAGCACAAGCATAGGTAGGTCTTGCTCTAAAGCTTGCGCGTAAATCTCGAAAGAAAGTGTACAAAAACCATTGCGTTTTTTGGTCAACACTGGCGGAAAGTTTTTCTGCGGGGCTGCCGCAGTGTAAGTTTAAGCTTTGAGTATATTTTGTTCTTAGGATTCGGCTAGGCTTAGGTTTAGACTTAGGCTTTAAGTGTAAGCTCGTTTTCAAACTTAGGCTTAGGCTTACGCTTAAGAATAAGCTTATACTGTAGTAACCCGAATAAGAGGGGGACTGATATTGATTGGGCTTTCCAGAGGGTACCCCCTGTTATTCGGTTACGGGACTGTTATTTATTTTAACACGCCATCCACTAGTATATATCCGGTATTGCAACTATCTGTTGAATGAAACGTTAATTTGCCTGGTCTCAACAGCTTGAGCGATAATGCAAGGTATATTTAAGAATGTACTTTCAAAACTAAGATTGTTTTAAAATTTCGAACTCAACCTTACTTGGTGCTGGAGTCATTTATGCATCCGGTATTGCAACTATCTGTTGAATGAAACGTTTATTTGCCTGGTCTCAACAGCATGAGCGATAATGCAAGGTATACTTAAGAATTTTACTTTCAAAACTAAGATTGCTTTAAAATTTCGAACTCAACCTTACTTGGTGCTGGAGTCATTTATGCACTACAATAGGGATAATTGACATTTATATAGTCTAATTAGGGTTTAGATTGCAAGCGTTTTAGCTCGTTATTGAGAAAATGAAATGCGATAGATAACTTTATTTGTACCGTAGTTAGCGGCAATTACGAAAATTTGTAGTAAGTTAAACACTCCGCCACTGAGATCTAACAGAACATTGCCAATACTCCAACCAACGGTGCTTTTGCGTCGGAAATTCAAATACGCCTGAAATATGCAAAAATTATAAATTATGTATGTATTGTTATTACCGGAAGAGGGATGATAATAAGCGTCCGGGGTCTCCGCTTTGAGTGTGAATCAATATAGCAATCTGTTTCGATTAGAGTCCGTAAATGAATGGATACAGTAAAAAATCACCAATCAATCAATAAACGTCACGAAATTACCTATATTCATAATAGCATACTCAAGGTTAAAAAGTATATTCCAAAAGTCAAGAACCTAACTATAGAAAATAGCTGGCATAAAGGTCAGTCGTTCAAACAACTAGAACTGGATTGAAAAACAAATAACTAAATCGAACAGCGAGCGGTATTTCCTCGGCAGATGCAAAATAAATAACAGTCTTCCCTCATGTTTATTCGTGTCATACAGTAGGAATTCAAAACACAGCCACGTCCAGTTGCGGATTTAGAGATTTGTGACTGGTGGCCGTGTGGTAGTTAACAAATTGCGCAAGCAAAAAACCAGAAGCGAACTATTTTAGTACTAAATCTTATATACAAAATTTTGGCTTAATCTTTTATAGCAGAAGCGGGACCAGTCCTGCTATGGGGATCCCCAAGAACCTATTATACCTTTCCAGAACTTATTTTTTCATATAATTAAATATTGGCTTGTCCCAGATCAAGATAAGCCTATTTACATGATTATGACTTGTCTCGGTGCATTTTTAGTTTTTACCTGAGGCAAATACGTTAATGCAGTTACAATAAGCTTTAAGTATGCGAGCAGTGTAACTGCATCCAGCCATAGAAGAAAGCCTTGACTCGCTGCGATTAGTCCAGTTAGTGCAAACACGATTAACACAGACATAAACGCAATACACGCGTTTGAGATTGTTTGAGTTCCACGCTTTAAACAATAAAACATATATATTCGGCTGACGTACATGGTCCCCTGCAGTTTTTGAAATTTTCAAATTTTGGCGTAGCTTAGAACTACGCTTACGCTTAGACCTAAGCTCAGGCTTATGCTCAGTGGCTTATTATACAAAATTAGTACGTTTCACGTAATTGGCTAAGCTTTGTTATGAAACTTTCCTAAATCACAACTATAATATATTGTTGTGTAACCAGTCATACGTAAAAAAGGGTTGTCCTGCGATCAACTTGCTATATTGGGGTCAACTGCATACAAACCACAACTACAATAAAAAATGATAAAAACTTAAATCAAGGATATGAACTTGCAATGCTTTACACTGTGCATTGCAATGCCATTTGTCTGCTTTCGTGGTTTCAATACCCAGTCCCTAAATAAGGTGAGCAGGCCAAAAACGCAACACGCGCTGGAGTTGATTATTTGCTACACAGAGTGTACTCAGTTGCATATATTTGTTAAAAAGCATCATGGACTTTGGATTGTACCGATTGAGTTTACTATGACTTTTCTAGCTTAAGCAGGCCCATAGCCAGCTTACCTTGCCGGAGCGCTAAAAATTGTCAGAAGGGGCATACAAAAATTATCGATGACTTACAAGCAAGGTTGAAAAGTTTCTAAAGGCAGCAAATTTTGTTCCTCGAATGTGGTGTTCTGAGTTATATAATTGAAACGAACAAAACAAAAAAAAAATACACAAAAAAAAAAAACCAAAAAAGAACCCCCCCAGAACTATAGCACTTCGATTAAAGTCGTTTAAACAAAACTCACATCAAAAATAACAATCATCACTCCATAGCCGGAAGTAGCAAGTGCTCCATGTAACGCAAATACAACATCGTTAATTTCGACTGGAATCCGGGAATACGGATGACGTTCTAGATATTCATTCTATAATTCAAACTACAGTTGATTTTTAGATAAAAGCCTTCTGGACAGATCCTTTTAAGGAAGAGCCAAAACCGACACGAGCTCTGGTGCTGCTCCTGGTCCTACATTATGAAGTCTGTTACAGAAACGTTTTATCTTTAAACAACTATCGCATTTCTATCCTTTATAAAATGAGTATCAGTAGATAAATTTTCCACTTAATAAATGTTTTTCTTTAAAATCACGACAGATGTAAAAAAATCAGGGGCGGAATAAATTTCTGTGGGACTGCAATAGAGTAAGCTTAAGGTTTAGACTAATGTTTTATGCTTAAGGTTATGCTTTGGTTTCGGTATAAGGTCATTCTTGCACGTAGACTTACGCTTAGGCTTAGAATTTTTCTTCTACTACTGTTACGGCAGTGTTCTATACATTTGACAAAATCACAATCAACATCAATCGAAAGTTTGTGTCAACGTTTCTATTTCACATTCCAGGAATCCGCCGCTAAACCTTTGACGTACGATAATTGGTTCGTAAAAGAACTAAACATACATTTAAACCAAATGGATTACCTGAACAATATTTGACCACACCATAGTGCAATTATACGCTGAATAGCAAAAATAACCAAACAGAGTCATTGTAACGCAGTTGAAATCCAGACCGACGACGCTAAAATTCAGAAACATTCTAAACAAGCGCGTAGCTAAGCGGTTAAGATGTTTACCCCCTTTCGTTTACAGGAGTTAATAGTAACTTATCCAATTGACAACACAAGGAAACTTCCTTCGAAATTTGTATGAAACGTGACCTTTTTTCAAAATCATCGCTAATAGTCTCATCATTTAGGCTCCTGGTTATGCTTAGGCTTAGCTCTATATTTATCTTTACGTTCAGGCTTTACAATTAAACTTTGGCTTAAAGATAAGGTTAATGCTAACGTTACGCCGCTAATAGTATATAAAAGTGTATATTGTGTTTTACGTACCTTCGGACTTTGGCGTTTTCATAAAATTGAGGATAAAACGATAAGCTCCACGAGAAGAAGTAGAACCATCCGATGACGGCACTCAAAACAGCCAGGGCTGAAGATATTTCCACATTCACCAGTAAGAAAGTGTCTGGTGAGCCAGTGGTGGGTACGGTAGCTTGTGTTTCTTCAATGCCACTGCTGAAAATATTTAATAAAACTTAAACGTCCATGAAAATTTTAATTGTGATATCGATATTTCATTACAAATGGTGTCAAAGGTGCAAAACGCTTTTCACTGCATTAAATTCTAATGAATTGATTAATCAATTTCGAATTGAAATTTCTGTGTATATTGATCTCATTCTGAGTTAAAATAAACGCTGAAAAATATTAAGTAACAGTCCGTAACCGAATACCAAGTGAGTGCACTACGGAAAGGCAAGCTAAATATCCTCCTCTTCCCTGTTATTTGGGTCGTCCAACATTCACAGGGTGGGTTCAGCACGCTACGACAGACGAAACATGCGTTCATACGCTACCTTGTGACTGCTGTAACGTTGACAATCTCGCGTACAATAACTGGCATTTTGTTAACGGGGTTTAACGCGTATATAATAAATAAATCTGTTCCTATTGGTGTAGTCGATGTTACATTTGTAACGTTTTGTCCACTTTGAGTCGAATTGAATTTGAATATGAGTTGAGTTTTTGAAAATTTAACCGGTACTTTATTTGAATTGTGAATCGTGGGCGGAATTCCGATATGGATTGAGACCGTTGAAATTGATGGATGAATGGTAATAGGTAAGCTGAAATAAAAACGATGATATACTACTGTTACGGGCCTGTTCTATACATACACACACACACACATATATATATATAGATATATATAGATATATATATATATATATATAGATATATATAGATATATATATAATCGGGTAAAATTGAATGCATGGTTGATATAATTAAAAATATGCATGCGGATACGAGTTAAAACAATTCACATAAATAATATAATCACACCTTGCAGTCACCGTAATGTTAGCAGTCGACAGAATAGGCAGCGTGACCACCGAAGGGCAAAACTTGAATTCTATAGGCAATATCGGGGTTATAAACTCGGTTTCCGCAGGACCACTAGTTCGGACCATTCGTTTGAAACCGACAACGCCTGCAAAATTAAAAGATAGCACATTAGTCCCGCATCCGCAGATCCGCACCATACATGAGCCTAAAACAGCTTAAACATAAATAATTTTGTTTCCAAGTCCTTCTTCATTCATTTGTATTGCCAGTTTCACGAATGTATATATTATGCTGTTCAGAACAGTTTTAACTCTCAAAGCAACCGGTACGCCAATCTGTTACACGAGAACCCAAACACTTACAAATTTTCATAAAATACTTCCCGTCTTCCAGTATTTATTTTACTTTCAGATCCTTTCTTTTTCAGTATTGTTAGGTTTCAAGTATCTATAGCCACATCCTTCGGTTCAATTTTAATAAACCTTTCTGCCTTATAGTACTGGGTACACGGAGTTCTAAATTACTACTGCAAAAAGCTTCAATTTGAGTTGTTCAAAAATCTGAATAATTTTAGTGAAAATTATTATTTTTTCAGTTTTTATCAATTTCCCTAGAATTATAATTTTCCACTAATTGTCATTATAAATTTTAGTTTGCTAAAATGACAGGTTATGAACTGGTTGTTGTGCGAACGGGTTACATATATGTTTTAATATTCCCCAGTTTGAGGCAGGAGGGTTTGTACCGGTAAATAAGGGGAAGGCCAAAAACGAAACGCGCGCCGGGTATATTTTTGCGCAATCTTATAAAGAGTACTATCTACTATTGGTTGCAGCCAGCACGGATAAGGCGATTACAGGCAGAAGTACTTGAAAACAATATAGTTACCTTTAATTAAAACGGCAAACATCCACAGGTGAAAGCATAAATGTATGTTTTTGAGGTTCATTTTGTTATTGCGATTACCATGATATATTAATAATGATTTGAAAAGATTTAAATACTGACGAATAGAGTATTTCTCAAAAGGTATGACGATGGTTTTGTAAGCAACATTTTGTCTGCACTTTATCGCTATAGAATTCAGACAATTGAATTATCTGCTATCCTGATGCGAGATTCGCTGTTTGTGCTGCAATATCATATGACATCTTGGAAAATGTCAGCAAGGTTGTTGTAAACTAGCCTTGAATGCCCAGTAGGATGACATGTGATACTAAAATTTGAAGTTTGAATTATTTAGACATTGCAATATTTAGGCAAAATTTTCGCCGGAAACAGAAAAATAAAGGCCAATTCAGTATTCGAGATCACTTAAAGTTACATTGCCTGACTTTTTATTATATTATTTGTTTGCACAAATTACATTGTTCTGCAAAATATCATGTGATATTCGGCAAAATTTTGAAATATCATATGATATTCGCATAAATTTCCCGTGGTATCATGTGACACATGACAGTTCGCATACGATGATTACTGGAAATCATGGATTTGTAAGCCAATGTCATATGACATTCGCATTTTGTCTACATAACCTCTATTCAGATCATATCATTTTGTTGACGTCGAATTAACATGGACAAAACGTGTTACGTGCTGCCCCAGTTATAACGTTAAGCCCACATGCAGTCGAATGGACATTTAGTTGAAATGTTGTGTTATGCAATGACAAATTTTATTTCTTCCTGAAATTTGCAAGATTCCATTCTCAAAGCTTAAGATTGAGCTCACAAACACGAACTTTAACACTAAACAGTAGCCGTTCTCTGACTAAGAATCAATAAAAGCCACACTTAATAACATCTGCACAGCTTCATATTTTGAAACCACTGTTGCCAAAAATATTTATCGTTAAAAGTACAGCTACTACTCAGGATGCTGAGACAATATGAAGACAAAAAACAAATCTAAACATTATTCATTAAGGTTTCACATACTTCTTATCAATAAAGAGCGTTTTATCAATAAACTTTGTAAAACATAAACTAGCAAAGCTTGTGTTTGTTTCTAAATCTATCAATTCAAAGCCAAACATCTTGGACTACATAGGCTACAGATTCAGTGGTTCACTACGAGATATCGAAGCGAACCCATTAACTTAGCAAAATGTTCATCTCTATGAGAGTTGAATACTGGCCCTTGAAATATCTTGATAACGAGTTTTTTGGTCAAAAATTGTTTGGTGCCAAGCCCATTCATGTAGCCAGCTTAAGCATTTTTCAGGTGTGGTAATACAATGGTTTTAGATGTCTTACAAGCAAGGTTGAAAACATTTAGGGGAGAGGGGCAAAATTCTTCCGGGGGGGCTGAGCCCCTCTGGCTCTTTCTGCTACATGTCCGGGCTCTCCAGCCTAATTTTTTACTGAATCCCTTGAATCAAACGCTGAAGTTGTACAGAAATTGAATGCAGATATTTATATACGTAACTGCGGTGAAATTTTGCAAAAACTATTTAGTATAACTGTGTTTTCAAATACGTTGTGTCCGTGTCATGAATACGCGGGTGCAACCATGATTTCGGTTCCGGTAGAGAAATGCTCTATATATAATTGTCCGGTTCCAGTCCAGTATTAAATCTAATATCTTGTTCAACGGATTTACTGGTAAACTCCGTATTGAAAATTTTGAGTTTCAAATGTTTTGAACATCGTTTACTACTTTTTTCTGTGAGAACTAATTTAAATGAAAGCGTAAATGTTTGCGAAACCTTGTAATTTCACAGAATTTCTTCAAGATAGTGGATTAACGTTTCAATTAATGCAGAAAAAAAGATTGCGTGTTAACGTGATTGCTGATAATTTACCAGGGTGTAATTGGACAGTAAAAACCACGGCAACCGAAACGAATCTCAACCAAAAGAACGGAAACGGAAAACGGACACCGATTTTTACCGAAAACGGAAATAGATATTCTGCTGCAGTTTGATAATTGGTGAAAAAGGTCACATAGTGGGTTAGCTAATATTCAAAGTGAAATTGTACTAAGAATTAGTTTTTCGGAACTGTTATTTAACAGTGTCCGATTCCAGTACATCTGGTATTATTTTTACCCCCAAACTAAACTGTTTCTTGTTAGGTATAGCCGGTAGAACTGTGACAAAGAAATCTAAAACTGGATACAGTGATGTACCTAGAGCCTAAAAAGATTCAAACACATTATTGTTGCAATATCGCTGTGAGTTTTGCAATTTATTGAGACGGCCTGAAGGCCGCCTCTATTATTAGCCGTTTATGTGTCGGGGCACCATTTTTACAATATTTCCAATGCGGAAGTTTCTAATTTATGGTTATTTAAAGACGTTTTGGTTTTTAGGATTGCTAGCCTATTTTAAAAATTGTCACCAGTAATTTGAAAAAAAATAGATTTTTCAAAAGGACTGTTGAAAATTGGATAGACACTGTAAAAATTTGCCATGATCTCCTTTCTTTCGACCAAAACTATTTTTGATCTTTTAGTGTATAAAATTGCTTCAAAGCAATTTAGATATGCACATGTACTCAAATACAAGGTGTATTATACACATCAAGTAAATCATATACACAAGCGCAAGATTCAATGAATAAAGCGGTGAACTGGCGAACCAGAGACTATATATTTTCAATGTCTACCAATATCTCAATTGCTTGGCGGGAGCTTCTGAGCATACGTTGGCTGTGGCTTTCTTGTTGAACAAAGTTGAAGCCCGTAGCCAGCTCAACATGCAAGAGCGACTCCTAAGAATCCTTGAAGGAGCATGAAAAGATTTCGCATATCTTGCAAGCGTAGATACAGCTTTCCTGGGACAAAGGAATTAATTTTATTTAAAATAGAGCCGTTGGTGTTTTCTGGCTACTGGACTGATTTAATTTTCAGGCTACAAAAGGGCACACAAGCAGTTTATCTGCAAGAATCAATTTGCTAAAGAAGCATATTTAACCCCTTCTCACATTGAGTTGCCTATAGGCAACTCAGCGCAGTGTATATACGTGAAATAATATATATCGCACCGTGTTTAACAATTGCAACGCATATACATAGTACTAAAATCTCCACAAGACACGAGGGCCTACTCGGGCTCGAGCGTCAAGCTCCTATAGCTGAGTGGTGATGGTATACGCCTCCCACTCCAGTCACTGGAGTCCGAATCCTAGCATAAAAGTAGGTCTCAAGGGAAATAGAAAATATTCCTGTGAGAAACTGTTAATAAGTGCAGTCGACTTATGAAGTATAAATTGTGTATAGCTTAAAAATGTGCCGCAAAGCTAAATGTTTAATTTACAGCGTGTAATAATTCTGATTATATTAATCCCAAATCCAAAACTGATGGTTTCCGCGTAAAATTTATAGGTTACGGAAGCTCCCTTCTGGAATTTTGTTAAAAGATGACAAAAACATTACAGCTGCGTCACTTAGGTATGGTCTGGTTTACTTAAATCATGATTGGCTGCCATTGCTTAATTGCTTTTGCGAATTAAGGAATTTCTGGATAATTGGATATTGTGATGCTAAAACTTCGATAGATTTGGAGTAAAAGTATGGAATATTTCGTAAAGAATTCGCCCATGTGTTAGTATTTGCCTCGTCTCTATTGCCGCTTTTAGAGGCTGCTTGGTTTAGTAGTCGTTAGATTTGACTGCTTTTCGCTGATTGTACGTGGAAAATTTATTAACATTCTTACCAAATTACAATATAATTCCTCTAAGTCGATGTCAAGTTTAAAAAGTGCTCGCAGCCAGAGGGGACAAGAAGCTGCGGATTGACCCGGAGTTGCTCTGACTTTGCCTAGAAAATGTTTAGCCCTCCGCAGAAAAGTTTTAACTCCGCTTGTATGTGAAATAAGCTTATACCACCTAAATGTTTTTGCCAAAGCATGTTGAGTTGGCTACAGACCTTGATTTAAAGATTTTTCTATCACAGCTGTTTTGACCAATGTTACTTTTAGGGGAAACAGAAGATTAAGCGTATTCGTAAGCTTAAGCCTAAGCCTAAGCGTTGCAAAAATGCGTTCCTAAGCCTAAGTCTAAGCCTAAGCCTAAGTCAAAGAGTTGTTTTAGTGAAATAAACACAGGTTACAAAATGACCCTTTTAATACAGACTTTAGTTTACACACCTGTTATATATTTACCCAAGCCATGGCTGCACGTAGAGGTCAATCGCCTAACATGAATCATATTTCGATTTTCGTATAAAAATCCTTAGAACTTTTGGCACATGTTTACGCTGAGGCCGTCCCCGCTGTCCCGGGACAACAAGGGCAGGAATCCAGCATAGGCAAACCAGCGCTCAAAACATTCCTGCTTACGTATATTTATACACAATAAATAGAGGTGCAGCCAGGTGGGTTTCAGGTGTGAACCCCCCGCACCGTTTTGGATTTTCTATACTAGAATTTTCGTACTTTTGGTCCTGTAGTTATGCACTACGGTTAAGGATAATTGAAGGAATTCTATCACTTTACGAACTCTTATTAGGGATACGGACTACAATTGATCGGGACATAAAATGGGGCCCCTCTTATTACCCCCCTTATTTAGTTCAATACAGTAGTTACGGCCTTTACCGTTTCCCCTTTCCAAAACCCTGGCTATGCCCATGTCAGTAAGGCATTTATATATAATATGAATAGGCCAGCTTAAGCTCAGGCTTAGGCTTAGGTATAAGCTCTTGCTTAGAAATATGTTTATACTACTGTAATCGCCACGTCCCTCCCCTTTCCGAAACAGTGGCTACGCACAGGTCAATAAAAAACGCTACCATGCCCCCTGAACCTTTTCGGTTTCAAGGGAGCCTAAGCAAGACAACATGTGTCACGCCTGAGCCCCACACTAAGCAATTCTTTACTGGAACAGCGAAATTTATTAATAAAGTATACAACTATGTTTCGGGCGCATTTACTGTGAGAATCGCTTAGTGTGGGGGGAGCTTGAGAACGACAGCCCCCATCCTGTTTAGGATGTTTTGAAATCATAGAGGTTTAGGATGGCGGTAGCATGCTTTACGTAGAAATTTATTTATACACAGTAAATAAGCGCGTATCCTGCGGTGTTCAGCAGATGGACACCCCTTCGTTTATGATTTTTTACATTACGGTTTTAAACGCTGCTTCAGTTTGCACCACAGGAAGCTTCCCTTTGAGTTTTTTGCTCATGTAAAGATCAAAAGCGGAATTTTTTACTGTGGGACTACAATACAGTATTAACTTAAGTTTAGATTAACTGCTTACGTAGGCTACGCCCATGTCAATAAAGTATTTATATATAATATGAATAGTCCGGCTTAGGCTTACGCTTAGGCTTACGTATGAGCTGGTAAATGAGCTTAAGCTTAAGAATATGTTTATACTATTGTTACGGCCCTTAGCTCTCCCATTTTTCCGAAACGCTGGCTATGCCCATATCAATACAGCAAGCTATCACGCTCCTGGACCCTTCTCGGTCTCAAGGGAACCTAAACAGGACAAGATGGTGTGACATCTTAGCCGTCCACGCACTAAGATACTCTTGGCACTCTGCGATTTGAAAGGATATTAAGCAGGCAGGACGGGGACGTCCTCATACTTACACGCCAAACATGTCCGAAACTATTTCAGTAATTTTAGCTCTTTTAATAATAAAATGCTTAGGACAGAGGGCTTGGGGCGGCAGCTCCCATCCTGCTAGTATCCCTGCCAATCACAAGGGGAGCATGGGGACGGCAGCCCCCGTGAGGAACATAACGCAAAATTGACGAAAAATTTTCGCATTAGAAACTAGTTTTTAAAACCGGAAAACAAAACATTTTTATGTTACGATTACAAAGTGAAAAAGTTTCATTCCACATTTGCGTAGCACCGGAAGGAGACTACAAAAGTGCCAAATTCTTTACTGGAACAGCTAGCATTTTTAATATAAGTTGTCCCGTTGTCCCGATTGTCCCGCTGTCCCGGCTGTCCCACTGTCTCGGCCGTCCCACTGTCAAGCTGTTCCACTGTCCCGGCTGTCCCACTGTCCCGTATGTCCCACTGTCCCACTGTTCAGGATGCCCCACTGTCCCGGCTGTCCCACTGTCCAGGCTGTCCCATTGTCCCGGCTGTCCCACTGTCCAGGCTGTCCCACTGTCCCGGCTGTCCCACTGTCCCGGCTATACCACTGTCCCGGCTTTCCTTGTGCCGGTTGTCCCACTGTCCCGGCTGTCCTACTGTCCCAACTGTCCAGCTGTCCGGCTGTACACTGTCCCGGCAGTCCCACTGTCCCGGCTGTCCCACTGTCCCGGCGGTCCCACTGTCCCGGCTGTCCTACTGTCCCGGCTGTCCCACTGTCCGGCTATCCCACTGTCTCGGATGTCCCAATGTCCCACTGTTCCGACTATTTCTCGCCTCTGTCACGCTCTGCGCTGCACTCCTACTTGCCATTTTCCCGGGACGTGGGCGTATATTCCGAAGTATGCATTTTCGGCTGTTAAGTGTTCACCTTTAGCTGCAGGTGCCCTGTGTACAACGTTAGCATGAGGATTACGTAATATCCATCTGCTAACAGCCGTCTATTACAGAAATAGGTTCCGGCCACCAACTTCAGTGAACCTGACGCAAAGGTTCGACTATTTACCAGTATTATTGTATACGCGGCCTAACCGTTTAAAGTATTATGAGTTCATTTTTTACTCCATTTTTGTTTCTCAAACCTCGATTGTTGGTGGTATTTGTGACCCTGAACAATATCCAGCCACTGGCGTTCCCAGGATTTCATTTCGAGAGAGTGTAAACTTCGTGTCATCATATTTAGAAGCATTCGTGGCGAACGAAAAAAAATTTCACTAGCAAATTTAATTTTAAAGTCTGCTAAAAGTGCATATTTTTGTGAACATTTCACAAATTTAAGAGAGAGAATATATATCCCTTTTGTTCGCGCCGGTATCGGTTTCTGGTGTACGAGCATTTTAGTAGGCACCAGGTACATTTATGACAGTTTAGGTTCAGGTTCGGTATGCCGCCAGTGCTTTTGAACGTATTACTCGGTATGATTGTTTTCCGGTTCTTTGAATGACTGACCGTTTATAAATCTTGGTTTCAGTTGAGGTGTTTTAGAACCAATTTTTTTCTGTTCTGTTCACGTACTTAGATGTTGTAACAATGAGCTTTAAAAACACGACTGGACCAAATAAATTTACCCCCCGTGCCATTTGCGAAGTTTCCGCTGACCATATAAAATAATCAATTGCTTAGAATTGCCAAACTTTGCGCTATATGTTATTACAGTAGCGTTGTTATCCAATTTAAGTAGACTAGTACACGCAGTTGCACACATGTGCAACTGGACTACGGCTTTTCCGGCCCAAACCTATTTTGTTGCCTAGACCCCTCGTGTTTAAGTGACCGAAGTTGAAAAAACTTCTTTTTGAAAAGCTGTAGTGTTTTTCAGATATATGAGCACATCCGAAACAATAGGTATTCTCAATGCATACTCTTAATTTGCATACGTAAACGTAAACAAAATCTGTTTTGCAACGCTGCCCAAAATACGGATGTGGGGCGTTCTAGCTTTAATATATATGGATTTCAGCATGAAGCGGACAGACCAGTGAGTTGCTTTTAACTCAGAATGAGTTGAATCCACTCAGAACTCTGAGCTCTGACTTAGATGTTTCAGAACTCAGAATTCTGAATTGACTTAACTCATTGTGAGTTAATTATAATCAACTCATCCGGAGTTAAACCAGCTCAGAGCGAGTTAATGTTTTATGTTTATTTACTCAGAAATTACCAGAAATGACTAATTCGCTCTCTGAGTTGATTAATCAACTCATCGAAATTTAGCGTTATCCCGCCAGCTGGTGTTTGCCCAAAAATGGTCAGATTTTGAAATTTTTTAATATGTCAGTTTCTCATAGCCTCTACTATTCAGTCGACAGCCAACTTTATTCAAATTTAAAATAATATATTTAGTTTTGATATATTGTACAGTTGGTACCGCTTGTAAACACTGTTTTTGTGGTTGCCTGACAATGTAAAAAGTGTAATAATAACACTTTTAAATTTTAAAATGCTTTTATGTATTGCTTCGTTTGCACTTTTACTTCTCTGCGAATTAATTTTCTGTACTTTTTTAATTTGAAAAATACTACAGCGTTCCGTGTTTCTTCAAATCATTGCGGTGGGAAATTTTTCAAAGTCACTAGGGTACTCAATTGTTGAACAACGGCTGAAATATTTGAAGTCCCATTTATACGGAATTTTTAGTATTTATTCAAACGTATAAACGGAAGATAGTGAACATTTAAATTGATACCTGTTTCACATCAAAGCTTCAAGCATTTCTGCGCATGAATATTTTCAATTTCGCTCCGATCCACTTTCACACAGTGATTTGTCTACTCGGAACTGCTTCGTGAGAAACGTTTTTGTTTCATTCAGTTATCGGGAGGGGGGCGCTGCCGCCTTTCTAAATCTCTGAAAGTTTAAGGGACCTTAAGCAGTACAAGAGGCTGTTGCACCGCTAACACCTCACACTAAGCTACTTATTATATGTATATTATTGGACACTTAAATTTTAAGTAAAATAAATTTGGTACTGCTTTTTTGCGGTCTGGTATGTAAGGAAAGAAAAAAGTGCAAATTGCACTAACGGGTAATAATTGTTTATTAACACTGTGCATTGTGTATTGTTTCATGACTGATGTACACTGTGCTGAAATATCTTGGTCTCGAGCACATAATCAAAACCATCTCATATTTTGGGCACAAACTACATTTGTTATACTTTGTTGAGCACAGTCATCGTCCATTGATGAACTCGTAGTTGCAATTTGTTTACGATTCGTTGATCCTTAGGACTTTAATTTCTCACCTTGAAAAGCCGTAACGTTATCCGGTCAGGTCAATAGCCGCCAGCTCAACTTTCTAGGGGAGCTAAACAACTGTCAGAAGGGATTAAAGAGGTTTTCGATGACTTACAAGCGAGGTTGAAAGTTTACTATGGGGGCAGAATTCTTTCAGGGGAATTGAGCCACACCTGGCGGCTCAGGCTACGCGTACGTAAACCCGTTCAGCAATACAGAGATCTGGCTGGATAAATGCAAAACAATTCATTGTTTGACAGCATGTGGAACTTTCTCACGCTTTTAAATTACAATGGCCCCGATATAAAGCAATTCTGTCTAGGGCGAACGGTTTGGTCACATCCCAGAAGATGAAATTAAATTTTAAAGAATGCGTAATGTTCTATGCTGGCTTGCCTTATGTAAAAAATATGGTATTCACTTTTACTAGTTACCACTCAAAATTTAGGTCTTTAGCGTTTATATACGTTGGACGGTTAAAATATCAAATGAATGTGTTAATTTTTCTCCAAACGAATATTTTCTATATCATCTGAGATTTAATTTGAAATGATAATTTAAGTTCCAGATGGTCGCGGATGGGAGATGCTACTTCCATCGTTTGGCTATAAATGCTGGACCTTCGAACCTAACATGGGCTTCTGGTGGACATTTTCTACCGTTATTGCATGTGTTTATTGTACATTTTACGTACACATTTTCCATTGTACGGCCATGTACAGTATATACTGGAAAGGGTTAAAATTCGATGTATGTTTTTAAATAAAATATATCAACTATTTTGTATACATATCCAACGGCGGATTCAGAAATAAAGATCAAAAAAATTTTCTGAGAGGAACATTGTTTAGATATGAACTTTACCAGTTTATCACAAAAATATTCTGAAGTAGCGTATGCTCTCGCTTAAACGTGCAAATTTATGTAAAATGTTTTCATTGTCAACGAATATTAATTAATGTATTTATATTCTGTTCAAATTATGAATAATATTAATAATTTAAAAGTATCGTCCCTTTTCAACGTTGATCAAATTTCAACTGCTGAGTACAACTACAATTCAGACCAGAATTCGCCTGTAAAGCAACTTACTTCTGTTCCAATTAGTTTTGGTAGGTTTTACAGTATATAAATGAATTTAGACCAGGGCGCCGCCTTATTTTCATACATATAGCACCTAGCGCCAGTTAGCGTTAGCTTTTCAAACCATCGAACAGTTGCAATTGCAGATTTTGACATTTATGCAGAATAGCATAAATCAAGTGCGAAAACGGCGGTAAACTTCCAACGTCACCATTGCCTGGTTCGAAACTTACAAGGGGTCTTTTCGGTTATCCGCCCCCAGCCGGCCTTTGCCCAAAAATGGTTGGATTTTGAAATTTTTTACATATTTGGCCTTCTCACGGCCTACCCTGATCATCTATTCCTAAATTTGAATTTTTACAAAATTCGACTTCTTAAGGTCCCGGGTTCCCCTTGGGACCCAAAAAATTTATAATTAAGTTTAACAAATTAGACGCCGTTCGGCGCAGTTTGGTTGTTAAATTTTCCACAATCGGGCATGTGGTTAACCAGTTATTGTTAAATAACTAATTTGGCGCGCAGCCAACGATTTGAGACGGTGCCAAATCAGTTATTTGACCATAATTCGTTAGCCAGACGTTTGATTGGAATATTTAAACTATTCAACTAAGCTCTGCATGCTACGTCGAATGGTATCATTATAAATTATCTAACTTTTTTACAAAATTATTTTGGGTCTCAACGGGGGGGTCCTAACGGCCTTAAAAATCGAATTATTTAACAATTCAAATTAGAGCACGTAATAATCAGGGGAAGCCGTGAGAAGCCTATATATGTAAAAAATTTTAAAATCCGACCATTTCTGGGCAAACGGCGGCTGGGGGGCGGATAACCGAATAGACGCATTACAAGATTTAGCACCAACTGGCAATAGGTGCTGCACACATTTGAGAATACGGCATATGATATAGCGTCCTTGACAGCGTGTGAAGATGATCTAATGAATATCCACATATACCCAACGCAACTTTTGAGCTAAAACTAGTAATTTAATATGTGACAGTGCAGAGCATTGCTTTGTATATAATTATACATATATAATTATATATACCTTACCAGCCTGCTTTATACCTGGCTTTATAAGAAATTGCCGGGGGATCTCAAGGGATCGAACACGTGCAGACTTCAGCTCATACCTGCCGTTACGGGATGGTAAATTTCACTTTCATGTTCACCACTTGTTGCTACCCGCACAGCGTCCCAGAAAGCAGGGCAATGCTTTAACAGGCACATATAAATGATTTTAGACCATCGTCCTCGATGTGAAACGCATTCTCCTAGCAGTGGTCTCCCAGGTGACAGCATAATCACAGAATGGGGCGACTCAGCATCTGTCACAGGTGCTATCCCTTCACCAACGCCTGGATACCGAACTGTTGCTGACGGATTGAAACCAATTCAAAAAGACAAAACGTCACAGTCTGAAATTAATGTAAGTTCTAGTCAATGTGGTTGCAATATTTGCAAAGCCAACGTCTCAAGGCATGTGTAGTTGATCAAACGTCAACGTTGCATTTCCTGAGAAGACTGTAAATTTTAGAAAGTGGACAAAAAAGCTGAAAAATGAGTAACCCGTGCAGAGTACATTCGTTTCTGCACTGAATGTACCCAGTTGCATACTCTTGATGAAGTATGCATCATCCACTCTAATAAAACTAATCGTATAAACGTAATATGTAATTTGGGCAGGATTGCAGACATTTCTGGCAATTAAAACGCACAACGAAAGTTGCAACAACACACAAAAAGTTATATACGGTGTGGAAGTTTTATACAAAATCGGCAACTAGTGATAGATCCATATATTTCTCACCGGGAGCTATGCGATATGCAATAATGAAAAACTTCACGAGCGAAACGAGTGAGGAACAAAACGCAATTTTTGTCCAATCTTTTTAGTTCAAAATTTACCTTTCGATCCATGTTCGGGAATAGTGGCCCCGGAAATATCCTTTCAACATCGAGTGATTGCAACCAGTTGGATGAGTTATTTTAATATCTGACATTTTCCAATTTAAGTGTTTTTAATCTGGTTTGGTCATTGCAAAGAACTTTTGAACAATTGACTCTAGAAGAAAACCAATAAATATACATTATACATTATGTAATTAACGCATTGTATATATATGTTTATTTATTTCTTTAATTTTATAAAACTAAAAAAATATAAAATTTCAGCTCAACTGCGAGACATCAGACGTCCGACCGTCATCAGCATCCCCATTGTCGGGCAACAACAAAGAGGTTGTTTCGTGCAGTAATATAGCTTATTTGCAATCTCACGTCGGTCCGATTTCAAATCGACCCCCCAGCCATGGGCCGGTAGGGCAACCGCGGCCCGAAGCGGTAGAAATTCGAACAAATCTCGATGAAATGTGTGACTTGTATTCCGGGCTGATTCGTCATGTAGGAGAAGACCCTCGCAGGGAAGGTTTGTTGAAGACACCCCAACGTGCTGCGAAAGCGATGTTGTATTTTACGAAGGGATACGAAGAAAATTTAGACGGTATGTGCTTGCGGAATGGGGGTAAAATTCTAGGTTGGAATTGAATCTCAGATAGAGCTGGGATTATTCATGCGGTACAGAATAGGAACCGAATTCTATCTTGAATTGCCTAAATTCATATTTGAATTAACAATATAAGGTTTTTGAATTGGTTGTATAACCGGCTGGTGGCTTTGATGTGGCTTTGGATAATGAATTCGGCGGCAAAAATTCTTGCTCTTAATACCATTTTTCAAATTTATATAATATGAACTTGAACTTTTCCTCAGTTGAACGGATCGTTTTATGCTCAAGTTTGAATTTTTGAAAAACTCTATTTTTTTGAGGTTGTCAAGGTCCTATGTCGGAGACGAAAAAGACAATGCCTGATATGAAATTTTTACAACCAATTTTCGTTGCTGAAAGTTAAATTTATTGTATGGAGTTAGTCAATTTAGGCTTCAGGCGCTAGGCACGGCGCTACATAAACTCTACTAACACACCCAAAATGAAATTTTTGAACATTCATTTGTTCTGTTGCTTTTAGAGTCCTAGTGTTTTTTCTTTAATGAATGAAATCTGTTAAAAATCCACCAGAGCACCAGAATTTGACTGATGTTTTATGGATTTGCCACCAATATAGCAAACCCAAATCGTTTTGTTTTTAAATTTCAGATATTTGCGGGGATGCTGTTTTCGAAGAAGACACCGACGAAATGGTAATCGTGAGCGGAACTGAAATGTTTTCAATGTGCGAACATCATTTGGTTCCGTTCATTGGCAAAGTTTCAATCGGGTATTTGCCAAACGGACGTGTTCTAGGTTTGAGCAAGTTATGCCGGTATGTTTTACAAAAAGTGGATAATCATTTGCTCAAAAGTGTGCAAGTGGGTACATTCTGCGTACAAAAGCATGCACTCAGCTTGCGTTGCGTTTTCGGCTGCTTTCTCTTGATTTACGGGGTTTAAAATTTGCGCAGAAACAAAATACATAATATACCAATGGCCAAAAAGCGATTTGTTCATATTCAAAAAATTCCAGGGGTATTCAAGTGACATTGACCACCCTAAATAAGAGGGTACGCGAAACGCCAAGCGCAGTGGTAAAAATGAACCGGGCACGCGTTGCGTTTTTGACCTACCTCCTCCTTTATTTAGCTAGGGAATATCCTGTGTAAACCGTGGCGTTTATGTATCCGGCACCAAAAATGCTCCGCTTCTAGTTTAATTTGGAGGTATTGCGTGTGACAGTGATCACATAAGGGGATGTCAGGCAAAAACGCAACGCCCAGTAATACATTTTGTACCGTGCAGCGTGCCAAGAGTTGCATGTTTTTGTATCATACACTGGATGTAAATGGCAGAGAGGTTTTACCCGCGCTACACTTTACCCGCGGAAATTTTATTCTTTTACCCGCGGGTATACCCGCTCAAATATTGTTTACCCGTTACCCGCCTTTTTACCCGCGCAAAATTCCTTTACCATTACCCGCCTTTATTTATTCTTCTGCATTCAATACAATTGTATAATTCTGCAGTGCAATGATGTTACTCGCTACTTAGTTTTCGCTCATACGGTAAAAACAATTTAAAAATTCAAGCTTTTCTACATTAACTGGTTTCAAATTTAAGGCGAGTAAACCAGTTGAAGAATCACAATTATTTACGTTTGCTTTAAAACTGTATATCCGCGGATATACCCGCGTCAAAATTTTCTTACCCGTCCCGCGTTTACCCGCGGGTAGTGTGCAACTGAGTCTTGGTTTAACGTAAACCTAAACTCAATTGTAAAACAGCCAAAGCTTAAAACCAGTCTGCAACATCATTAGTGGATTTTATCATAATCAAACAAGGCTATGCAACTAAACACAGTTCAACGCACTCTCAAAATCTATGAATTTTGTCAATTTTGTCAAGCCAAACCACTTTATTGATTGGGTTCATATATATACTTACGTGTATACATCTAAAAATGGGGACTGTAACAGAAGTTTTTCTATTCTACAATTCTAGGAATTGTATCAAAAATAAAACTCTATTTCAAATGCTTTTTACGTTTCAAACAATATTTTCAGAACAATTTCTTGTAGAACTGACCCATGAATCGCTAGTGTATCAAAACGCTAAACTAAACACTAACGTTTGTCAAAATGCTACTTTAATACGATAAATTAAAACGTTTTTTAAATGCGGAAATCGCTTTGTATTTTGACATAATTCCTCAATTATATTTCGATTCAAAACTGAAAATTGTAATATATATATATAAAATTTTAGCATCGTTGATATGTTTAGCCGGCGGTTACAAGTCCAAGAACGACTAACAAAACAAATCGCAGTTGCACTGACGCAAGTGATACAACCGTCCGGTGTTGGGGTTGTGGTCGAAGCAACGTAAGTCCTCGATTTATGTATCCAGATGGCTAGCAGAATAGACAATAACCTTTGTCCATGTTACTTTTAGTAGTTTAAGGTTATGCTTTACTCTTTAGTAATGTTTTGGTTAGGCTTAGCCTTGTTTGTGCGCTGAGGCTTAGCTATTGTTTTGGCTTGAATCTGCAAACAACTGGGCCAACGTATAGCGCAAAGCGTCCCAGAAAATGTATCAATTTATTTGTTCTCATTGCGAGTACCAAACTAATAGTGAAATATATTAATATTTCAGACATATGTGCATGGTAATGCGCGGAGTTCGTAAACTTCAAGCAAAAACAACAACAAGTTGTATGTTGGGCACGTTTCGAGATGATCCAAAGACACGCGAAGAATTTTTGACTTTAATTCGAAACAGTCAATAATTTATTGACCTGCGACTAGCGTACACTGAAGGTGAAACATACCGTAGCCAGAGGTTAACAACATTTTTGAAGACGAAAATGAAGCAAAATTAAACAGTTAATGTTTAATTTACTTAATATTCTAGCAAATATTGAAAATTGTTGTAGAAATTTAAGGTTTTAGTCTTAGTTTTTAAGAAATCAAGACAATTTATTTCTCAAAATTGTACCAATAGTTAAAATCCAAACGCACAGAACAATAAAAGTTTTGTAAAACTATAAAATTTCACGACTGAAATTGGTGATATTATATCTCCGGCCGACATTTTACCGAAGTCAAGAGGGCGATTTTCAGCCGGATTCGAAAGCAAACCTAAGGCTATACCCAAGCTATGGCCTATGTTGCTTTTAGGGCCGTAGTCTGTGGAGGTTATGCTGATTTGAACCGTGCTTCATAATCTTAAATCTTTAAAATAAAAACCCTAGAATGTTCTAAAGATAATAGTTTATATATAATTAAAGAGTTCAAACCGGAAAACTATTAATAAAATCCTAGCACAGGCCAGATGTATAGTTGATAAAAGACAAATCTCACTGGCAAATTTTCCATAAATCAGCATAAACACAGATAATATAAGTATCACCTAGAAAACCTAACGCGTACTTGGACCTGAATTTAACCATAATCCTATACATCACCAGTAAACGCGCCTTCATCCTGCTATACAAAAACCTGAAAACCGGGCAAAATACAACGTTTTCGAGCTACACGAATGTTTGGTTCAGGCTTGATTTCGTCAGCATATTGCGTTTTCGGATCGAATTCATTCAACGTATAAATCTGTTTTCGGTCCGCGCAGGCTGTTGACCTTCATCACACTGCTCGTGATTTAACCATGTAAATTTATGCTGTTATCGCGTGTCCAGTTGTTTCGAACTGCATTTCAACAGATATCAACATAACGAAAAGTTGTGTTCACCAATGAAGTAGTTAGTTTAATTTCTATCATTTTGTTAACAATTAAATGTCGTATGTATTAAGCAATAGGACATCCTTTCGTTTTCAACTTAATGGTGGATTTTTTTCTGACATATGAGATCTTAGTATAGCCAGTGGTTTCTGAACGCTTAAATTTCTACGTCAACTTCGCTGGCGACAGGCGCGCAATTCAAATGGTGTCACAGTCAGTTCCGCCTCTGGATACATACACGACCCTCGGATTCGTTGTCCGACGGTCGAATTTTGATGTTGCTCAACAATGATAATCAAGCGTCCCGGATGTTTGAACGTGAGTTGGGTTGACATATCTAAGATCGATTTTTACATACAGTTGAAACGTCTTATTTTGTGGCGTTGCTCATAGTGAATGCAGCAGAGTTTTATCATAAAAGTTGCGAAACCAACTGAAATTTCCACAACGTTAATAATACTGAAATTTGTGTTATGACGATCAAAAATGAACACAGCTGATTGGACGGGTAACAAGATCGCGATGTTGTGAGCACTGAAATCAAGACAGAACTCAAGTTCATTAACTTGGCCCATGTTAGCTATACATGCCTGCCAAATACAACACAGGGACACTGGGAAACTTAGAGACCAGGAGGCTTAGACTTAGAATTAGTCTTATATTGAAACTTAGGCATAGGTATAGACTTAGGCTTAGTTTGCAGGCCCACTTAAATAACACGGAACGTTAAATCACTGAAATAGTATTTAGCACATATATACCAGTCGGTGAGTTATCTTTTGATTTCGTATTAGTAATTTAAAGATACAATTCAGTCTATTTCTAAGATAAATGAGATAATCATAGAAACACGATAGTGTTTCTATATATGATTCACGCATCTCGAATGCGGCTCACCTGAAAACATTTGTAGTTTTCACGTCTAAATTAGACAACTTAGGTTTGTCATTAGTATAGCATCTAATTGTACTGTTTATCAGTTTTATAATTATCAGTGCTTTTAGGTTTAACACTATGCTTTCCAACAGGCAGAGGCAGAAGTGTTGTTGGCAAAAGTGCATAAAAAGTTCTGTTTTGGTTCAGCACTTTTTTCACACTAGCTAAATGATTATACAATAATCATAAGGCTAAAATTAAACCTTCCAAGCTCAAAATTCCCAGTCTGTGTGTCCGCCAGAGGGCAGGCACCTATAATTAATATGTGCCACTTTACAGATTTCAATATGTCGTAGGTCACATTGCACTTATCATAAACCTCATAACCTAGGTATTTGTAGTTGTTGACACGAATACTTTGCTGTAGTTTTCGACGCAAATGCTTTGCAATATAATTTTTAGTATGCAACGGAGATATTACTTCTAGAAATCTTGACATTGATCTTTGCGAAATCACCGTATTTCTATTGCAATTCTCGACGCTGAATTTGCCACTAAACAAGATTTTTGTTTATTACACCATACAGAGTTAGTTAATAGACGATTATCAAACCAGATATGAAGTTAACATAATAATTGCGGTGATTAAAACAGTTAACTGTATTTTGTTACGTTTGTACTGCTTATACAAATTGGATAATATTTAATACATTTTGGAACAAGGTATTTATGTACAATATTATTACTTAGCTAGGGAAGAAAACATGGTATACGTAAAGGTATGTTGGCATATTGTGGTTTAGAGGTTAAAACAATGCTATTTATGAAGCAATGATGGGATGTAGACAAAAGGCTGGGCTTTTTTAAGTGTAATACGAAGCTCGATTGATCGATGCGACTTTTCGGTATAAAGATAATTTGAATCTGTAAGTTGGTATACCTACTTCGTAAAAATGGACATAGATTTCCACTCAGCACGCAAATGTGGGCAATGTGTGAATTTGTGAAAGTTTTGAGCAATATTAGTCTATGTAAGCAGTGAGACACATGCTTGTCCACTTGTACTGTATGCATACTTGCCGGCAGCTTGAATGGACGAGAAATGCAGTTGGAGGGGCGAGCTGTTTGGCGCAGTGGTAGAGTGTTTGCCTAAATCGCAGTAGGTCGCTAGTTCGAAACTACCCATAACCCGCTTGTCCAGCTGCATAGTAAAAAGATCTAAAGTCCCGGTTCCTGTTTACAGTGACAGACTGTTTCAGGCATTAACGCGTTAAATATCGCGTTTATGAAACTAAAAGCCTGTTGTAATGTAAAATTTAAAAGTGTGTGGTGTGCGAATGACCGACAATTTACCAATGATTTCCGTAAGTAGATATTATTTTCGTTACAATTGAATTATTGTGCGTGTCAAGACGTTATCTACAAGCTCTATTTTTGAGTTTTCTAGTTAAACGGCCGCATGGTTAAAACCGTGGTAACGCTGGTGCTAATTTCAAGTAGATACTTTGCAATCACAAGCTTGATTTTAATTTTTCCAATTGTGTTCGTTTTTAACAAGGACTGTCCGCTGCTTTCAGGCAAAGCGTCTCTATTAGTTAACAAGATTTCACTGCACTTTGGTACGATGTACGAATACAATAGAGTATTTCAAAAATTTTGTCCCGGCGCGGTTAACTGAAAAATTTAAAACTTGCTAACTAGAAAAATTTTAACCTTTAACCTTGTCCGTGCAATTAAATTTTAGCAACAATGTGCCCCTATAAAGCGGGAGCAAAGATTATTGATACAAGAATTAGCTACAATTGAAATGGGAATAAAACGGTCAATGGTAGTTGGAAAACACGATTTTGCGGAATTCTTCAAGTATATGAACAGATGTATCTATTTCCCATTCACCAAACCTGTAAGTAATAAGTCTTTACGTGTTATATCAGTTATCATTAATGATTGGTGGTTACAACAACGTGCTGGAAACTTTTAAACATTCTTCTTAATAATGTGCTAAGTTGAAAATTGTGTAACATGTCTACCAAAACTGTTGAACATTATTTCCAAGGGTCGCAGTCTTTGGAACATTTTTTTGAAGCTTTGATATTTGCTTCTATAAATGAATGCGGTTAAAGTGTTCGGAGTAATAGACATGTGCAACGACACAAGAATACGAATGTTTTTTATCTTTTAGATCCTTGACGAGGTGCCATCATTCATATCAGTGATCAAACGCTGTTGTCAGTTTAAAAGTTCGATGCTCGTGCGCGAAATTTCCAAAAAAGTACTCGATCGCGTTGACATTATTTTGTTTCCTAGTGAAAAAGAAGTGAGTTTTATAATATGTTTAGTTTTGATTTACATATTACAGATCTGATTTTCGCAACAAGATCTTAAATCTAGGTTCATTTCCATTGTTTTTCAGACAAATAATAGTTCCCCAACGGTTGGTTTCACCCAAATGGTTGGTTTCACCCCATCGATTGGTTCCACCCCAACGGTTGGTGTCACCCCAACGGTTGGTTTCACCCCAACGGTTGCTTTCATCCCAACGGTTAGTTTCACCCCATCGGTTGGTTTCACCCTAACGGTTGGTTTCACCTCAACGGTAATTTCACCCCAACGGTTGGTTTCACCCCAACGGTTGGTTTCACCCCAACGGTTGGTTTCATCCCAACGGTTGGTTTCACCCCAACGGTTGGTTTCACCCCATCTTTTGGTTTCACCCCAACGGTTGGTTTCACCCCAACGGTTGGTTTCAGCCCAACGATTGGTTTCATCCCATCGGTTGGTTTCACCACAACGGTTGGTTTCACCCCAACGGTTGGTTTGACCTCAACGATTGGTTTTACCCCATCAGTTGCTTTCACACCATCAATTGGTTTCACCCCACCGGTTGGTTTCAAATCAATTGGTTGTGCTGGTCAAGTTACTATCCATTCATAGGAATATGAAACATATCTCATGTTGCTCAAGTGCTAAGCTATTTTTTCTAGTCTTACATTGGCAGAATTGCAATAATTGCATTTTATATTTAAGAATCATGGTCGACAACATTTGATGGGTTATAATAGAGCCATAATTACTCAAGCAATATCAAATTCGCTGCAGGAAATGAAACTTGAACCTAGCAGTAAGAATGTTTTATGGTAAACCTTAACACTATAATATGTAAAGTATGATAAAACAAATATCTTCAAAATTTAAAGCTTAATAGAAATTCGTATAAACATGCGAAAATTATTGTTGGCATAGGATAAGTTTTAGTGATATAAGCCCTATTAAAAGGGCCGGTTCTACGTTCATGTTGGTGTCGTTGTCCAAATTGATAGTTATAGCTCGAACTTTAAACATACAAATTAATATGAAAATATACATTACTTTGTTAGAGCTTTTTTGCATAATTTTTCTTTAAGCTGGCAGCGACCCTGTTAGCAGAAAACCATTGAAACAAATGTCGTCATATAATAGTGCTGATATTGTCGAAATATTCACACCGCCGAAGAAAAAATTTAAACCGTCAATCGCGACAGCAAATGATTCAAAAGAAAATAGCGCTATTTGGAAGCGAATAAATCCGAATAACTGCGGAGAAAAAAATTCTGACGTTTACTCAAATAGACAACATTTAAGAGATGAGAAAAATTTGCGGCGTATTTCTAAAACGTAAGTAAATGTTTAAATGTAAACGATTGTAGATGTAGTTGAAGATGGTACACAGCAGTAAAGAAGTTAAATTCAACAGCAACTTTTTGCGATATGATTCAGTGTTCTCTTTGAAGCAACCGTATTTTCACCAATAATGTACAAGCATTTTTATTGTCAAACCAAAACATTAAAATCATAAATGCTTCAACTTGTTGCAATATTTGAAATATTTCATTGCGTTTTTCATATTAATGTAGATCGACGCTGTCTTCTAATAGACGTAATTCTTGAATACTACAGCGTTATATATTCTATGCTACTTGCATAAACATTAATTTCCATGAGTTAGCTTATGTATATAAACCAAATTTTTCCGCAACTAGTCGTTGCTTAATTTATTTAGCAGCAACAGCTATTTTCTGCATGAGAAGCTGTCGTTGGGTACAAGGAAGACCTTATGTATCGCGTCTTTCATATACAATGCTTTATTGCATCATGTACAATATGTATATGGCTAACATTTCATGTATTGTACGTTGTTATAGGTAATACCACAGCGTCTTTTAACGATGCACAACGCAACACAATTGCCAATCAAAACTTTGAAAGAACAGTTTCGTTTGCCGAAAGAACATGTTCGAATACCGCACAACAAATTTTTCTAAATGCTAATGCGCGACGGTTGCCAAGGTACGCATACGTAAATCTAAAGTTTCCTAAACAGTTTGTTGATTGTGGAGAATTATTTGTTAATACATCTCGAAGATTTCAAGAATCTTCCGGACTCAGATATCGATGGAATTCACACAAACAAAAACCACAACAAAGATTTTCCACTATCATGGAAATCTCGATAAATTCGGGGACATTTATATCGGCCTTAGTACAGAAGAAAAGAAAACATTCAGAAGACGATTTGTTAATAATTCGCTATCACCACGGCTTCGAAAATCGATGCGAAACAAATTAGCCTACATTTGCATGTCAGACCAAAGGAAAAATAGCAGACTTGAACTAAAAAAAAGCGATACGAAAACGACAAACGGTCTGTTCGAAA